>OZ026629.1:7047555-7437555 GCA_964020975.1 Hermodice carunculata | reverse complement strand
CCCACAAGTGTATTATAGATATACTGTGTATACATATATATCTATATCTATATATATATATTTATATATATATATATATATATATATATATATATATATATATATATATATATATATATATATGTATATATATATATATATATATATATGTATATATATATATATATATATATATATATATGTATATACAGTGCTCCCTCTTTATAACACCCCTCATTACAAGGCAGTTTCTGATACAACATGGTGGGTACCATGGCTCCCACTAAAATACTTTTTCCATTACATGCAGATGGTGTTGACTAGAGCGAGTTTTATTGTTATCTCACCTTATAAAAATGCCTCATGCCAGCTTGTTTATCCCAATTGCACAGATGTAAGGTGTACGTGATCAGTACAAAGTTACCTAAAAGGAGACATTCATATTTAACTGCAATCCTGCTCACTTCCTGTGTTGCCGGGGCAACAGATTGATGATTCCACCATGATCAGGGCAGATCTGTATTATATACCGGTACTACATAAACATCCATAAATAACACCTTTTCAAAAGAGAGCTCATTTCTAATCAATTTAGGCATCCTTTATGTTTCAAATATATGTTAAAACATTTTCTTAAGATTATTCTGTATATGTGTTGTTTATTTTATTGAGAAAGCATAGTTTTGGCCATGCTAAATACATGGCTCTGCCCTGAAGCAGGTGGCTCCCCCTTTCGTCAATAGGTGTTAGAGTTGGACCGCACTTAAATATGAATATATCCTATTGGGCTGAGGTAAGACAGAACATGTTACACACAAAACCATGACCGCAAAGGTGGCAGCTTTTCTGGCCTTGCTGTGTCCTTCTATAATGGACATTTTGCAAGTGGTAAAGTGTGCCAAATAGAATACATGTATGTGTAAGTTTTGTCATTCTTAATGCATTTTACTGTGTGTAGTGATGGAGTTAAAACAGCCAACTGGTGTGTGTGTGTGGGAGGGTGGGTGTTTCTGCAAAATTATATCTCATCTTTGTTACTCACATTTAATATACAGCACATGAATCTCACGATCGGTTTATGAAAATTGTGTATCAGGTTCACATACATGTATTCTAGAACAGGTATTATATAGTAGTGTTACCTTCTGCATGTTCTGTAACATCATGCAGCAGTTTCACAATCATGACACTTAACCATTTTATGTGTAAATTCCAAGTGAATTGCCACCTTATTTGTGTCCCTCCAAATGCCTAGAAGTGCTTGCCACCTGCTGAAGTATTTATGTACTTGCTATATATTGTATATACAAGAGCAAAAGCTTAATAGCAAGTCAACAAGTGTGTTTTTTTTTTTTCATCTTGCTCAATTTTAAGACTTTAAGAAACATAGCATGCACAGTAGTCCTTCCTTCGAAAAACTGCTCCAGTGGGAGAGCACCTGCTTTTTATGACCAGGTGTATCGTCCCTATTGTTGTCTCTTGTGTGAATGGTATTTCACCTCCCTTGACAGAGTACCACATTATATGACTGGTTTCGAACCGATCCCCTGAGTGTTATCTCAAAGGAGGGAGTACTGTTTGTGTACATTTTAGTTCGACCACTCTTTTATGCTGGCGCCAGTCATGGTGCAAACGTGAACACGGGTTTATTTATATTTAAAGCAGGAAATGCTGCGTTTGTGTAAAGATGGGTGTAAATTTATTTGACGTTTTATATGTAAATTACTGACTTGAATGGGAATTTTTTTACATTGTACATGTAGATCTTTGGAAGTTGGCGTCGGAAGACAAACAATGTGTGACTACTATCAGTGCATGTATAGTCACATTAATTACTGCAGTGTCACATTAACTGGGATATTCAAGGATCTTACATTGTTGTATTGACATGCAGCTTTTTAAGGGTCCCCCCATGAAGGGACTCTTGATGCTTTTGGGTTGTCTCTTGGTCTGCATGTCCGTCTGTCTGGATGTGCACATTCTCGTTACCAATATATCTACAAAATGCCTCCATGCATTTTGCTCAAATTTAGCAATATGCTTATATTATCTGGCGAGACGAACTGATTAGATTTTGGTGTCACCAGGATGTAATTTGAGCAACTGGCAGATTTTTCTCGTGGAGCACCCTTCAGTCAACACTTTGTGTTGACTGAAGGGTGCTGTAATATTACTGGAAACCTCACTGGGGTACACCATTTCAAGTTTGAATTTCTTGAGAACTGTTGTTTAATTCGGGATAGAAGCTCCTTCCCCATCCCTCCCACTGCTTTTGTTTCTTGTGTCAGTAACAATTCTGTGTTGTTTAGTAGTACCACAAGATATCAGCATCATGTCTAATGGGATGGTTAGCCTGTAGCCTTAATTCTTAACAGAAAACCTTAGGCACATTTTTAGCATTTCAGTTTCATCAGCTTTGCTTTAATTCAGTCAATTTTGTAAAACGCATGTGTCCATGTCCCTGAGTGTATATGATTACCAAATCATGTCAACTTGACCAGTATGGCTGTGTGATGGACACTGTTTTGTGTTTGTAATAGAATGGACCTTGCAGTACATGCAGGTGCCACTACAGCTAACTTCCCCTTGGTGTCTGCCTGTTGCAGATGAAGACACCTCAGGGGGAGGAGGGGGGAGGGTCACAAACGTGCTTTTTTATTGGTTGAAAATGTCATGTGATACAGGAAGCAGGTGCTGCCACCAAGCAGAATAGTGTATGTGACATATACATTGTCCTATTGGATGTTTCTTTGTGCAAGGTTGGTGTGGTCCATATTGTTCAGCAATCAGTTCGAGTTATTTTCATATTCATTTTACAAAGTACATTCCAGATTAGCACTCATGGCACTTGTGACTTGCTTCAAATGTTCTGTCAAGAGTATTGTGCCTTTTCTTTGCAACATTTATTACGTTTCAAATAAAAAGGTTCATGTTACTTACGACTGTCCCTTCTGCCAACAAACCGTGGTCTCATAACGCTGGCGGTCTTTAAATACGGGTGAATTTACCACATTGTAACCGTAAATGTGCAATGGTACATGTACCTGCTATAAAGCACTGCTTCTACTGCCAGTTCAAAAAGTGGTCTGATGTTGCTGGTAGTCCTAAGTTACAGATAAATTTATGGGACAACTGGCCTTTAGTGTTATTAGGTGGTGAACTTTAAAAGATATGTGATCTCTTGCAAGAGATGGTCTTTAGAGCAAGTGCCACTACGTACATGTGTCTGCAAGCTTAAGTCTATTTGCTACACAAGGCATCACTTTGTCATTTAGCTAAGGTTTAATTTGTACATGGGTTGTGGCCACATATTGTGGAGTGCAGCTGTATAATCAAGGTATGCTTTGGAGCATCCCTTGTTTTTGTGATCATGACAAAATCTGCATCTACATTTCACTTATTTTACATTCCAATCTAAGTAATCATCATCACTGATGCTAATTTGGGCAGAGCTAACAAATATTTCATTCCATGAACCTTGTAACGTTTTATCCAGTGACAAAAGCCCAAGATGTATGCCAATCCATGTATCAGTGCTGTCTAGCTGAAAATCTGTGTAGGCAAATTTTCTTTACTTGTAGCATTTTTTCCACTTATTTAAATAAGCAACACTTATTTTAAAGAATGTTTGTAGCAATTTGGAAGAGCTTTGTAGCAAAATTTTGCTATAATGCTCCAGTTGGACAGCACTGATGTATACATACAATTGATGAAAAAACTGCACAGATGCATGTCTTTTCTCAGGCAATTACTCAGTGATAGAACTCCTCCTCTTGTCTTAATTCCATTAAATTATTTCACTCCAAGGCAACAGAATGCTGTGGAATTACTTTCACAGTATTTAAGTTTTCCATTTGGCCACGCATGAGAACATGGAGAAGTTTGCCTCAGTCAAAGTAACGAGGGCTAGCATTGTCACACTCATATAGTCCAAAAGTGTCCCGGATGTAAACGTCTGATTGAATTCTCTTACTCCAAATTCATATCAATAGAAAACATATATACCGGGAACCTTTATAGCTGAGACAAATTGTGCTGGCATGTCCCGGGTCTGCTGCTCTGCACCATTGAAAGCTTGTGTTATGATCATTGTAAAAAGCCAATATATTCTACTACAAGGTCAAGATGAACATTAAGGTGAAACTCTTTTGAGGTGCAACTCACTTTATCTAGCACGATTAATGCTGGTGTCCTTTGTACATATACCAGCGCCCCCCCCCCCCCCCCCAGTGTATAGTTTCTGTAAAGTCTCTTCTATGTCTGAGGGTAAATTGTTATTTTCTTAAGTGAAATTCAAAAGTGGTAATGATATATTTTCCGTCCAAAACAGAAACAGTATGTTATCTAACACAAAATTATCCTTGATTTGATAATCTTCAAAATTCAAGATGGTTTCTTCAAGAACATTTTTATCTAGCAGAATGGCAAGATTTCCTAAAGTTTCTTTCCAGTTGATAAATTTTCTTTGGTAAGCCAACTTTTCAGAGAAAATTTTCTTATTTTTAAGAACATTTTTCTCTGTATTAGTATTATTTTTTTCATTGGTACTTATTTTGTGTGTGACAGTTCTGTGTGGCAAAGAAAACTGCAGGAATGGTCTTAGTTTAAAGGCAGTATGGTTGACAGTAACTATGTGAACATTTGGTACTTTCTTTGACGGTGATGTATTCCTTGAACAGATAATTTTTTTGGGCTACAAATTTCTATTTCTCAGTGAATCTTAATACTACATTGTCAAAAATACAGAACATGTGCTTTGTTAGTTATGAACTGTCACCCGGTGGCAGTATTTCAATGTATGCATATTTTGCCGAGTCAGTGGCACACTGCATGTAAATTTTTGTGTATATTTATTCAGATTCCAGTAGTGATTTTTGTGCTGTCAAAACCAGAAATTACAGATTGTTCTCATACCTTGATGTATCGTGAAAAAAATGTGGTTCTCGTGCTTATACGGACTGTACAGTTGAGGCTGCTTAAAGGCTGTGGATGATGTCACATGGTAGACGTGGCAGGCAAGTCCTAAAGCAACCAAGGGTACAAAACAAATCAAAAACAAGTTTGTGCTCACACTGAGAAAGATCAAATCACACAGGTGGCCAGTTAATATGGTTTTGCAACAAAGAGACAGTCGAGAACAAAATTTCCCATAAACTGATATCATGTAAAAGTTAATGTATGTATGTATGTATATGTGTCTGTGTTTGTATGTATGTATGTACATATGTACATATAATGTGTGTGTGTGTTTGTATGTATGTATGTATGTATTGTATATCAGCCAGTAGTGGTTACAGACATAACATTCCATCGACGATATCAAAAGTAGTTCATGCAAACAACTCAGTTTGCATCATTCAGATCCCTCCATCTTTTGTTAAAACAGGAATGATTCTAAATTTTTTTTGTCCAGAGGAGGACTCCCACACACCCATTCCAGGAAACCAATTCAGTCTTTCTCTCTCTCTCTCTCTCTCTCTCCCCCGATCCACCCTTGCCAGGTAATGATGATAAGGCTCACACACAAAAAAAGGTGTGGGGGGGCGGTGGGGGGACAAGATGCAAGGGGAGCCTGGATTCATTTAACATGACAAGCACTAAATAGGGAAACATTGGATAATGAAGGCATTCTATGACCAATACAGTAGAGAAATCTCCCATTTTATTGGCAGACTGAGACTCCCTGCCTCTGTGTTGGCAACATGTAGTCCTATGTACTTCACCAATCACAAGCTGCACAGAATAGAAGGGCCCCTGATAAAATACTGCATGTAAATGAAGGGATCTAATGTGAAAATTTGAGTGTCATTAAGATTTTGGTGTGTCATTGTGTACTCCTTCCAAGGGCTTTCAACCAGCTGTAAATGTTAAAGGTGAGGTGCAAGTACATCGAACCCAATGGCCCAGATAATAATGACTGGCATACGCAAGTCATGCCTCAGTGGTCCTGTCTAATGTTGTGGGTATTGCAAAAATTAAAGAAATTTGGTGGAAATATGCCCCCCAAAAAGTTATAAAAAAGGCTTAAAAAAGCAATATTTAATTAAGTGAGGATTTTGTAGACAATTCAGTCTAGTGTTCAGTGGCAGAGGGAGACAATGTTTGTGGAACAACTGGGGGATTTTGTTTCTTGCATACCGCTATTTGAAAGGAATTGCAAAATAATCTCTGAATGGGAGTAAAATTTCCCGTCGCACTTTTGTCATTTTGTTTTGCTATTCAACTAGATGACTAATAGGAAACAAGTTGCAACAATGATGTGGAAAGCTCTCCATAGCTGGCTGTGGGTGGTAACAGTAAGCATGGCTCGAGAAAAGTGCTAGTACAGTGGTACCTGCTATTTAAGACCACCCTTAATGCCAAACAAAAGTGGTTGCATATGACAGGTGGTCTTTCACTGCAGGTAAGCTAGCAAAGAATTTAAAGGCCTGTGTCTTGAAATGGTGGTCTTAAAAATTAGTGTGGTCCTTCGTGACAGGTGGTCTTTCAAGCAGGTACCACTGTATGTGAGAAACCTGTGTCTTGCATTATGTTAATGATGATGAAATTGAGAAACGAAATTTCTTTGAATGGAAATAGTGCCATGCAAACAGGCCAATTTCTTCACTTTGACAGCATATAATCTCTGTGCAATATTTTCACCCATATTTCTATGCTATGAGGCAGTAGGGCACATAAATTGTATGTTTAGTTTCTCCAGCCCTTTTGAAATACTTTAGGTGAGGGAGGGAGGCATTTTTATTTGTTTATTTTCATAAGAAAAAAAAATGACAGTTTTGGATCTGCTGACCACAGGTCCCAGGGCTTATGCATTCAGTCATGTCTGCCCATCCTTTCGTCCATCCGCCTGTTCATCCATTGTTCCGTCTGTCCTTCAACTTCTTGCTTGTGAGTGCAATACAGTTTTCAAGGTAGACTCATATAACTTGCAGGACTTGTGAATAGTATGAAAATCTAGGTTGAGTTTGATATTGGTGGCACCACCTACAGTATTATGTAATATATGGATCAAAATGTGAAAATCTTGTGACTGCTCTTGCATCCTGAATGTATGATGGATCTTCATGAAATGTAGTGGGATTGTGGGGGAGGTCAAAATGTCAGTTGCCTATGATACTAGTGGTGCCACCTATAGTTTGATGGAAATTAAGAGTCAAAGATATAAAATTCCATATGTTGAAAAGTAATTGAATTAGTCATACCAAATTTAAAGGCTATACATGTACATGTATAGACCATGTCCATTGTACATATGTTATATAATATCAGTGACATTGACCTATTTTTTTTGTGAGGCTACCAGTCTTGTAAAGTTGAAAGAGGTGATTTTGTAATGGCAGGGTGCAGCTTTAACATCAATGGCAAAGAGAATTTAGCCCCCAGATCCACATTGCAATAGAGTTCATTGTATAGAAAACTCGACTCGGTAACCTACTTTTTGGGTCACTGTGACCCAGTGATTGTGACTTTAATGCATTTTTCGAGGTCATTAAACACTTACAAAAAGGAGATTTAGTTCAATATCTTGATAACAAATAAAGCATATTATGCAAAATGTAACACAAAAGTGTTCCATGTGGAAGGTTGATGTTGCATAATATGGATGACCTTGATGGATTTTTTAAGGGTATGGAGGGAATGCATTTCAGGAAATTGGTTTTGGGTTGTTAGCAGAGCATGAGGCCCATGGGTCTCTTGTTTCCCATGCATGATGAGCATGACTGGAAAATATAGCACCAGTAGTAAGGAGAGTTTTATTTTTAGTCAGAAAATTGCAAGGAGAACAAAACGTTTTGCAAGGGGTTGTAAATGACAGGCCAAGGAAGGCCTGTGAAACAAACCATTTATTTTGGGGGGTCTTGCTTGGTGATATTGAGGGTGGCACTTTTCAAAGAATAGAAAGATTTGGGATCATCATCATTAACTTCAAACTTGAGGGACATTTGACCAAGGTTTAGGGGAAATTAATGTACAGCCACATGAGCAGAACAGGTCAGCCACATGAGCAAGACATGTCAGCCACATGAGCAGGCCAGGTCAGCCACATGAGCAGGACAGGTCAGCCACATGAGTAGGTCAGGTCAGCCACATGAGCAGGGCAGGTCAGCCACATGAGCAGGACGGGTCAGCCACATGAGTAGGACAGGTCAGCCACATGAGTAGGACAGGTTGGGTGATTAACCCAGCTCCAGCCACACTTAACTGCTGCATGCAAAATATTGTCAGGGTATTGTTTACTTGTGTGATGTACAGAATACATTTCGAATGAGAAATGTAGATAAGGTGTTGACTCTGTGTATTAATACACAATACTTTTCGAATAAGAAATGTAGATAAGGTGTTGACTGTGTTATTCTTACCAGGACAGGGTTGACTTTGTGGCAAAACATATTAAATGTTGCAGGCTTTACACTGGTTCTGCATGTTGTACATAGAATTTGACTTGCAACATTTATTTGACTCAGTATTTCAGAGACATTTCAAAAACAAGGTTACTGTGAATGAGATTAAAAGATATTAACTGAATGTGTATTGCAACTTCATTGTAAACGGATTAAAATCTAACCCTAAACTAATTTGTAAAACAGCTGGGCTTCCTCATCTTAACAAGTAGGCCGGGGCAGGTAATTAAAATCAAAACATGTAAAATGTAGCGTTGTTATACATGTTAAACTGCAATTTTAGCTCATCAACATCTGGTACTTGGTTCTTCAGCTACAGTGTAGGGGATGTATTGGATCGGGAGGAAAAGGTTTAGATGTCCGCCTCTGGCTGACCAGGAATTCCGTGCCAAAAGTTTGAAGTTTGACTTCATGTGTGTACAATCAGCCAAATCTGCAAAAAAATGACTTGATACAAGTTTACTTTTATTGACATTCACTCGATCAGTTTCTCGTTGCTAGGCTGCCAGTTAAGTTTCCTGAGAAAGTCAGTGAGGTGGATGTGGTACCGTGATACATATACATGTGTTCTTGGTACCGTGTACTATACACGTCCCAGGTGGGACAGAGGGTACCACTTTACATGTGTACCTGTTACTATAATGTGCATGTGGTACCATGATGCCCACATACCTGGCTCTATGTGCATTCACCTGGTACTGTTGTAAATGTGAAACTGGTACCACTATACACATGTATTTGGGACTATAGTGTGCATGTGGCACCATGATACATATGTACCTGGTTCTGTACACGTGCACTTGTTACTGTTTTAATTATGTACCTGGTACCACTATACACATGTACCTGGTACTATTATTTGCATGTGGTGCCATGTTACATAATGAACCTGATTGTATACATGTGTATCTGGTACTTGTATAATTGCATAGCTTTGTACCATTATATATACATGTACCTGGTATGGTACTATAATGTGTATGCAGTACCACCATATATATGTACCTGGTATGGTACTATAATGTGTATGCAGTACCACCGTACATATGTACCTGGTATGGTACTATAATGTGTATGCAGTACCACCATACATATGTACCTGGTATGGTACTATAATGTGTATGCAGTACCACCACACATATGTACCTGGTATGGTACTATAATGTGTATGCAGTACCACCACACATATGTACCTGGTTTTATATCTCTGCACCTGGTACTATCATAATTGTGTATTTGGTACCATATGTATATGTAGTTCCACAATTGTATTGGAGCTGTGTTGAATGGACCATTACTTTGGGTCAGGGAACATACTATTGTGGTGAATACATGCGCCAGACTTGGCACAGAAGTTAAGATGTCAGCTGTCGTGTCTGAACAATAGTGAGACTTTATTTTCAGGATTTGAATACTTTGTGGATAATTGCGTGAATTGTGCCTTGCATTGGAATACGAATAAACTTTTTTTATAGTTTTTTTCTCCTTGAATTGTTGATGTTGTTCTTACTTGTAAGATACTCCTGCTCTGATGAGAGGTCGCCTTGTCTACAGAGACCACTTTTCCATTCAGCAAGTCTATGGGAATTTCATTTTATTTCACCCCTCAAGAGGACGTCACTTTTATATGGCCACATTTATGGTACCCTTGGGGTGGCCTGATAAGAAGGAACACCACTGTACATGTAGAAAAATAATTCTTTGTCTGGAAATCATCTGGCATTTTCCTTGATGCCAGAATGGCCCTGGCAGAGGGTCAAAGCTAGATGGGCATTATTATGCATTCTATCATGGGCAGTGAGCAACAGCCAATCAGATGGCTGCATTTTGATCTTTAACCAGTATTAGTATCAGCACTAACCTCAGCTCCATCAAGCAATTTACCCAGTCAACTAGTGAGTAACTAATAATGTCCCCCATATATAGGAGGGGATGCATGTTGTGTTTAGTCTTATCGTCTGATGCTGGGTATCTTATTTTCCTTACATTTTTGTTCCTTTTTGACCTATTGCCGCCAAATTTGGTACAGATAATCAATGGGTCTGGGATTTTTTTCCCAAATAATATACAGTGGAATCATCAATTAAGACCACATCCATAAAGAGACCATTTCTATATTAAGACCACCAATTTACAGACCCATTTTTGTTTAACCTATAAATTATATCTCCATTAAGACCATATTTTAGTCCCTTAGGTGGTCTTGATAGGGAGACTCCACTGTATAACCTTGAGGTCAAAGGTGTAGGTCAAATCCTTGTTGAATTTTTCTGCCGACTGCAATTTTCACATACTGTCTTATACCAGTGCATGTTAGGCCCAAGGTTACTATGAAATGTTAATAGGAAAGTAACTATGGGCTTTCGATTTGTAAGGTTTCTTTTAAACCTGAGTGACCTTGAAACGTCAAACTGCATGCGTTCCTGTTGATTACGACGCAAGTCCATGGAGATTGCAATGCTAATTCACATTTTCAATTTCTTCCCCTAAACAATTGGCCAGATTCACTTCAAACTTTGTGAGTATGTACATCGGGTAGGTATTTACCAAGTTTGTTCAAATGGTCGTGCTCCATTGATTTTTGGATTTGTAATGTTTTTGCACTCCTATTGATTACCATGTATTGCAATGGTAGTTCACACGTTGATTTCTTCAAAACTGTAAGCCAGTTTCACTTGAACGTTTTGGTACAGATACTCCATAGATCTTGGATTTTTTTTACATGTGATTGTGGATGACCTTCAGGTCATAGGTCAAGGTCACAATGCCCTGCAAAATAAAATGGTTTCCCTGCTACATCTTCAAATAGGTATGATTGCAGTTCATCAAAACTGGCTATAATTATTTACCCAGGCGACATTCCCCTTTAATTTGCTAAGAGGTGACCTTGAGGTCAAAGGTCAGTGTCAAACTTTCCACAGAAGAATGGTGGCCCTCTTAGAGGGGTGGCCTCTGGTGAGATGCCCCTGCTCAGGGGAGGCATAATGTTTTTCACATGAAAAACTCTCTTCTGGTTTTCTTCAGCAAAAAAAGCTGGGTCTTCCATGTCTTCTGTCAAATGTAATTTTTTTTTTTTTTTTTTTGCTTTTCACTTTTTTTCAGCTCAGCTGACTTGTCAGTCAGCTGAGCTTTTAGGATGGCTCATTGTCCATCTGTTTAACCATTATCCATCTACAGTTGACATTTTGGACTTCTCCAAAGCTACCATCCAGATCCTCTTCAAACTTGATGGGGATGTACTTAGTGGGTTTCTACCATGTTTGTTCAAATGGTCACATTCCACCAAAGTGATCTTCGAATTTTACAAATTTTATGTTCATGTTTTGGTAACACCTTTGGAAAAAATAATCTATCAAACTGATTCCATTGGGCAGTTAATTGCTTCAAAATTGTACAGGAACACTCTTGGTGACCCCATAAACCTTGGTGAAACCCAGCTGAGCTTAGCTTATGGTCCACCATCCGTCGTGCATCATCAACAACTATCATTTTCGACTTCTACTCCAAAACCTTCAGCCAGATTCACTTCAAACTTGGTGGGGATGTGCCTTGGGTGGATCTCTACCAAATTGATTCAAATAGTCACGCTTCAGTGATTTCTGGATTGGTTATGATTTTTTTCGGGGGGGGGGCGCAATTTAAAAAAAAATCTTCTCTGAAACTGCTCACCCAATTGCTTTGATATCGCAAAAGGACACTCCCAGGGACTCTAAGTTCTAAATTTTCACCAGGTGGCGCTGCTATTTTTTTCTAATTTTTAGCTCAGCTAACTTGTCAGTCGGCTGAGCTTATGGTCCTCCATCTGCCATAAGTCGTCCACAATTAACATTTTCGACTCCTTCTCCAAAGCGATTACCCAGATTCACTTCAAACTTGGGTGCCTTGGGTGGGTCTCTACCAAGTTTGTTCAAATGGTCATGCTCCAGTGATTTTTTTATTTTTATTCTTTTTTGGGGCCAATCTTAAAAAAAATTCTTCTCTGAAACTGCTGACCCACTTGCTTTGATATCACACAGGGACACTCCCGGGGGCTCCTAGTTCTGCATTTTTCACCAGGTGTCGCTGGCATTTTTTTCTATTTTTTTTAATGATTTTTTTGGATGCTATTGCCATTTTTGATTTCTTCTGCAGAACAGTCACTCAGATTAAGCTGAAACTTGGTAGATATGTTTCTTGTGGAAGGGTCAAACAAAGTTATTCACTAGGTGGAACTGCTGCAAATTCCTGATTTTTAACGGATTTTTTTTCAATTCATCCACTTATCAGTCGATGCACCTTTCCTATTGATTACAATTAAAGTCAATGGGCATTCAATGCTAATTCACATTTTTAACTTCTTATCCCAAACTGTCATCCAGATAGACTTCAAACTTGGTGACAGTGTACCTTGAGTGGGTTTCTAGCAGGTTTGTTCAAATGGTTATGTTCCGGTGATTCTTTTTATTTTTAATGAATTCTTTTGGTTCTTTTTTGGGAAAAATCTTACAACATCTTCTTCACCACAACCGCTCACCCAATTGCTTTGATATCACATTAGAACATTCCTAGGGACTCTTAGTTCTTATTTGTTCACCAGGTGGTGCTGCAATTTTTTTCAATTTTTTATGAATTTTTGTGTGTTCTTGTTACTTGTCATATCTTCTCCAGAGCAGTCTCTCAGATCAAGTTGAAACTTTGTGGATATGTCCCTTGTGAAAGGGTCAAGCAAAGATGTCTACTAGGTAGCACTGCTGTGGATTCCTGTTTTTTAGCTCAGCTGACTTATTAGTCAGCTGAGCTTATCTTATTGTCCTCCGTCTGTCCGTCCATCCGGCGGCCGTCCGTCCGGCATCAACAATTTACATTTTCGATTTCTTCTCCAAAACTACTGGCCAGATCCACTTCAAACCTGGTGGGGATGTGCCTTGGGTGGGTCTCTACCAAGTTTGTTCAAATAGTCACCGTCCAGTGATTTTTGGATTTTATATGAATTTTTTTTGTTCATTTTTACAGCTAATCTTAAAAAATCTTCTTCTCCAAAACCGCAAAGCCAATTGCTTCAAATTTGCATAGGAAGACTTCTGGGGACCTGTAGACCTTAATTTGTTCAAGAGATGGTGCTGCAATTTTTTTCTATTTTTTTTTTGAATTTTTGTGTGTTTTTACAATTTTCGATTTCTTCTCTAGAACCGTCACACAGACTAAGCTGAAATTTGGTGGATATGTTCCTTGTGAAAGGGTCAAACAAAGCTGTTCACTAGGTGGCACTGCTGTGGATTCCTGATTTTTAACGATTTTTTCAATTTCGGTACTTATCGGTAAATGCACCTTTCCTATTGATTAATATGTAAGTCAATGGGCATTCTAATGCTAATTCACATTTTCGACTTCTCCGAAACTGCCTGCCAGATTCACTTCAAACTTGGTGGCAATGTACCTTGGGTGGGTCTCTACCTAGTTTGTACAAATGGTCAGGGTCCAGTGATTTTTAATTTTTTTATGAATTTTTTATTTATTTATTTTTTTGCAAATCTTAAAAATTCTTATTCTCCGAAACCGCTCACCCAATTGCTTTGATATCACACAGAAATACTCCTAGGGGCTCCTTGCTCTGAATTTGTTCACCAGGTGGTGCTGCAATCTTTTTCTATTTTCATGTGCTTATTGGAAAATACACCATTCTTATTGATTACTATGCAAGTCATTATTCATTCCAATGCATATTCACACTTTTGACTTCATCTCCGAAACTGTTTGCCACATTCACTTCAAACTTGCTGGCAGTGTGCAGTAGATGTGTCTGTACCATATCTGTTCAAGCATAGGTCAGCTGAGCATAGGATGTTCACACAGCCCTCTTGTTAACGATTTTTTTCAAGTCAGGTACTGATCGGTAAATGCACCTTTTCTATTGCTTACTATGCAAGTCAATGGGCATTCTTATGCATTCTAATGGTAATTCACATTTGGATATGTCCCTTGTGAAAGGGTGAATCAAAGATGTCCACTAGGTAGCACTGCTGTGGATTCCTGTTTTTTAACGATTTTTTCAATTCAGGTACTGATCAGTAAATGCACCTTTTCTATTACTTACTAATTATGCAAGTCAATGGGCATTCTTATGCCTTCTAATAGTAATTCACATTTTGGATATCTCTGAAGAAACTGTCGGATTTACTTCAAACTTGGTGACAATGTACCTTGGGTGGATCTCTTCAAGCTTGTTGAAATGGTCACACTTCAGTGCTTTTTGGATTTTTTTTTCAAAAATCTTTTTAAAAAAGTTTTAATAGGAAAGTTTAACATGGTAATTTCTTGTAATGGTTATTCCTGAAATAATTTTGTCCAGATTTGTGCCAAACTTGGCAGGGATGTACCTTTTATCATTGGCTACCTTTTTTAGGCAAATGGTCATGCTCCAGTGATGTTTGGACCTTGACCTCATTCCCAAGGTCACAGGACAACTGACATGAAATTTACTGTTTACTTGATCACTTCAGATCTGTTTCGAGTTAGGAGCTTGATGTTGCACATGTTCAAGTTTCTCTATGAAGGTCATGCTTAGACAGTATATGAGTGACCTTGACCTCGTTTCTGGGGTCACAGTGCAATATACATGAATTTCACTCTTCACTATAACTTGAGAACTACTTGAACTGGGACTTTGATATGACACATGTTAGTGTTCTTCTATAAAGGTCAGACTTACTCAGCACATGGGTGACCTTGATCCTATCCCAAATTAACAGAGCTGCAAGTGTGATGCAATTTTTTGTTCAAAATCTTAAAAAAACATCTTGAAAAATGATATTCTAGAAACTTTTCAATTCAGGTGCAATGTACTTGTCAATTAATGTATACATTCCTATTGAACAGTCTGCAAGTCAATGGGGATTGCAATGGTAATTCAAATTTTTACTTCTTCTCCAAAACCTTTTGCCAGATTCACCTTAAATTTGGCAGGGGTGTACCTCAGGTGGATCTCTATTGAGCTTACTCAAATGGTTTCCCTCCAGGGATTGTTGGATTTTTTTATTTAATACAAAGAGAAACTTAAAAAACCTAATTCTGTAAGCCCATGTAGCGTTTGAACACTATCAAGTCCGATATTCTAAGAGCAAAGTCCTATTCCGTACCATTCACTGAAAAACTGTATTGTTCTAAATCATAATAGCAAATTAATTTATGAAAGGAACAAATCATATTCATAAAATTTGAAATTTAGAAGAAAGTTTTAGGCATTATTAGCCTTTAAAAAATCGGGTCATCAGCGGGGAACCAGCGCAAGACTTGTTTCGGTGCCATTAATCCCCGGACAAGTCATTCTGCTAACTGGCGGCACCATGTTTGCATTTCCAATACAAACATCCCGAGCTGATGTATTAGAAAATTACAGAATAAAGCGAATATGATGTTCCTTAGTTGATAGGCCTACTTAAAAACGTAGCCCACATGACATAAATATGATAAAACTACACCTAACACTCATGATTAGGCCTAGCAAAAATGAATAATAAAATTGTCAAAATAATAAAATTGTCACTTATGCAATTTTTTGTCATTTTCGGTAAAATCTATGACTCTTCTCCAAATGCTCTCAGCCAATTGCGTAGAAATTGCACAGGCTCACTTCTGGAATCCACCAGACCTTAATTTGTTCAACATTTCTTAATTTTTAATGCCTTATTGATATTAGAAAATATTAGTAAGGGTACATGTACATAACACGTAATACAGACCACTGCGGCCTGTCCCTGGCTCAATGCTTTTGGTTGTGCCCTGCAGGAACACTCTATACAAAGTCTACTACCAAATGCTATCTTAAAAAAAAAAAAAGAAAAGAAAAATTGGCCGGAACGACCATAAGATCTGCTCAGCCAGCATTGCATCTGCAAGGGTGAAAATATGATGGACCCGGGTGAACTTGAAAATAGGTCAAGGTCATTGAATGCCTCCAATGACATGCTTCTACAGTGCAAGTTTCATTTTACATGTCACAAAAAACGTTATTGCAGCTGCAAGGGTAAATTTTGGCTGGAGACCTTGGGATTACGTCAAGGTACCTGAAAAATCAGAACCAACCAAGCTTCCAATGACCTGCTCCTACAGTAAAAGTTTCATGAGAGTAGCTTGAGGTGTTCAAATGTTATTACATCCACAAGGCTAAGGGACGCCCACATGCATGCATTAACATGATGACCTTGATACTCCGTTAGCCAACAAGACCTAGTGAATAAACAAGAGGATTGTGAGAGTCCTGTGCTCAGCTGACATGTTCACTTACCCTTGCGATTTTTTAAGATTTGCTCCCCCCCCCCCAAAAAAAGGAAATGTATAAAAAATCCAGAAATCAATGGAAAGTGACCTTTTGAACAAATCTGGTAGAGACCCACCCAAGGTACATTGCCACCAAGTTTGAAGTCAATGTGGATGACGGTTTTGGAGAAAAAGTTGAAAATCCGAATTAGCAAAAGAATGCCCATTGACTTGCATAATAATCAATAGGAAAGCTGCATTTACTGAGAAGTACCCAAATTGAACCCCCCCCCCCCCAAATCGTTTAAAATCAGGAATCCACAGCAGTTCCACCCAGTCAACTTTGTATGAACATTCGAGAAGAAACATACACCAAGTTTCAGCTTAATCTGAGTAATGGTTCTGGAGAAGTCGAAAATAGCAAAAACACAACTCTGCAAGAGACCCACCCAAGATACATTGCCACCATGTTTGCAGTCGATCTGGCAGACGGTTTCAGAGAAGAAGTAAAAAATGTGAATTAGCATTAGAATGACTTAATGACAGTAATTGACTTACACAGTGATCAATAGGAAAGGTGCATTCACCGAAACGTACAAGAATTGAAAAAAAAAAAAAATGTTACAAATCGAGAATCCACAGCATTGCCACCCAGTGACCAACTTTGTTTGACCCTTCCACAAAGGACATATCCACCAAGTTTCAGCTTAATTTGAGTTTTGGGTTCTGGAGAAGGTGTCAAAAATAGCAAAAACACACCAAAAATCATTTAAAAAAAAAAAAAAAATAGAAAAAAATGCAGCGCCATCTGGTGAACAAATTAAGAACTAAGAGTCCCTAGGAGTGTTTCTGTGTGATATCAAAGCAATCAGGTGAGCGATTTTAGAGAAGATTGTTTAACATTTGCTCCCCAAAAAGAACCAATAAAATCATAAAAAAAAAAATATTAAAAATCTATGAAGGGTGACCACTTGAACAAATGTGGTAGAGACCCACCCAAGGTACAGTGCCACCAAGTTTGAAGTCAATCTGGATGACAGTTTCGGAATAGAAGTAAAAAATGTGAATTGTGGATAGATGGACGGATGACGGACGAAGGACCATTCTATAAGCTCAACTGACTGATAAGTCAGCTGAGCTAAAAAAGCATTTTCAATTAATTCGTACCAGCATCAAAATACTAAAATCAAGGTTTGGCACTATATGTACTATCAAACCACACCATAAAATAATTAAGGTGGAAGATCTGAAGTCAGTACCTTTGGATAACCTCTAATCACTTTTTCATATTTTTGGATAGTCTGATACTTAAACTACATGCTCCCAAAAACTCAGATGTGTGAACATAAAATTTACATGAGAAAATTGATCTCAAAACTTTTGTTTACACGGAAATGTTAAAGCAGTGCTGAGCACATGGCATTTGTTTGCATGATAGTGAAGCATGTCATTGTTTGTACAGTCATTAGGCCATGACCCCTGGAAACCAATTGACAAGGGTCACTCACAGGGAACAGGAAACCATTAGCCATGGAGAAAAGAATGGGCCAGTTCAGACTAATCACTACCATTGTTATGATAACTTTGAAATTCTCTATTGATGTAAAAACAAATTAGTACAATCCACTTACTGGGCCCCAAATGTGGAAAGCTGCATGTGAACCCACACCCAAACAAGCCAAGTGTGATGTTCCCAAGTTAAAAAAGTCTAGATTTAAGTCACAAAATATGCTTTTTTTCATTGACAACATCACAGAGGGAAAGCTACAAGTTTTTTCACACAATGATTAAAACATGGGACAAAAGAGATGAGTATGTGACATATTACAGTCATAAATGCGTAAGAATTGGCAATTTTTTCTTTCAATGCGATTTTCTCTGAACTGTTTTTTGCTCAACCTCTGCAATTTTTATCTCGCATCACAAATTATGAATTGCCCTATCACATTAAAATTAATGGACATCAAAAGAAAAATACCATATCCAGGAGTGGTTCCCAGGATTTTTTTTCGGACAGCCCCTTCCATGAATTTTGGAGCCCTTTATAGAAAGAAAATGAACAACCTGTCAGGAATAAATTAAAAATTGTATAACTTCTTGTTTATGCTATTTCAAGACTTGCCATTGAATTCTATCCTGGACATGGATATATATTTTAAATTTCTTCTGATTTCAACTTGAAAAAAAAAAAACCCAAACAGTTTTGTGCGACTTCTGTGTGAAAATCCTACCAAGTCAGAAAGAATGCTATAAAATCTAAAAAATTCCAATTGCAAAACACTCATATGGATACAAATCTGGATATGTAGTAATCAGAAAATATATAGGTTTAATGTACTTGTGAAACAAGATATGTTAGTAAAACATAGATGCCCCCGCCTTCGTTACCCTTGCTCTCGCTACCCTATTGATAGTGGTAGATGGGGCACTTGTGACCTTACAAAATTAGTGAAGGTTGATCATACATCAATGTCACATATCTTTAAATTTTAACCTAGCCCTTAAAAAACGACTAAAAACCTGGACAATATAAAACTTATAGCTGTAAAATTAGTCATCATTTAGAAACCATATTCAGCAAAGCTTTATGACCTTGGAAATTAGGGCAAGGTCACTCTTTTTCACTTGACCTTCAGTTATTGTGCAAAAACCACAGGAAGTCTACTGTCTGTGTGTGACCTTCAAACTAGGTCAAGGTCACCCATCTACAAACTCAAACTAGCCCTTATAGGCAACCATAAAGCTGTGCAATATAAAACTTCTACCTCTAAAATGCAGGTTATCATGCAGAAACAGTATTCAACCAAATGGCTCTGTGACCTTTGAAATTAGGTCAAGGTCACCCATCTTCAAACTTGACCTAGCCCCGAATACGGCCAATTATCAAGGGCAATATAAAAGTCCTAGTTTAAAAACCTCTTCAGTTATCATGTGGAAACCAAAGTTTACTCAGGTACCAACGTGCCCTTAAAATTAAATCAAGGTCACCAAACTTCAAACCTCTTCTAGCCCTTAGCAAGAACTATAGACCTGTAAAGTATCCCAGTCCTATCTTAAAAACTTCTTGAGTAATCGTGCAGAAACCACAGGAATTCTACAATCTCTCTGTGACCCTTAAAACTGGGTCAAGGTCACCCATCTTCAAACTCAACCTAGCCCTTACAGAGAACCATAAAGTTGTGCCATATAAAAGTTCTAGCTCCAAGGTATAAGTTATCATGCAGGAAGCATGAAACCATATTCAGTAAAGTGGCTCCATGACCTTTAAAATGAGGTCAAGGTCACCCATCTTCCAACTTCGCCTAGCCCCAAGTATGGACTATAATCCTGTACAATATAATAGTCCTAGCTTAAAAACTTCTTCAGTTATTGTGCAGAAACTAAAGTTAGCTCAGGTACCACTGTGACCTTGGAAATTAGGTCAAGGTCACCCATTTTCACACTTTGCCTAGCTTTTGACTAGAATGATACACCTCTACAGTATCAAAGTCCTAGCTCAAAAACTTCTTGAGTTATTGTGTGGAAACCACAGGAATTTTACAATCTCTCTGTGACCCTGAAAACTTGAAAAGGTCACCCATCTTCAAACTAAACCTAGCCCTTACAGAGAACCATAAAGCTGTGCAATATAAAAGTTCCAGCTCCAAGGTATGTTATCATGCAGAAAGCATGAAACCATATTCAATAAAATGGCTCTGTGACCTTTAAATGAGGTCAAGGTCATCCATCTTCCAACTTCGCCTAGCCCCAAGTATGGACTATAATCCTGTGCAATATAAAAGTCCTAGCTTAAAAACTTCTTCAGTTATTGTGTGGAAACCATAGTTACCTCAGGTACCACTGTGACCTTGGAAATTAGGTCAAGGTCACCGATCTTCAAACTTTGCCTACCTTTTGACTAGTATGATACACTTGTACAGTATCAAAGTCCTAGCTCAAAAACTTCTTGAGTTTTTGTTTGGAAACCACAGTCTACCGACCGACAGACCGACCGACCGACATTGTGCAACGCTATATGCCCCACCTTCTTCGAAGGGGGGCATAAAAATTAAATGGGTAATATTGATCAAAAGTTGCCAGTCTCAGTGTGCACTAGCTTCACAGCTTCCACCTTAAAGAGTCTTTTTTTCAAAATTATTGAAATTCTTTTTAATTTTTCTGCAATAAAGGGACTAGGATGCACATCAGTCTGTATTTTGGTGTTCTTAAAACCAACTCTTTTTTTTTTTATGAAGTAAAATTTAAAGCAAACATACCCCATCAAAATAAGAGGAAATTTCTATAATGATAAAATTGCCCAAAATGAGTTTAATAATGTCTTCAGCAGAGCTGAAGGGTGGATTTTGCTGGAATAATAACAACAGCCTTGGAATATATGCAACAAAACTTTATTTTGTGCATTGTAAGGTAACAACTGCTCGGAAAACCAATCTGTACACAGTGCTGCAGTTCATATTGGTAAAACGTACAAAAATAAGATGTCCCATCACTTTAAGTGCCACCAGTTAAGTTTCTGGTATGGGCAGAAAAAAAATCACCAGGCCTAATGCAGTACTTAAAAGTAAACTTGCCATAGCATACATTTATGTAACACTGCCGGCTTTCCATTTCATATTCCATGCAGCTGCAGTGATGCCCTTTATAATGGCTGTGTGTGAAGTAGACACAGAGTTAACATTTAAGCACCACACATACACTTACTAAAACCATTTCAGATGTGTATGGTCAGAGTTCTGTCCTACAAGTACTGTCTGTTTTTTTTTTTCAAGTACGTGCATCAAACATAGTGAGCACCTCTGATGTCTGAATTACACCAGTACTTCTGACATCACGCTACCTTGCCAACTTGAACACAAGTGATACATGTCCTTTGTTTTAACAGTCTGTTGGCTTGAAATGCAATTCAACACATACACGTAGCTTATAGTACATGTGTCACACTATTCACTCCCTCAACACATGATGATGTACATCGACACTATTGGTCCAAAACAAATGGACTTAAAACCAAACATGTTGGTACATGATTTAAAGCTGTTTCCATGGAATTATGCTATATAACAGAAGAGGTTATAATCAGCAATTTCATCTGTATTTATCTGAATACACAACCCAATACACAACATTCGGGGGGGGGGGGGGGCTGGAGTTGTGTTATCCCATTGGATTGCAAGTTCCAGTAACCTTCAACAAACCGGTAACTTTTCAGGCTAATGAAATAATGTCTTAAGAATTGCTTAAACTACACATCTAGATCAACTGTGAATAAGAAAGTGTTTCTATATGCAATGAAAACTAATGGGAATACACGACCGGAGCCCTCCTGACTACAGTGCCCTCTGCAGGAGGGATGCAGTCACCTTCTATTCTCGCTCTTCCCTGTTGCCTATTAATTCAGACCAAATACATGGGGAAAATTAGTCCCTGGTGTGGGGATAGGTTTAATCTTTAAGATACCACAAATTTTGTTCACACAAACCGACAACTTTGTATGCTGCTTAGTACAGTTTATGTGCCCTAATCTCTTGAAGGTACACATAGAAGCAGCAAAAAACAATGTGTTCATGACTCCATTCCCATACAAGGCACTCCCAACTCTAAGGGCATTATTGTTAAACTGATTGTTTTTTGTTTTTTTTTTGTTTTTGTTTTGTTTTGTGTGTGTGTGTGTGTGTGTGTGTGTGTGTGTGTGTGTGTGTGTTCAGACAGGCACAGGATAGGTCTGTAGAATGAAAATGACATAATTCCCAAGTGATTATTTCTTCAGTACACTGGACATCTTTAGATAATATGACAAAGTCAAATGTTTGTAATGTATATGAATCTTTTAAATCTATGTCAAATTACTTATTGATTTATGAACCGAAAAGCATTAACCCGTTTTCCCCTTGAACTGGCTGGTCGTCAAATGTCCTCTGCTTCAGTGTTTTCAACGAATTACAAGAGTAATGAAAAACAATTTGAGTGAGAATTGTAGGAATGTCAAGGAAAGCTGTTGACTCAGTCTTACTTGAATGGGAAAGGGTTGAATATATATTAAATATACAGAATCCACATAGCAATACACCTTGTAGTTAAGACAGGAGATACATGAACCATCTTTTCTTGCACAGTGATAATACCCAAAATGTGGGCCATCAGACATGAAAGATGTTTTATAATTTGTTGGATTGGAATAAAATATTAGGGTTGGTTGGAACATGAGAAACAGTCCACTAAGTAACAGTGCCCTGACGGTAATACAAAAATATTTTTGTGTCTCATCTGCCATGATACACTCCCTGGTACCATGCTGAAATTTGCAGACCCAGACAACATTTAACCATGCCAAATATGGTATTATAATTATATTGTTCTTAAACTTGGTCCCCAATAGTATTTTATGCTAATATAAATTTACTTAATCCACATTAATCAAAACACTGTGGTCTTCTGACATCACATGTATATGTCCAATATTATTTTACTTTGGTCATCTCATGTAAAAGTGTGTGCTGTATTACTAGACAATCAAAATTAAAACAAAAATAAAAAAAAAGAACCCCTTCATATTAATGGAAGCTGCACATGGGTATGGCAAGCTGTTTTAGCATTTAATCCATAATTATACACATGTAAAAATCTTTTTCACATATCTGTAATTAATTTCACATGTGCAAAACAATCTCGTATATGTACAATAACTTCAAATAATTTAACATAGTACGTGAAACATAGTTTAACACATGTGTGCAAAGGATTTACACATGTTGAATAGTTTTACTATTATGTACAATTATATTTTCATTTCACATGTATAAAACTATTTCACATATATGTATGTGGAAAAGAATTTCAAATATGTATAATTTTTTTATATATGTGAAATTATCATTTTTAACATAAGATTTGCACTTATGTGAAATTTTTAACTCAATGTACATATGTGTAAAACTATTTCATATACATGTAAAAGAATTTCACATGTAAATCTTTTTCCCATGTGAAATATAATATTTCATTTTTTTTCACATATGTACAACTGTCCTTTTATTTCACATATGTATAAATCCATTTCACAAAACTATGTAAAATAATAAAATACTTTACATATGTGAAAAAGATTTATACATATGTAAAAATGATTTACACATATGAAATAGTTTTATACATGTACGATGTTTTTTCCATTTCACATATCTGAAAACCTTGTTCATGTGTGAATGATTTTTTCAACATAAGTGCAAGATTTACACATGTGAAATTATTTAAAACATATATACAATTGTATTTTATTTCACATGTGTAAAAGAATTTCACATATATGTAAATCTTTTTGATATATATGAAATGATTATTTCACACTTGAAAAGTTACATGACTTTGTGTAAAACTTTTACACATATGTGGACTAGTTTTTCACATATGCATGATACAAATTTTATTTCTCTTATGTGTAAAAGAATTTCAAATGTGTAATTTTTTTTTACTTTGTGTAAAATAAATGATTTATAAATATATGTGTTGAAGATTATCACATAAAATAGTTTTGCACATATGCGAAGATTTTTTTCCACATATGTATGATTATGGTATCAATGCTAAAACATCTTGCCATTCCTGGGGCCTTTAACATTTTCAAAAGAGTACTCTTTTCCATCATTCCTTCCTTCCCCATGAAAGATTATTTTCTGGTATTTTTGCTGTCCATTCAGCCAGGTGATCATAGAATTTACGAGCAAAGTGTTGCATTTTTCTTTCTTTTTATGCGGTGATATACTAACAATGTTTTATTTGAATCAGAATTTGAGTAGTTCTGCATATCTTTTTTTTTTTTTCAATTTTAATGGTTAAACACAAGGGCTGCTTGCAATAACCTGACCATAATTTTGTTGCATCAGTAGATGTATGCTAACATGTCCCTACCCGGTCCCTACAAGCACCAACTACATGTGTAAATACCTCAGTGGATGAAAGCCTGTACCTACATGTAGGGCTAAACAACCTTGTCGAACACAATGCCACCAATTCTTCTTATCAATGCCAGGCCTCCCATCAGGAGTGTCTACATGTCTGCTAATAATTGGCACCTGGTATATGTTGGCCACCCCTTCAGCCAAGAAAAAGTGACAATATACAACAGTTAGCCTTTCACTGCAGGTATTAAAACTAAATTAACTTCTTGATGTCTGACCTAAACATGACAGAAGAGATACAGGTCCTTCACAGCAGAAGTCACATTGGGCAGGCTCCACTTAAGTCAAGATGGTTGCAATGACTCAATAGACAGCACCACTGGTGAACACGTTCTACCACATGGCTTCTGGCTGGTGTGTGTCTTCATAGTGATCCAGCCAGTTTTTGTTTTTATCCCATGTATGTGTAGTCCAGAGTAACCATGGACGGGCCGTTCTGCACCGTGTAGAATTTATTGCCAATCCACACGCCCATGTAGAACGGTCTTGTGCACACCCTACTTTCGCACTGGCCCAACCCCGCCCACTTTTTCATGTGCCCACACCTAGGATGTTGATTTGTTGTCTGCTTCTGTGTTTGTCATTTATCGCTCTTTCAACAAAATACTATCAATTATTTTATTTGCAATGGCGGAGCGCACTCTGGACTACATATACAAGGGATAAAAATATAACAACACTCCTGCAATTACCTGGCAGTAAATTCTGCATGGCACTCGCATACTGGTGGAGCGGAAGGATACACTCGATGGCCCGCCTGTGGCGTGCTGCATCTCGTATATCCTTCAGCTCCACCAGTACGCTCGTGCTTTGCAGAATTTACAGCCAGGCACTCCCACTCGTGTAGTTATATTGTTATACAAGTACCATTCAAAATAATGGATGCGTGCAGCACACATTGCTATTCTTTCTGTCCGGAAACATTCCTATGCGTATGAATATATTTAATTAATCAGGAGCACACATGTAAGTCATTGCTTTGCAGGGTTAATATAATTATACTTCATACAGAACACCAACATGCATTTTATAGCAGTGTTCAGTGGATCCCTGATTTGGTTCTTAATTTGTTCCAGAAGACAACATGAACAAGTACAAACTTTAAGGTACAATTACATTTTGCAAACATATCACTGCCTCAGTGTTATACTTTTATATCGGCTTCAATTTTCAAGTAAGAACATAGCAATAACACAGCCGTATCATATTGAGGCAATTGCACATGTGCTTCCTGAAAGCTGCAGACAGACCTGAGATTATATTAGTGTAGTATTTGGACATTAAACGTATGCTGTATCAAATCATTACACATTGATTCTTCTTACATATCTGGGAAATGGCTTTTAAATGTGACTTTATCAAGGCCTGGTATTTTTCGCAAACTCTTAGCTGCAATGCCTTGTGTTCCATTGGCATATGTCCAGGGACAGGAAGTAGCAGATGATAGCACTGGTCATGAGGTATCACATGACCTCCTGTGACCATAGTATTGGTCAGAATAGGTCAGGTGACCTCTGTTTTAACCAGTGCTGCCCTCTACCCCTTGCCTCTTGGCTTATGCCACTGACTCTTTTATAATGCTTTTATTTTTTTTATTACGATAAAAGCTGAACTCATCCAAATTTTCATAATAGTGATACCAGACTCAAATTCCTGATTGAAGACATGATTCCTGAATCAAAGATCCACGCTTATATTTCTACATAATAAAAGTGGTATGGTCCAATTAAGTCACTTACATGTATATTTCAATTGAAAAAAGGCCTGGCCCAAGTCAATTGATTTCCTCTGCACACTGTATCCAAAATGTGACGAGGAAAGCTGTTGACTGAGCCTGCAACTCGGTACTGAAATGGTTACACTGACTGCATCATATACATGTAGTATTATTTGACAAGTACAATATTTTAAACATATGAAGAGACATGCGTTTAGTATTATACAGTATGATACAGGTCTTTGGCTATACATGTACAAAATGTACAAGAAACTTCACAGTCGTGTAACATCATGATGAACTTCACCGCGGTTATGAGTCATAACCAGGGGGACACTCTTTACTGTCACCTGTAATTCTCAATCTGTTATCAGGGGTGAGACGTCGGGTGCTTTCATCATAATTCTCGACTCTCCCATTGCTGCCAAATGACAAAGAAAAATGTACTATAGTTGGGCTGTGAACTCACCCATGTCCACTCTACCTGTTTCATAGACTTCTGTTAGCGTGATAAATACAATGTACAAACATGTATAACAAGTGTGATTCCTACTGGGTTTTAAAGATCCAGAAGGATCAAAATTTTATTGCAATATACAGGTCTGGAAAAGTTGGGAATTTAGCCAGGACTCCTGGGCAGTAAGATGTGAATACGGTGCCTGCTTCAAGGGGGCGATCCCACTTTGTCTGTGTTTTAGCCACTCCACCCTGTGTAGACTGGATGTCAAAGATGTAGGATCGTATTGGTTGCTGTGGTTATAGCCCATGTCACTACTTTCTTCTCAAAAGGTGAACCTGGTGAACTTTTATATAACAGATTTCAAGCATTTCAAATACATGGTTCCACACTTTGATATCCCCCTTCATAACTCCATCCGTGTTCATACAAACCCATCATTGTCACACGCTTTATCATTTTGGGTGGCATTATAGTCTAACATTTCAGGCAATTTTGTTCAATTTCTCTAGGTCAGGAGAAAAAGCCAAAAATAGCATTAACACAAAAATCAATTTAAAAAAAAAAAAAATCACAGCACTCCTGGTGGCTAAAACTTATGTACCATGTAACTCTGAATGCAATATTGAAGCAATATTAAAGCCAAATTGCTATCCCCTCCCCACCCAGCCACAGATTGATGGAGGTCAGAGGTCAATCAACACACCCATTTAACTTGTTAAGTTACCCTGGTGACCAGAATCAAAGTTCTCACTTTTATATATTTCTTGGACTAATTTCCTGGACATAATAAAACTGTTTAGCCTACAGATGATGGCAAACACTACCAATTTCCTTCATAAGTGAAGTAGTCATCTGTAATAATTCTTTTCAAAGCTTTATGATACACTATGTATAGTTTGTGTTGAGTGGGTGGATTTTGTATTGAATGGCTTGTGATCTAATTACAGGAATGCACCTGACTGAGCATGCTCAGCTGACACTACACTGCTTTTTGGATGATTGGTCAAGTAGTTCCTGAGAAGAAATTTTGATTAAAAAAAATCAGAAAAATATAGAATCATTGCATCCTCCTCCTCCTCCCAAAGCGGACAGACACCCACCTGGGGGAATTATCTGTGTAAAATCAAAGCATTACCATGATTACAAACAACTTATCTCACAATATTGCAATGTATGCACTGTATTGCTATATGCATGTATGTAGCAGCACCTAGCTACCAATACTATGGTCCCAAAATTTGATATCCAATAGACCAGTCAAAACATAACACATTCACATCATTTTTGCAAACTTGCATCACATTTAGCAGTCTGATTATATCGTGATAAAAATCCATGCAATTCTGTTGGGCTATTTTGAAGATGTTGAAATTAGCCTTGTCACACAAAAGTTCAGAAAAAAATTGAGAAAAATTGCACTGCCACCTGGTGGCCCAAACAGGAACTATGTGACCCCAGGTGATCCTCCATGCAATACCAAAGAAATTGGCAAAGTATTTCTTAAGAATAAATTTGCAATTTTCTACAAAAATGAATTTGAAAAATCAGAAAAAATAGAAAAAAAATTATTGCATCATCTTCTTCACAAAATTTGTAGAAGATCATCTGGGGAATATCTATGTGCCAAATCAAAACATTCCATGCAAATACCTCTTTCTCATAAATTGCCAGTCTGAGAATAAAACTCTTAACTATTAAAGATCCCTACACCTTGGGTTAGGGGAACTTTTAACAGGGTGCCATGGGTGAGGGGCAAAGAATAATATCTTCAGTTCTTACTGTTCCGGATTCAGCTGTACACATTTAGTCATCCTTTAATAAATTCCTGTGCACAAGATAATGTTCTGATCTTGAGCCATCTGGTGGTGCAATCTGACACTGCATGAAAACTATGAGCAATTCAAGCAGGATTATACAGTTATCCACTGCAGTGCACTCCATTGAAGCCATGCAAAGTAAAAGTGAGTTTCTCAGGTACACTTTGAACAATATTGACGAACGCAGGTTTTTCATTTTAAATTTTTACCCTTTTATAATTATCCACTGTAGTACACTCCATTAAGGCCATGCAAAGCAAACGACTGCTAGTTTCTCAGGTACATTCTGATAATGATAAAGGCAGGTTTTCCGTCTTTATTTTTTAGTCTAGATGGGCCCACATGAAGCCTAAATTATACAAAAGAAGCCATAGGAACATTTTTCTTCCTTCTTAAAGAAATTAAGAAAAAGATTTGGAGGCAAGGCTCTCTGCAGATGTGTGCAGCACCTGAGAAACAATTATCGTATGGCCTTATTTTATACAGAATGAAGTTCGGTTTTATGGTAACGTATATGTATAAGCGTAAATTACCAAGCTGGTGAAGCCAGTGAGCTTTCCGAGTTGGGTTTGGATTTTCTCCATAATGGCGGCCATCATTGTTAATCACCATTGCCATGGTCCCCGTGCTGATTGGATGTGTTCCAATCAGTTGTTGGCTCTGATTGGCCACTAACCAAGTGACCTATGAGAAACAAAAACTGATCATAACTTCCAGCGAGTTCATTGGCTGGTCGCATTGCTCAGACCTGGCTCAGGTACAAAAACACAGTGCCGCGTCTATGACCCATGGCAATTGCTTAAATTAAATTAACTTAAATTGGTTAAATTAAATTCTGCATAAAACCCATTTACAAAATCGGGAATAAATAAATAAATTGTCAATTGAAACCTGTGTCTTATGTGATTTCCATGCACTACAAAATTCCGTGCACTTGGTGCGTGAGTGAATGGTTGTGCACCTCTTTTTCACCTTATCTATATAGGGTGGTTACTGTGTGGTATTCCCAATCCCTTCATAGTATTTCCACATATGTGCCTGCACACAAACTTCACTTGGCTTTTGGCCTACATCTATTACATATGACTATAAATGCTATGTACGTGCTTTGATCATCAAACGTTTCTGAAGGAAGCATTGGTGTGTTCTTGTTCCGAATACAAGCCACAAAAAGCGTAAATTTGCAACAACAACAACAAAATAATGTTAACTTTGTATCTGAAATATCAATCTCTTCTATTGAAGCACCTGGTATATTTCTGTTGAATGTTTTCATATCAGTGGCTTCAACCAAGAAACCCTTATACACACTTTCAGCATTAAACTGGAACACAGCAACACAAACTTCACATTATCTGGATGTGGACACATACAATTCTCCATCATATCAAGAGTCCTACGCTGGCCTAACCTTGGCCGCTCAAATCGCCCCAAAGCGCCTGGATGTGAACTGTTGTCTGCCCTAACGTGCCCAAAGTGCCCACCCCATGCCAAGGAAAGCTATTGATTTGGTTGTACTCTGACCAGGAATGGGTAGAAGCATGCAAAGAAAAGGCCCTGTATGCCGTACTGATCAGACACATATGATTGTGCAGTTGAGTGACACGTCAATGCAATACACCAATGAATTAACACACGTTATATAAAATGTAAAGTACACAAAGCATATCGCATAACAACCTGTGAACACATGTGCGTGGGACTACTAAGTATGTCAAATTTGTTGCCAATTTGGATGTTGTTATAAACCAATGCTTGTCCTCCCCCCCCCCCCCCCCCCCCAACACCCACCTCCCAAATGATTGTTTTCTACAGATGAGAAAATCCTATTTTTCCGCTTGTTCATATTACTGTAGGCATAACACAGAAGCATTCATCTTGGCAATGTAAATGCTCTCCCACTTTCAGTTTATCCCTCACCAGCAGCTTGTGGGCAATTTGATAAATGTATAATATCTGTACAATGAACGTATACAGCCATTCACACCAGCTTGACTTTCAGCCGTTTCAAATGTTATTTTCTGCAGCAACATGAAGCCATCCAGAACTGTATGTAGATATTCTGCTGTCTTGCCTGCCTTGACCTGGGCATAGCAAAATATAATGGCTCTCGGAATATTTCACTTCCGTCCCAGTTTTGCGTTGACCCCCTTGTCCAATCATCAAACTCTCGCATTGCCAGGTAGTCTCTTAAACTTTTTGGTATTGGCAGTTCGTAAATTATTTTCCAGATGGAGGACTGTCGTGTAATACAGCGAAGGTGATTCCTGGTAGCCATTCGTGACAGCTGTCTTAAGCTGTATGGCGCAGAACCGCAAGCCTTCAGCCACGAGATTAAATGTTCATCATAGCCATGTTCTGGCAACTGTAACAACGCGTCCAGCAAGCGATCATCATTTTCTTTAAACCGATAGCCTGCAGATATGACACAGTCCACCAGGTGGCGCACTTCATCTGAAAGAATTCCTGGTCCCAGGCTGCTTTTCAGAGCCTTCAGAATGTCGTGCATTTGGTATTTGTTTGGGTTGAAGCCATGCTGCAGGAGAATCATAGCGATCTGTAGCCAAGCATACTTGATAGCAAGTAGCAGTAAAGTGTACGGGCCGCAGCGGCCATGTAAACTTTGCTGGTAATCCATCTCGTACTTCCCACGGATTTTTCTGTAGGAGCAAACCACAGGAATGTTAGTAGTCATGCCAACCTTTTTCTTTTTAAGGGCACCCATACATGTCAGGAAAAATATGCATATCAATGCAGAGGTCCCAACTACCAAACGTTAAATCGTTGACCTGGGAACACTACTCTTGTTGCACACACACATATATAGGTCTCATCTTCAAGTCTACTTGAAAATGTTTTCACTTCATGAGCAGCTCTGACACTTTCACACTGGCATCCATGTATGCATGGTTTCACCAACACCTGCCTTTATATGGGGCCCACATATATATGCAGACCTGCATGTGCTTGTTTAGGCAACTATTTCCTGCAGTTAATATATGATTCCACATTAATATTGCTTCAACTTGTAGGATTCCCCCTAGATCTGTGGATAAATGTAATATTTCCACAAAATATTCAATGTAAATCATCAAGAGTTTATCTTTATTGAGAAAGAAGAAACATTTAGAATTGGTTGCATGACAACAGAATCAGGGTACCCCAAATTTTACCAGAGTAATTTTCAATCGCTTAAAAAATTCTATGTACACTGTACTTTGTCCAGTTCTGTTAATCATTCAAATCAGTGGTACTTTCACATCAAAAATTAAAATACCATATAAGTATTTATGAGTCACTCATTACAAATTGGACAAAAATCCCCGCACGCCATCTACTGGAGACTTGCACTTAGTCAAGACTTGAATGGGTCCAGTAACAATGAGATCGGAAAACAGATGCCCACCAGGTACTTTTGGCCTTTTCCCCTCTAAACTGGCTAATGGCCTGCTGTCATCTGCTTCAATACATATTAAAAAAAATTGTGTTGATGAAAAAATGACAATTGCAGATGAGCCATCCCTATCAAGATAACACGCCCTACGCCAACAGCTTTGTTTTGGGGCAAGAAACTGTGGTCTTTTCTCAAGGGGTCCCAGGGTTAAGGTGGTCAAGGTTCATTCAACATAACTACTGTCGTATGTGATGCAGACCTGGTGTCATGCAATACTGACCTGGTATTACCCCAACTACGACCATTCAGCTTGCAGCCAGCCTCCAGTAATACATTGACAACTTCTGTGTCTCCATGGCAAATAGGAATCACCAGAGCCGACTCCTGGAACACGTCCAGCCTGTTTACATCACACCCTGAAATGAAATACATACAGGTAACTCGCCTTGAGCAAGTCATGCTAATAGGCTATTTTATCAATATCAAGCACAAAATCCTGGCACAATGCTCTGTTTTGCCCTTTACACCATGTCTAACATGTTACAGGATGTCAACATAATCCGGCGTTGAATGAAAGAGACACACATGCTGCATGACACATAATCTCAGTGCATCATCACTGGCTACAAGTTTATTTTCTTTTAAACCAACTTAAGGCCATCATTAAAAATATGTTGCTTTGCTCTAAATCAATTTCTTATTTTATTTTATTATTTTGTTGTTTTTTTTGTTTTTTGACAAAATCCTCAAATTCTAAAACTAGTATATATAGAATAATAAAAGATTTATTCCTTGAATGAAAAACAAGTTATTTGTGTAGGCAGTAAATTCATTGGGCTGGTGGGGTTACGGCAAAACAAGCAACATTTTAAGGATGGCCTAAAATGCTTACAAATCTGTCAGACAGTCCACTGACATACAGCTATGCTAGTCATATCCAGACAAACTTGGTGCCTTTTTCAACTGCTCTCTGTCAGCCAAAATTGTTCTAAATGAAGCCCAGATCAAAACACAAAAAATAACAAAAAAAACAACAACAAAAAAAACAAAACAAAAACAAAACAAAACAAAACAAAACAAAACAAAACAAAACAAAACAAAACAAAACAAAACAAAACAAAACAAAACAAAACAACACAACACAACACAACACATTACAACACAAAACAAAACAAAACAAAACAAAACAAAACAAAACAAAACAAAACAAAACAAAACAAAACAAAACAAATGTCAAGATTGTATATGCTAGCAAGAGTTGTAAAGTCCTTGCTACTTTTTAGTCAACCTACGGCCTTTGCTCCTTTGAAGACTGAGATGGAAAGTAACACACCCGCGAGGCCTCCAGGTGGGTGCAGTGGCATATAACTGACAGCCATATGGTCAAATCAGCAGGTCAAATGTTTGATTCCATGAAGTGAAAAGCACTCACACAAACGTTGACATCATTGGCTCATTTACACCTAATTCAGATGGTAACTTGTACATTTGACTGTTGGTAGGTCACTAAACGAACTGGTGTGCGTATTAAATAATCAGCAGAGGCATATTGTAGTGAAGATAGTCAAGGAGTTTATTGCTAGAGTTGGGTGTCCATTGTACATACAAAGCAATAAAGAGAAGAGAGTAGATGGTTAGTTGCTCAGATCCATGTGTGATTTGTTGGAGATTACCAAAGCCATGACCATACCATATAGGCCCTGTGCTGATGGTCAGATTGACAGGTACAACCAACCGGCACTCCTTCAAATGACCAGGTGCTGCATACAAGGTTCCAACAAGAACTGAGATAAATCGTGTCCTCAATAAGCTGCTGTGATAAGACCCATGTCCAACTGTAGGACTTGTTTTTGAGCTAATTTCTTCATTTCGGGAAGCGATGTGGTTAGGCCCTAAGAACTAGTGGGCAGACTGTTTTTGATGAACAGTCTGATCAAAAACCCTCTCGGTATGCTAAGAAACTGCAGGAAGTTACGTCCAAAGCTATCCATACCGTATATAGCTTGAACCCACTTAGGTAGAAAAAGACCTACATGTACCATTGAAAGCCCTATGATCACTCATATGAAGTTGGGAGACAGTCTACAAACTTGAATCTGCCAGTATGCCCGATTAGCATAGGAAACTCAGTTAGATCTGGAGTGGATCCTACATAGGGACCAAGGTCCTTTCAGATGGTCTCTTCAAGATTAAAGGACGATGAAAAGAATTAATGGCACATCATGACTGCCTGAAACCATGCAAGGACCATGTGCTCCCAATGTGGCTAAGATAGATGTGACACGAGATTTTATGTCTAGTTGTAACTGTTGCTGATAATCAGGAGGAACAAGAAGAGTTCCTGTTGTTCCTAAAATCATTGATACGGACAGTTGTGGTCAGATTTTATCTGCGTACATGTGCTTGCGTATACGTCTATCAGATGAATGAAAACCAATTACGATCTAGAGACTGAATAGTGCTGACCATAGCTGCAGACTCAGAGCTGGAAGTGGAAATTTCTGTCCTCTCTTCTCACTATGTAAAAAAAAAAAAAAAAAAACGTTCTACAGGAGCTACCGAGTCTCACCATGCCATCGAAAGTGTCACAGGTAATAAAGTAATATATAAACAGGTTCCCAGATGTTTCCCAGATCTATGGTGATATGGCCCTTTTTAGCCCACCAAGGCATCTTATACAGTGGTACCTGCCCTAAAGACCACCTCTCGTGAAAGACTGCACTAGTTTTTAGGACTGCCATTTCAAGACAATGGCCTTCAATTTCTTTGTAAGCTCACCTGCAGTGAAAGACCACCTGCCATATGTGACCACTTTTGTCTGGCCTTAAGGATGGTCTTAAATAGCAGGTACCACTGTTGCAGATCTGTCACAGCTAGTTGACATGACAATGTGCAACCAACTAGTAACTATAAACCTCAGACCAAAAGGTCCAAATAGCATCCTGCTGCTCAATTTGTCAACTTAGAATCTGGCATGTGAAGCATTATGTCCTCAAAGCCCATCTCCTGTGTCCTCATCTACCTGCTTTGGAGAATGTGGATTTCAATGTTCCAAGGTGACAGGAATGTTGACCCATGTGAAGCAACAGGCAGAAGTGGTAGCACTTTGTAATGTCGGTAAAGACCAGATTGAGGTGTGGGTGAATCTGATAACCAGACTGCTCCTTGCCTTGGTTGGAGAAAAAAAAAAAAAAGATGTTCTTCAGTGGAAGGCTTGTTAAGCCATGTAATAGAGAACCATCAATACGGCCAGGCTTCAGACATCACAGACACTGTATGAAAACTTCCATTCAAGGGTGGCCTGGCTCAAAGATCTGCCATGAGAAATGACTCTACCTCCTCAAAAGTGCATCACGTAATGCGCAGTATGCATATTAATTTCCCGCCAGAAAGCATGGGTGTGACGCCTGGTGATCATGGGTGATGTGCGGGTCGCATCACTGTCACAGACTGGCCATATGCTCAGTTCTCACAAAATTAGCAAATTTTGAGTAATTTCAGTTCACAGATGCCAAACTGGTATTCTTCATGTACTTCCTGATCCATATATACGAGAAATTTCCATATGCTTTCAATAAGTACAGTGAAAGCTCCATATACCGAACACCCTTGGGACCGGAAAAAGTGTTCAGTATAGTGTGGTGTTCAGTATAGGGAGGTTTGATAGCATTGAAAGTATATATTTGGGAACGAGAAATGGTGTTCAGTATAGAGAGGTGTTCGGTATATAGAAGTGTTCAGTTAGAGAGGTTTTACTGTATTCTGTATTTCCAGAATATTAGTGTTATCCCGCTTGTCCCCGCAGGTACTGACCCATATCTCGCCATGTCTCACCAAGCGAGACCAGGCAATCAGGCATGCAGTTGGGGCGGGAACTTACTATGCATATCTCCTATTGGTACATCGGAGGATTCCAGCAGCCATTGTAAACAGCCTGTCATCAGAGCATGCAGATTGGCTGTTTGGAGAGATAGTGTAGATCGAGCCACATCTGTGCACCAAGGATGCTACACACCTGATCACTGTGTATGGGTCTCAAATGTATATATAGGTTGTGAATGATGCACACAACCCTGAACTCCTGCCTTGGACCCACCACCACTGGCCTCTTTACGATGCTCGAGATGCTGCCCACATCTGAGGACTCCTTCCAGTTTGAATATGTAGTTTCTCATCAGTGCTTTGGAAAAAAAAAAAAAAAAACGACTGTCACAAAAAAAACTTGGAAGACTGAAGCTGTTCCATCAGTGGTATGGTAGCATCCCAGAAACTTTTTCTGTGTAGGCATTCATCCCAGATTTATAAGACCGAACAGCAACTACACCCCTGTTATCAGCAGCGGGGAAGATCTATTAGCAACACCTAAAGGTGGTTGACGTAGGGGAACTGGGACTGGATCTCTCTGCAGCAGAAATAAGTGGTTCTGCACTGAGCCTTGGAGAACAGCAGAGGATCATGGAGATGTACCTCCCACTAGCAGTTCAGCATCAACTGCCCTCCCTGTACACTGTCATTGTAAGTAGGGGAAAACATTCCACATATATAACTGCCTGAAACTTCTGAGGACGACATTTCCAAATGATTACTGGCGAGGGGGGGGGGGGGGGGGTCTTGGGGGTGGAGGGTAGAGAAGGTTATAGCTTGCATGGAAGCATTCCCAAAGATGATTTTGGCTATAAAGGTCATGCATAGAGTAATCTGGCAGATCCCACATCAAACAGCTTTTGCTGGAGAATGGTGCATCATATCTGGCTCCTAACAAGTTCCAGGGGTCTGCTCACTGCTCCCATCCAGACATGGTCATAGAGGCAACTGAGATCATCTCCAGCAAAATCAACTATCCCTTTCCATTATCTCTAACATCCTGTTACTTGTTGAACACATTAAGATCTCAGGGTCCAGAGAAGTGTCCCTATGCAATTTCAAAGCAATCAACCTGGTGGTTTTGGAGAAGATTTTTGTTTGTTATCAGAGCATGCAGAAGCCTTTCATAAAAAGATTCAAAACTTAATTGGAATCAATAGGAAAGTACATATTACAATTGGCCTGGTGGTTTTGGAGAATGTTTTTTTATTTACTTAAGATTTTGCCCCCAAAAATGAACAAAACAAAACACCCCCCCCCCCAAAAAAAAATAAAATAAAAAATAAAATAAAACAAAATAATAATAAAAAAAAAAAAAATCACTGGAGCACCAGCATTTGAATAAATTTGGTAGAAACCAACCCAAGGTACATGCCCATCAAGTTTAAAGTGAATCTGGTTGATGGCTCGGGAAAAAGTTGAAAATGTAATAGGTGGACAGATGGATAACCGGCAATCACAAAGGCTCAGCTCACTAGTGTGTCAGCTGAGCTCAAAATGACAGCAGTACCATGTAGTAAACAAATTTGGTGAAGATAAAGAGTCCAGGTACATTCCCATTGTCTGGCCAGAACCCAACAGTTTGTGAGAAGAAGATGCAAAATATAAAAAGAAAATCATTAAAAAAACAGAAAAAGTGTTCTAGCCCCATGTGGAAAACCAATTAAGGTCCAGGGGTCACCAGAAGAGACTCTATGCAATTTCAAAACAATTGGCCAGCCAGCAAAAAACAACTAGCTTTTCCCATGGTCTGTGAGATTAGAACTTGTTCAACAAATTAAGGTCTAGGGTTCACAAGAAGTGTCCCTGTGCAATTTCAAAGCAATTGGCAAGGTAGTTTCGGAGATTTTTTTTATTAAGATTCTACCAAAAATGAACAAAATATCCAGAAATCACTGGAGCATGAGCATGTGAACAAATTTAGCAGAGACCCAACTAGCTACAGTCTTACCAGTGTGAGGTGAATTAGACTGACAGTTTTGGAGACACAGTCGAAAAGGTGAATTACCATTGTAATCTCCATTGACTTACATAGTAATTAGTAGGAAGGTATAATACATTACCTGTCAAGTACCAAAATTAAAAACAAGAGGGCTGTGTGAACAGCCCATGCTCAGCTGATCTTGACATTCATCACACTTGCAGCTCTATGAACTTGGGAAAGGATCACGGTCACCCATGTTCTGAGTAAGTCTGACCAATATAAAAGAACACTAACATGTGAAACATCAAGGTTCAAGTAGTTCTCAAGTTATAATGAAGAGTAAAATTCATGTATGTTGCACTGTGACCCCAGAAACGAGGTCAAAGTCATTCATGTACTGTCTGAGCATGACCTTCATACAAAAACATTAACATGTGCAGCATCACAGTACTAACTCAAAACAGATCTCAAGTTATCAAGTAAACAGTAAATTTCATGTCAGTTGTCCTGTGAATTAGCATTAGAATGCCCATTGACTTATATAGTAATCAATAGGAAACCTGCATTGACTGATAAGTACCTGAGTTGAAAATACTTAAAAATCAGGAATCTAAAGCAGTGCCACCTAGCAAACAACTTCGTTTGACCCTTCCACAAGAACATATCCATCACATTTCACCTTAATCTGAGGGACGGTTCTGAGAACAAGTGAAAAATAGCAAAGCGATATATAAAATTCATGAAAAAAAAATAAAATAGAAAAAATTGCAGCGCCACCTGGTGAACAAATTGGGAACTACATGTCCCTGGGAGTGTCTATGTACGATATCAAAACCATTGGGTGAGCAGTTTCAGAGGTGAAGAGTTTTTAAGGTTTGCCCCCAAAAAGAACAAAAAAATTCATAAAAATTCCCAAAATCAATAGAGCATGACCATTTGGACAAACTTGGTAGAGATCCACCCAAGCACATCCCCACCAAGTTAGAAGTAAATCTCGCCAAAATTATTTAACTACATGTCCCTGGGAGTGTCTATTTGCTAGGCCTAATCATGAGTGTTAGGTGTAGTTTTATCATATTTATGTCATGTGGGCTATGTTTTTAAGTAGGCCTATCAACTAAGGAACATCATATTCGCTTTATTCCGTAATACATCAGCTCGGGATGTTTGTATTGGAAATGCAAACATGGTGCCGCCAGTTAGCAGAATGACTTGTCCGGGGATTAATGGCACCGAAACAAGTCTTGCGCTGGTTCCCCGCTGATGACCCGATTTTTTAAAGGCTAATAATGCCTAAAACTTTCTTCTAAATTTCAAATTTTATGAATATGATTTGTTCCTTTCATAAATTGATTTGCTATTATGATTTAGAACAATACAGTTTTTCAGTGAATGGTACGGAATAGGACTTTGCTCTTAGAATATCGGACTTGATAGTGTTCAAACGGTACATGGGCTTACAGAATTAGGTTTGTTAAGTTTCTCTTTGTATTAAATAACCATTACAAGAAATTCCCATGTTAAACTTTCCTATTAAAACTTTTGTAAAGATTTTTGAAAAATCATAAAAAAATAAAAAATTCATTGGAACATGACCATTTGGACAAACCTGGTAGACATCCACCCAAGGTACATCCCCACCAAGTTTGAAGTTAATCTGGATGACGGTTGTGGAGAAGAAGTCGAAAATGTAAATTAGCATGAGAATGCTCATTTACTTCCATAGTAATCAATAGGAAAGCTGCATTGACCGATAAGTACCCAAATTGAAAAAATACTTAAAAATCAGGAATCCTCAGCATTCCCACATAGTGAACAACCTTGTTTGACCCATCCACAAGGAACATATCCGCCATGTTTCAGCTTAATCTGAGTGACGGTTCTGGAGAAGAAGTCGAAAATAGCTATAACACACAAAAATTCATTAAAATTAGAAAAAAATTGCAGCGCCACCTGGTGAACAAATTAAGAACTAGGTGTCCTTAGGTGTCTTTCCGTGTGATATCAGAGCAATTGAGAAAGCGCTTTTGGAGAAGAAGATTTGTAAAGATTTGTCCAAAAAAAAGAACAAAAAAATTCATTAAAAATCCAAAAATCACTGGAGCATGACCATTCGAACAAACCTGGTAGACAACCACCCAAGGTACATCCCCACCACGTTTGAAGTTAATCTGGATGATGGTTTTGGAGAAGAAGTCAAAAATGTGAATTAGCATTAGAATGCTCATTGACTTCCATAGTAATCAATAGGACAGCTGCATTGACCGATAAGTACCCGAATTAAAAAAATTCGTTAAAAATCAGGATTCCGCCGCATTCCCACATAGTGAACAACTTTGTTTGACCCTTCTACAAGGAACATATCCACCACGTTTCAGCTTAATCTGAGTGACGATTCTGGAGAAGTCGAAAATAGCTATAACACACAAAAATTCATAAAAAAATAGAAAAAATTGCAGCGCCACCTGGTGAACAAATTAAGAACTAGGTGTCTTAGGGAGTATTTCTGTGTGATATCAAAGTAATTGGGTGAGCGGTTTCAGAGAAGAAGATTTTTTAAGATTTGCCCAAAAAAGAACAAAAAAATTCATTAAAAATCCAAAAATCACTGGAGCATGACCATTTGAACAAACTTGGTAGACACCTACCCAAGGCACATACATCCCCACCACGTTTGAAGTGGATCTGGCTGACAGTTTCGGAGAAGAAGTCGAAAATGTGAATTGTTGACGGACGATGGACGGACGACGGACAGACGGACGACGGACAGACGGATGACGGACAGACGGACGACGGACAGACGGACGACGGACGGAAAACCATAAGATAAGCTCAGTTGACTGACAAGTCAGCTGAGCTAAAAATCAGGAATATTGATGATCTAATTACCTAGTATACAACTCCGTTGGACCCCTCAACATGGTACATTTGCACCAAGTTTCAGAACAATCTGATTTTTAAAGATTATGTCACAAATGATGATGATGATGATGATGATGATGATGATGATGATGATGATGATGATGATGATGATGATGATGATGATGATGATGATGATGATGATGATGATGATCATGATCATGATCTAGACATTCATCACACTTGCAGCTCTGTGAACTTAGGATAGGATCAAGGTCACCCATGTACTGAGTAAGTCTGACCTTTATAGAAGAACACTAACATGTGCAACATCAAGGTCCCAGTTCAAGTAGTTCTCAAGCTATAGTGAAAAGAAAAATTCATGTATGTTGCACTGTGACTCCAGAAACGAGGTCAAGGTCACTCATGTACAGTCTAAGCATGACATTCACAGAGAAACCTGAACATGTGCAACATCAAGCTCCTGATTCAAAACAGATCTCATGTTATCAAGTGAACAGTAAATTTTGTGTCGGTTGTCCTGTGACCTTGGGAATGAGGTCGTGGTCCAAACATCACTGGAGCATGACCATTTGCACAAAATAGGTAGACACTGATGAAAGGTACATCCCACAAATCTGGCCAAAATTATTTTAAGAACTTATAAACATTACAAATATTCCCATGTTAAACTTTCCTATCAAAACTTTTTTGAGGATTTTTGAAAAAAATCATAAAAACATCCAAAAATCACTGGAGCACGACCATTTGAACAAACTGGGTAGAGCCTCAGCCAAGGTACATTGCCACCAAGTTTGAAGTAAATTTGACAGACAGTTTCTTCAGAGAAGTCCAAAATGTGAATTACCATTAGAATGCATTAGAATGCCCATTGACTTGCATAGTAAGCAATAGAAAAGGTGCACTTATAGATAAGTACACGGATTGCAAAAAATCGTTGAAAATAAGGAATCCACAGCAGTGCTACCTAGTGAACATCTTTGCTTGACCCTTTCACCAGGGACATATCCACAAAGTTTCAACTTAATTTGACAGACAGTTCTGGATAAAAAGTCACAAGTAACAAAAACACACAAAAAATTCATAAAAAAATTGCAGCACCACCTGGTGAACAAATTATGAACTAGGAGTCCCCAGGAGTGTTCTTATGTAATATCAAAGCAATTGGGTGAGTGGTTGTGGAAAAGAAGATTTTGTAAGATTTTCAACCCCCCCCCCCAATTCATTAAAAATCTAAAAATCACTGGAGTGTGACTATTTGAACAAACCTGGTAGAAACCCACCCAAGGTACATTGCAACCAAGTTTGAAGTCAATCTGGATGACGGTTTTGGAGAAAAGTGGAAAATTTGAGTTAGCATTAGAATGCCCATTGACTTGCATTGTAATCAATAGGAAAGCTGCATTGACTGATAAGTATCCAAATTGAAAATTTGTTAAAAATCAGGAATCCACAACAGTGCCACCTTGTGAACAACTCTGTTTGACCCTTCTACAAGGAACATATCCACCAAGTTTCAGCTTAATCTGAGTAATGGTTCTGGAGAAAAAGTCAAAAATAACAAAAAAAACACACAAAAAATTCCTAAAAAAAATTAGAAAAAATTGCAGCGCCACCTGGTGAACAAATCATAACTAGGAGTGTCCCTGTGCAATATCAAAGCAATTGACTGAGCGGTTTCGGAGAAGATTTTTTAAGATTTTCCCAAAAAGAACAAAAAAATTGATAAAAAATAAAAAAATCACTGGAGCATGACCATTTGAACAAGCTTCGTAGAAACTCACCCAAGGCACATCCCCACCAAGTTTGAAGTGAATCTGACAGATGGCTTTGGAGAAGAATTCAAAAATGTGAATTGTGGATGACAGACATCTCTAGTATGATACACTTATGTAGAAAAAATGACGGACGACAAATCGCTAGTCATAACACAAGCTCAAGTGACTGACAAGTCAGCTGAGCTACAAATGCAGCTCCACCTATTGAACAAATTCAGGTCTTGGGGTTCCCCAGAAGTGTTCATATGCAGTTTCAAAGCGATTGGCTAAGTCGTTTTGGCAAAGATTTTGTACAATTTTGTCCAAAAATGAACCCCAAAAATAAATTAAATACAAAAATAAGATAAATAAAACTACAACACTGATACAGTGTTGTACCTCCTTACCTGCATGTACTAGTGTCTGTATGACATCTGTGTATCCATGCCAAGCTGCCACATGGAGAGGTGTCATCTCGTGATGGGCAGTCAAGTTTACCTCCCCGCATGCATCCAGCAGCTGCTGAAGAATATCATTGTCTCCCAGTCTGAAAAATGAAAGTTCTAAGCTACACTGTCCAGTATACCTGTCATGTAATTTATGACAAAAAACAGTTCTGCATAATTGCAGTTCAAGGGACGTTATTCAGAGCCATTGATCTCTAAGTTGGTGAAATAAAGATTCATAAAACGTGTTTCCAAATCAGTGAATGGATAAGTTATACAAATCCCCCTGCTTCTCCCATCTGCTTGTGAAAGAAAGGTTAAAATGAGCCTTCTCTGAGCTTGTCCTAACATTATAAGAATTACATCAGTTTCTCTGAATTTGTGGAAAAGTTCAGTTCTACTAGTTTTCTGTGTCCAAAATATCGGTAATAACTAGAAAACAAGATTTGCTGCATAGCAAATCAGTGAGTGTGTCTTCAAAGCATATTGGTATGGCAATGAACAACTAGTCTACAACACAAGAGTAGAAGTTGGAATGGCATATCTATCTATTAGTGCTTTGAAGTTATGAAAGATTTAAAATTAAGAATACTGCTAATTAGCATAATTTAAATACAACTTTTGCTTTTAGTTCATTAGGTGCACAATGGTCAACATCCCCCTAGTAGAAGTTGGAATGACATCTCTATCTATTATAGTGTTGAAGATATAGAAGACTGATTATTTCGAAAAACGGCTAATTAGCATAATTTGAATTGCTAAAACTTTTGTTTCAGATTCATTACATACACAATGGTCAATAACCCCCTAGTAGAAGTTGAAATGACATATGATCTCTATCTATCATACTTTTGAAGATATTCCAGGTTTAAAATTTCAAATGCCCCACATTTGCATAATTTTAAACATCTTCATTCCTCTGCATGTATAAAAAGGCCCAACTCCTTGTATGGAGGTACAATCTTGCCAAGTTTGGAGTTTCTATATATAACAGTGTCCAAGAAAAGTGTTGTACAAATTCATTGGTAAAGAAGAAAGAAGAAAGAAAGGAAAAAGAAAGAAAGAAATCTTGAAAGAAAGAATGAAGGAAAGAATGAATTAAGGAAAAACAGAAAAGTGTGTGTTGATACACACACTTTAATCATGCTTCTACAATGTGAGAGACACTAAAATTACCTTGCTGCCTCATGCAGAGCTGTCCATTTGAACTGATGGACACTTTGGCTCTTGATTTGGCAGGTGATATTCGGGTTTGCTCCATAGCTCAGCAGCATTTCCACCAGCCACTCATTGCCCTGGGATACTGCCAGGAACAGTGCTGATTGGTGCTCTTTCATCTGATTCACATCTTCTCTTGCTCGCTTCAGTAACTGCTTTGTTAACTTGATGTTGCCACTCTTCACCGCATCGTGTAGGGAGCTACTGATATGGCCCATGCATATGTGGATTCAGACTCTGTAATTACACAATAATATAATTAAATTAGCCTGTGGTTGACCCTGCAATTACAGGTACAACAGAAAAAAAAAAAAAAAAAAAAAACATGTTGTAAAGACTGGAATCTGTTGGGGGAACATTGTGCATGGCACTAGATTCTAGTTGAACAGCTCCATTATAGGTGATCTTGCCACCCAGCTCTGGCACTGTGCTACATGCAAGGATTTTGTCATACACTCTGTCATCATCTTAAATGTGTATGTCAATTTCCATGTAAATGTGTCAATATAAAATTGTTACAACCCAGACTTGAAAAGCGAACACACAAAAACATGTAAGGACATGCTGTAATGTAAAAAAACAAAAAAGAACCCCCCCCCCCCTAAAAAAAAACATGGACAGCCACAATGTGTCTGGTGACTTGAAGAGAATGTGAATGATGTACATGCAACATTTTTTAGCCAAAACCTTTCTGAAGATGGTAGCTTCCTCTAGCTTGGTTGTGCATCTGTGTATTTTGCCTTGATATGTAGTGGCTCTGGCAGGCCTTAGTAGCTATTTCCTCTGCAGTGCAAGCCAGCCCAATGACAGTTCACTTTTCTACATATACATTTAAGTCTCCCTATTAACTCTTTCCCCTTGGACCAGCAAAAGCTGGCCTTGGTCAAATGTCATCTACTACAGTGTTTTCAGCTAATTTCAAAAGTAATGAAAAACAATTTGACAGAGAATTGCAGATAAGTCTCATCAGGATCATGTGGCTCAGGTCAACAACTTTCCTTGGCATGGGTTGGGCACTGTGCCCAATTAAGCCATGCCAAGGACAGTTGTTGACTCAGTCTTAATTCAAGGCAGGAAAGAGTTAATAAGGACCATCTATAAAGGTACTGAAAATATGGTCTTTACAGGGAGTAGTCTTAATAGAAGTTATACTGTAAGTTGGTGGTCTTAACTGGAGATGCTACTGTACTCGTAGTATAATAATATGGAAGTAGGTTGAACCTAGAATGTGAGCGGAGCATTTTTGTTTTTAATTTTCTGACCCGTTGCCAGGTTGGTGGACATATAATCTCTTTTGAACATGACAGTACGTGCCACACGTCAGAAGTGATGTCAATATTTACATGTTCCAGGTCGCCCATGTATTTAATATATCATGTGGTGTAAATATGATAAGTACGCAATGTCTTGTAGATTGGTTCTTGGCTGTGCATCTGGCCACACTCCCTTTTTACGACAGGGGACCAGTCTATTGAGTGAGATTTTCCCCCAGTAGAAACATGGTTCCCAGAAGGAACGATGTAGTTTGTCATTGGAAATCTATCAGATTGTCAGCAAACCAGCAAGTATACTTTGGGAAAAGCGATGGCTGCCATTCATGGAGTTTCAACTCCATCGGGTACTGTATGGGATTGAATGTGTAAGATATATGTTCATTTCTATTCATTTTAATCATTTTTATTGAACACGTGTTATCTATGGTGTTCGCTCCGCTCACTACTATAGTGGGCAATCATGAGTAACTGTGATTCTTCCGGGTGGATTGATTGTGCATAATTATATTAATGATGATAATTGTGCAAGGATGGACTTCACTTTATTTAACCAGGGTAGCCATACATCAACAGGTAAAATGCTGCTTTGCAGATGGACCCTGCATTCTCACAACACATTCATTTACATATAAAAAATAGGTGCCATCAAAGACCATTAAACGATTAAAGCAAGTTTAGCACAGAAATCATACCATGACATGAATAAAAATAAAAATCTATCAAACATAGTATAAAAAAAATCCAGTCTTACATAATATATCACTTCAAAGCAATAGCAATTGGCATATAACATCACAAATGGTGAAATGACTTGCTGATCAAATTGTCATTGTAATATAATTATGCCATCCCGCCAACCTGGTGCACTAGCTGGTGGTGCAATATTGACACCCCAATATCCAGATATCAGTCCAGGATGCCAGAGCCCCTAGTAATGAGGTATGGCTACCCTGGTTAAATAAAAAATCATAAATCAATCAGACCCCTGGGATGGGGATGGAACTTAGTTGGTAATTTGGAACTCGGAGGCTATGCTCAGCACAAGCACGGGCATTGTCCAAGCCAAGGATCAGATCAAATAACTTTGAGCGATAATATGAGGTTTCACTGCAAGCAGCGAAAACATTAGCACCAACGCGAATCAAACAATACCAATGAAACTACAGGAATAAACAACATGAAAGAAACGAACAGATAATTGCATGCTTACATACTGTCTTTGCACCTCAAGTGAGGGAATGCAGTAAAAATGTGTTTCGCATTTGATAAACACCTTCTGTCAAAGCTGTCAAATTTGTAGGGAGCAGCTCTTTTCTGGATTGATTAGGGGAGCAGCCATTAGTTAATCTTCAAGGTGGTGGAAAGCTTTTACCCGAAAACCTGACACAGTGTGCGAACACTGATTGTCCGCCATACACACACAAATATGTATGTAGCCAGGCCTATGTACAGACATACATTGAATCAGTTTTCCCACGAGGCCCACATTACCCCAAGGGGGTATATTCCCATTAATCATTATAATAGTGACGATACTGCGTATCTGATTATACCTCCAATGGTATGTGCTGCTCTGGAGGCCCCTCTTTTCAGCGAAATTTCGAGTATGAGTATGAGTATGAGTATGATTGCCCCCTGCTACTGTTAAAAGTAAAGTTGTAGTCTAGGGGGTGAATTGACGAGGCAGGGAGCCAGCAACTCGCTGGCTCGTATAAGCCTCCATCCTGTGTTTAAGATGCTTGTCAATATTGTCTTTGAAAGTGTTTAAACTATTTGAATTTACTACTACAGGTGGTAAATTGTTCCATTCATTTATAATTCTTTGCGAAAAAGTGTACTTTCTAATATCCAGTCTTGTATGGAATTTTTTAATTTTATAACAGTGGCCTCTGGTAACCCCAGTCTGTAATGTAAAAAAGTCCTCTGGCTTGATGTCTTCCAGACCCGTAAAAATTTTAAATACTTCAATTAGATCTCCTCTCAATCTTCTGGTTTCTAATGATGTTAGATTCAACAGTCTTAGTCTTTCTTCATACGTATACGTTTCAGCCCATCCTGGTATTAATCGGGTCATTCTGCGCTGTACATTCTCGAGTAGATTAACATCCCTTTGAAGCCATGGCCGCCATGCTTGTATACAATACTCCAAATGGGGCCTTACCAAAGCCTTGTAGAGTTTCTTTACCATTCCTTTTGATTTATACGTGAATGTCCTTTTAATCTGTCCTAGTTTTCTATTGGCTGTCTTGGCAGCTTGAGCACACTGTGTACTACAACTGAGTGAATGATCGATAATTACTCCCAAGTCCTTTTCTTCTTTGACATTTTGAACCAACTCGTCCCCTATAAAATAATCATATTGATGGTTATTGTAGCCAATGTGTAGACATTTACATTTATCTACGTTGAATAACATCTTCCATTCACAACTCCAGTGATACAGGTTTCGCAATTCCTCCTGAAGCAGCTCAGCATCATGATAATCAGCTATCTTCCTGAAGACTTTGGTATCATCAGCAAATTTTAAAACATTGCAAACTGTGCCAATATCTATATCATTGATATATATTATGAAAAGAATCGGTCCCAGTACAGACCCCTGTGGTACACCACTCATGACAGGTGTCCATCCAGAAGAGGTGCCATTTATCACTACCCTTTGTTGTCTGTTGTTTAGCCATTCCTTGATCCAGCATTTAACTGAACAGTCAACTCCATGAGACTCCAGCTTCCTTATTAGTCTAGCATGTGGAACTTTATCAAAAGCCTTACTGAAATCAAGATAAATGATGTCCACAGGGTGCCCAGTATCTATATATTTTGTTACATCCTCCAAAAATTTTAATAAGTTTGTCAAACAAGATCTTCCAGACCAGAATCCATGCTGGGAGTCCCTTATTAGCTGGAATTGTTTCAAGTGATCCAGTATTGCATCTTTAATAATTGATTCCATAATTTTGCACACTTGAGATGTCAAACTAACGGGTCTATAATTGCAGGGTAAATTCCTTTTGCCTTTCTTGAAGATGGGTGTGACATTAGCCTGCTTCCAGTCAATAGGAACTTCCCCAGTTCTAATACTTGTTTCAAAAATATCACTTAATGGGGCTGCTACTTCATTGGCAACTTCCTTCAATACTGTTGGATGCATATTATCAGCACCTGGAGCTTTGTTAGGTTTCAGCTGACTGAGCTTTTTAGTTACTAAATCTGGTGAGAATTTTATGTCCTTAAGTCTCTGATCATCTCCTTGTAAAAATAACTTGACAGGCTCAGGCAGATTGTCTATTGATTCTTGAGTGAAAACTGACGAAAAGTAGTCATTAAGCATATCTGCTGTCCTACAGTCCTCTGTTACCACATTGCCACTGTCATCGGTCAATGGTCCCACTCTGTCCTTGGCTTTGGTTTTTGACCTCACATAAGCATAGAAGGATTTGGGATCCTTAATTATATTATCTACCAATTTTTTTTCATAATTTCGTTTGGCTTTGCGTATTTCCTTAGTTACCTTGTTCAGGTGGTTTTTATATTGGTTATAGAAGTAATAGTCATCAGTCTCTGTGTATCTCTTCCATGCATGGTACTTTTTCTTCCTGGCTTTGTAAACTTTCTTGGTCATCCAAGGTGATTTAATATTTTTTCTTGTGTTTCTGGATCTCTTGGGAATGAATCTTCTAACACAGTCATTCATGACATCTTTAAAGACTTCAAACTTCTCATTCGCACCTAAATTGTGAAAGGCTCCCCTCCAGTCGTACTGTTCCAAATACAGTCGCATACTGTTAAAATTTCCTTTTTTGTAATCATAGTATTCATCTCGCCTTTTTTTAATGTCAACTGAACAAATCATGTCAAAGGTTATAATATTGTGATCGCTAAATGGTTGTCCCACCATAATATTTTCCACTGTATTTCGCTCCGACGTCAGTACCAGATCAAGTATAATTGTCTCCACGAGTAGGCTGATTTACATGTTGTGTAAGAAATAAATCCTGTGTTAATTCGAGAAATGCTTTACCCTCTGCCCCGGCATGAAGTGACTGCCAATTTATTGTGGGGTGGTTGAAATCTCCTACTATAACTGTGCTTCTGTTTTCACTACTGGCTTTTCGTAGTAGCTCATGCAATGCCAACTCGCTTTCCATATCAGCCGACGGACTGTGGTAACATGTGCCTAATAGTACGCTACCATTTTTTGTTTTAATTTTGCACCATAAAGTTTCTGTTTTAGGAGTCATTGTAAGTTCTTCGACAAGTATTCCATTTATGTTTTCTTTCATGTAAATCAAACAGCCCCCACCACGTGTATTAGTTCTATCATGCCTTAATGTAGTAAAGCCATCTAGTCTTAATTCAGCATCACTTATGTCAGCATAGGCCCAACTTTCTGTTACACAGATTATATCCGGGATTAGTTCCTGTACACAGCATACTAGTTCAGGTATTTTATTAATTACACTTCTTGCATTAATGACCATTACTTTTAACTTGTGAATTTCAACAAAATCAGTAACAAGTGGTGTATGTGTAACAACATCATTAGCAACTGAACTGGTAGTTTCCTTTGTGATATTTCTATCTTCTAGGTCATGGTAGTCACAGTCATTACTAAAATTTAGCCCGGAATTTAAGCTGCCGTCTTGACAATTCTGAGGTTCCAAGGTGGGCCCCGGACTCTGAAGATCCAACGCCCCCCCTCTGATTCCTTCTCTGACCTTTGCTTTGCTTCTAGAACTTTTGCTTTAATACGGTCTCTATCTTCTGGAGATAGGTCATCAACTACACTGATGTTTCGAAATTTAGGTATTGCGTTTCTTAGTTTGGGTAGCCTGGACATGATCTTTCGTTTGTCTTCTTTGTTTTGTAAAGAAATCTTGAGTGGCCTTATCTTAGTACCACCCTCCTCACTTCTTTTTCCTAGTCTTATAACATTCTTGGTCTGGACATCATTGACCTCCAGTACCTCATTGCACAGTTCATGAAAAAAGTCTGAATCCTGCTTTTTTCGAACACTGGGATCACTGCTACTTGGTTCTGCAACTCGGTGAATGATTATGTTTTCCTCTCTTGTTTCTCTAGACTTTTCATCTAACCTGTGCTCTATCATTGTTTCTTTAATAATTGATTTCACTTTCTCGTTCTCAAATTTAGGTACTTCTGTTGTCTTGTTTTTGATGACCTCTGCCCACGTCTTGGTGACTTTGTCTGGTACTTCCTTTACGTACGAACTTAAGTTTGTCTCTAGCTTGGCTTCTAAGTCTTTGAATTTCAAACTCATCTGCTCAAGAAGTTTTGTCATGATTTCATCAGTATTCTTATGCTTTCTTTGCTGTACACATTGCGGACAGTACCAAAAGCAGTCTGGCCCTAACAAAGGTCCATTATTTTCACAAAAATTCCATAAAAAGGGGGTAATTTTTCTCTTTTATGGCCCAAAATTGGGAAAATTTCCTTGACAAAGGTAAAAAAAATCTGGACGATGCTATTTTCACCGTACGGTGAGGATAGGGTTTGGTCTATTTTCACCGTGGGATAATGGTACAGTTTGGTATATTTTCACGGTGAGGATAGAGGCGGCTCTATTTTCCCCATCTGGAAATTGAAATTAAGAGCCTTTTCGCAAATTTATGGCTTTGGCTTGTCGCATAGAATTGAGGCAAATTAGATTGCAGAAGTGCTTACTTTAGTCGTGGAGCTACTATATATAGTAGCTCCATGCTTTAGTTTAGGGAGATAGCTAGCTTTTTAGTCAATAGGAAACGGGACCATAGCAACGTGCCCACTTACGGACGTAACGGAGGGTTTACTGTAATTTGTAAAGGCATTACCTTGGCACAGTGACAGCATTAAATGTTTGGTTTTTAACATCTCAAATTAATGTATATGAATTCACTCTACACACCCATCAGTCTTTCATTTTTGTTGCTTCGTGGATTTCTTTTTAATGCGATCCTTACCTAAGTCATAACAAGATAGATCTATAAGTTACCCTTAAGTTCCGTTACTTTCATCTGTGACAATATTAAAAAGTTCCTACTTTGTCTTGTTACATAAGTTTTAGCCTTTTCACATAAAAATACAGTGTTGGCTCTATAAAAACTATCAGATAATAAAGGCTGAAATAACACCTCAACAGATCTCATTATAAACCATGCTCAAACTGGGATCTTAGACTTAGGCCTTTTTATTATTTCAGCAAACGTTTTTGTTCCAATTCTCTTTGTGTGCAAGATCATGACACAATGCTTTTCCAAGATATTCTTCCCTGGTTGACGTCTTTTCATCGCCGTACGTTAGAAATGGAGCAGCCCCTATTCTCACCATACCATGAATATAGACCAAACTCTATCATCACCGTACGGTGAAAATAGACAAAACACTATTCTCACCGTACGATGAAAACAGACAAAACGCTATTCTCACAGTACGGTGAAAATAGTCACTCTGTAAAAATTTACCCCCTCAGGCACTTTTGTTGCCAATTTGGGACCATAATTTTTACTATTTCGGTTAAAAAATTCCCTAACAAAAGTATCATGTTTGTGAAAAAACGCCGTAACAAAGGGTCAGTTTTTGAAAGATCGAGCCACACACTCCCACCGAAGATTCGGGGAAGTACCCCCCCCCCCGCATTACCCCATACCAGTCACTAGTATTACCCAGCTAACAACCAAAGGTTTTGAAAATGTAGTTAGAACGTTTCGGTTAACTTATATGAACATGATATTTAGATGTTTAAAGAACATCAATGTGTAGAGTTTTCCTTAGGTTATCAGAACGTTAGCTGTGAACGTTAGACTTAGAGTAAACCATTCAGAGGAGGTTTTGTTAATGTTACAAAGGGGGCGGTCATTATTTAACAGAGGGGGGGGGGTACTCGGGATATTGGGATGGCTTACCATCAAAGTTTTTGTGGCCCCCCCATAAAGCCCCCCCCCCCGCCTTATACTGGTTATTGTAGTATGACTGTTATAAACTGATTCACAATTTGATGACACTGCCCCCTCCCCCGCGCCAAGGTGGGGTGGGGCCAATTTTATGCCCCCCCCCTCGATTAGGAGCATGTGTGATTTTGTGGCCCCCCATAATTGGGTAGAGAAATTTTGTGAACCTCCCCCCCGCCAATATCCCGAGGCCCTCCCCCCCCCCTCAGTATTACAACTACAATAAAACGTTCACAAAACCTTTAGCTTAATCTTATTATAGCATTAGAACGTTTTGGTGACGTTATTACAACTTCAGCAAAACTTCTGGAGAACCTTGATCAACGTTACAACAGGCATGACCATAACGCAAACCTACTGCTTTCCTGGTACACAGACAAACACGCAAAAATGCTAATGTATGTAAGGATATGGTCACTTTAGTCACTTTATTATACCAAAGGCAAGGACACGGGACTGTTATTGTTTGTAATCATGAGATAAATTGCAGTCCCTGAGTGAGCAGTGATCCAGGTTAGACATGTTATGAGCTGTTTAAAATGTCTTATTTTTCCCCACCTGCTTTAAAGTAAAAATATTTAAGTCACCCATAAGAATGGTCTCATTATTCAAACAGTGAAATTCAAGTTTTGCTTCCAAGTCAGAACAGAAGCACTTCGTGGTCTGTACACACTTCCAATGATAATTGACTTCGGCATTTTAAGCCGCGCGGTTTCCATGTGTTGAAAGCGGTGTATTGTTTTGGCCTATTTCAAGTCTATCATACAAGAATCGATCCGATATATATACATATATATATATATATATATATATATATATATATAAAAGCAAATAACACCTACTTTTTTATTTACTCGGTCACGTCTTTCAAGGCTTTATCCGGGAATAGCAATTTCATCATCAATATGGGTATCATTTAGCCAAGTTTCTGTGACAAATAGCACATCGAGTGCTGTACTAGCCATTAGTATCCTAAGTTGATCGATTTTGTGGAACATACTGCAAATGTTTAGGTGCCCTAACTTGACACCTTTTAATTTCGTCAAATATATGAGCATTTGCATGTTCAGTCCCACCAGACCCGTTAATGGAAGTGTCTTCTGTTTTTTCCTGCATGGACAGGGGTATAAATAGTATCTGTGCCTTCATCTGTATGGTGTTCAGAGAAAAAAGACTAAGAAAAGTTAGGCATTTGGCACCTTTTTGCATGACCATGATTCGTTACTTTCCGGTAGTTTGTGGTAATCCTCCACAGGTGGAGATGTGAATTTAATGTGAAACCATATCTCACGAGAGTCACACCATATGACCTTTTAGTTTATCCGGACGGGTTTGGAGCATCAACCACATGGCTATCTGTAATTTGGCCCAAGATAGAGTGTATATTCCCATTGACACAAGGAGGATAATCATTTGTTAAGAATTGGCACATGGTGCATTATTGATGATTTTAATCATGGGCGGCGGCATTTTGAAACATTCGTTAACCCACGGAAGCCAAGTTTTGACAGAACGTCAAGTCCTTAGTAACTGCTTTGGAACACATGTGAGTTAGCTAAAGATTCATCAGCAAGGTCCATGTGTCTTCATCAGTCAAATGAATTGTAGTTTGGCAGCGAATTGGTGGGGGAATACGTAATATATATATATATATATATATATATATATATATATATATATATATATATATATATATATATATATATATATATATAAAACAGAGAAAATGATCAAAGAGAGCTGCCATGTTGAGGTGTCAATTATGCAAAAAATGAAACATTAACTGAATAATTTGTATCCATAGGATTCTGAAGAGAAAGCACATGAGCACACATGTCTAACATTGTGATACCGATATGGTATTTTTCGGTCAGCTTTAGACCAGTTACCAGAACAGAAAAACGAACATTTAGTTGACACAAAACATTTTGACTTGCTTCATGCCAAGTGCAGCCGTAGTCATGTGTATGTTTTGCTCAGATCAGAACGGGATATGTAGTTTGGTCGGCTTGTCTGACTGCGCTATATGTAGCAGTCTGCTTTGTGGCTATTTAGTTGTGTGATCAGTTGAATTGATTTCTTTGTTGTAAGATTTTATCAGACATTTGAATTTACCTAATGGATGGAGGCATTTTCAATTGCTCATAGAAATTGAATACCTATGGGCCAAATGGACGAACTATCTGTGAATGATTTTAAAAGTTGAAAATCTTACTAATTTTGATTTTTTTTAGGAATAAAATAAATGGCCAAGGGATGGCATTAGACCTACAATAAACAGGACGTAAAATCTGAAGGTGTTTTAAGCGTGCGTTGCTTGAATATTGACGTCAAATAACGTGTTATCTATTTAACGTAATTTTTGTCCAGTAAATTATTTTCGCTGAAGAAGGCCGTGAGGTCGAAAGCTACGAAAATCAGGTGTTGAGAGTTTATATATATATATATATATATATATATATATATATATATATGTATATGTATGTTGGATATCTTTAAAAATGGCGGAATGGTAGATATCTAAAAATACTTTACATATATCTAAAAATCATTCACAGATATCTAAAAAGGAATTATCTTGGCAGTGCAAGCTTGCACTGTAAGCTATACTTGGCACTTTGACCGAGTCCAAATGATAAAATTGCATAAGAACATAGTTCAGCCTTAATTGAGGTTGTGGAAGATTTGCTGTGCACACCCAGAATAGACAGGACAAAATCTTGATTTCACAGTTCATGATTTATTGAAATGCTTCATGAGTAACCTAACAGGCCTTTCACGGTTCACGAAATTCAATTTTGTGTAGTTTCATAGTTCACGAATAATAATAATATTATCATTAATAATAATAATAATAATAATAATAATAATAATAATAATAATAATAATAATAATAATAATAATAATAATAATAATAATAATAATGCTGCTGCTGCTGCTGCTGCTGCTGCTGCTGCTGCTGCTGCTGCTGCTGCTGCTGCTGATGATGATGATGATGATAATAATAATAATAATAATTATAATAATAATAATAATAATATACCTCATTCCAAGTGAGCGAAAAAGGTCTTGCCTCTTTCACACTTCACTCCTCATGTGCGCTGGACCACTTAGCAACCAGCCCTGGATATATACTGCTCACAATGGAGCCTCCACACGGTTCTTAAGAATTGCATCAGTTTTGCCCCTTTACTTTTTAATTAATTCATTTAGTTTCATTTTCATTGTTATACGTATTTTTCTTTCACTTCACTTTTATGACATTTTTTTCACTTAACTTTTCAAAGAAGAACTCCAAATATTAGTTACCTTTTCTTCCCGGCATTGAAAACAAAAACAAAACAATAAGCAAAAAAAACCAAACACACAAACAAACAAACAAAAACAACGAAAACAACAACGAAAACAAAACAAAAAAATGAAAAAAATATTAACAAAAAAAGAAAGAAAGAAAGAAAGAAAGAAAGAAAGAAAGAAAGAAAGAAAGAAAGAAAGGGGGAAAAAGGAAGACCCCGACACTACAGTACCTGCTGAATGTGAATCTAACCACCGCTGTGAAAGACCACTTAGCTTTTGTGATCTGTTATGCAGAAAGTTTATTTTTCAGATGCAAACGCTGTTTGAAAATCTTTAATTTATTCTGATTTCTAAAATTCAAGAGTGGCACATGGACACGTGGAAGTCTCGAACACGTACGTACAGGATGAAAATAAGCTGGAATGGTGGTCCGTGAGTGTTGGTCAGAAAACTCATTCCCCCACCTCCCACATATCAATCTTAACTACACCAGTTCAATCTAGAAGACGTATTTTGGTCTATGCTGGGCGTCAATAAAACATCATTTCTTTGGTGTAGTGGTCAAGAAAGTACCGCGGTAGCGTCCCCGACCCTCTGGAACCCCAAAAGAAGGGTGCGGTCACTCCATATTTGAAGTTGCTGTTCTGGCCTGAGCTAACATCACCATCTTGGCGTGATACGAGTATAATTGCCAAAGAACACAATGAGAACAGAGGGGAAAAATAGAAATGGTGGTCGAAAGGCTGAAATTTTGCATCTTTGAAAAAGAAATATACTAGGTCTACTTTGGTGATAAAGCCTGAATTCAAGCTTTTGCCAGAAGATTCTCATGCCTAAAAGAAGCATTCTGGTCACAGTGAAAATAAAAATGTGTCAATATATTTTGTGTTTGTGTTGCGTTCTTCTGATTGAGGGCGCCCTCAACCAGAGAAAGCAAGATCAACCCGCCAATGTATGTGACTCGAGCCCTAATTCTGTGTTGCTGGAATAAATAATGGGGTGAACGATTGTACAGATTCTTTTGCTATTGGCATGAACGAGTTCGTGTTAGCTCGATCACTCTTTGATAAAGATTCTGTGATGTATCAAGTACACAGCGTGCTTCAAGATACTGGAAGCCACCCTCCGACATGTTTTGGACGTTCTGTATTTAGCATACGGTCTGGGCCGACTACACATATTGCTGGGTAATTCGACCCATCTCATCATACAAGCAGCTGGTTATGTCTTGAGAAACCGCTCTCCGGTCTCGTATATAGCTCCATAAACACAGACCCGCTTGAGACGCGCATTTCGATAGGGCATTTCCCGACTCCCACTCTCTCTGAAATATCTTTCTTTTCACACGCGGCGGCCCTAAGAAACGCCTGGTCGCCTGGCGCCCAATTTGTGGCACCATCGACCGGTCCAGGAAACATTTTCCTCTGGACTCTGACAAGTAAGTACAAAAATTTCCAAGACATATCTCAGAGAAAATTCCCATGCAGAAACCCAACTGTAGCATATACATGACCTCAAGGCACAGTGGGATAAACATCGTTTCCTTCTAAGCTTAGATCGCCATTTCCAGAATTAGCCAGGTTGCTCGGAGGGCAACATATTCTGGGCATATTCACATGCCTGATTTTTGCACGCTGTCATCTTACAGCTTCCATTGATTGCCTTCCTGGTCAGGTGCATGCATTTGTTGAGACCGCCATGACAAAAGTATGAGAAATACATGTACACGTACATGTATATTCATGTATTTTAAAACCAGCCAATATCAGTTGAAATACTAAAATCACAGTGTCTCTGAAACAACGCCTTTTCATCTTTACTCGCCAATGTATCTTGCCATCTGATGTGGACTATGTCTTCTGCGTAATAATTTTGTGTCACAAGTAATCATATTCCGTCAAACGTGCCAACTTTATATATATATATATATATATATATATATATATATATATATAAAAAGTTGGCACGTTTGACGGAATATGACTACTTGTATATATATGTATATATATATATATATATATATATATATATATATATATATATATATATATATATATATATATATATATATATGTATATGTATGTGTGTGTGTACATAATTTATTTTAAGCATTGATTTGGCAAAAAGGAATGAATCTAGCAAAGGTCACTAATTCCAAAGATTGGCTTCTTATAGTGTTGTCTGCCGGCTCTTTTATTACTCGTCAAGCTGTGAGGTCTAACATGAAACTAAGAAGTATTTGGAGAGAGAAGATATCAGATTACTTTTGACATGGCCGGTACATCGTAATCATCCGGGTACTTTTTATTTCGCTTTGCATGTGAAGGGCCTAGACATTTTTTTTTTTTTGATTTGAAAAAGAAACATCATCGTCCAGATCCTCTTCCTTTAACTTTGAAAAATGTGAAACTTTGGATCAACTTTGAAAGGGAAAACATATCAATCCGTTCCTTCTCGTGTTGTTTAATTGTGTAATTTGGAGATAACTATTAGAAAAAAAGTAAATTAATTTAGTCATCTTCCAAGTCGTTTTCCATTCTACTTTAACTGCGTCAAATCAGAAAACGTTTAGAAAGGATGAAAAACCCATGTTATACTCAGCGCACTGAGCTCACTGTCTAAATATACATGTATGTGAACGTGTATATTGACATAACCCATCACAGGGACTGACGTCAAATATATATTCCTTGGGTTACTGTAACCAGGTTACAAGTGTAGTGTTCGGTACTTTGGCATATGCGTTCACCTTGCAGCTTTGAAAATTGCCGTGGCTCGTGTGCCAAAACATCCTGCGAAGCCAAGTCCAGATGATGCCAACCAAAAAGCCAGCTACATAAAAAAAGTTCTCATTACTTGTATCGTACAGTAAACAAAAACAGTGATTACCGCTAATTTGGAGTATTGATGATGATAATGATGTAAACACTTGAAATTGCTGTCAATTACCATTGCTTGTGTATAGCTTTATACTGAGTATTTCCTCAGAATGTCCAATGTTGACCAGCTTTTATAAAGTTATCGTTTGTAATAAATGACGAAAATATGTGGACAAGTAAATCATGAAACTTCCAAGCGCGCAACCTATAAAGCACACTGAATGATAAACGCCGGGGCTTAAAATAGTGATATTGACGGCTAATACCTTGTACTTTATTAGAAAAAGACTTCATGACATTCAAATGCTCGCAACCGTAAACGACGCGTTGAGATCACAGTGGGATTATACCGACAAGCCAGTTATCTTTAGCCCGTAGTACATGTATACTGCAAACACCAGGAGAGAGGAAGCCATGTACACGTCATATCAACCTTTCTTGTTTACTGATGTACTGAATGAACTCTCAAATGGAAAAACAGGCCGCTGAGTGACAGAGATAAAGTGGGGCAAATGAACATGATATATGCTCTAACCCGTACTTCACTAAGCTTTCTGTGGCGAGATCCAGGCTCAAAGAATCCAAAGCTTACTGTAGCAAGCTGTTGACTTTGAACATCGTTTCCCAAAAGACCAATTACTACATTTTCATTAAAAAATTGTTTTGGACACACACAAGCCAAAGGGAGAAGAGAAAAAAGTATAATAAAATAAATTTATAGCCCAGCCGGGCGAGAAAATATTATACAGAAGCAATTATCACTTAGCAATTGCAGTTTTGTGCATTTGACTGCAGTTTTTACAAATGCGACTGAGAGTAGGTAGGGCAGTTCCGTTGCTTTGAATGCAGCGCATTCAATCTCAGCACGAGACTTTTCTGGAGCACCCACCACTTTCCCAAGTTTACCTGATACAGCTGCATTGTCGCTTTGATCCAAAGAGGAACGTACGTGGTGCTCCAGAAGAGTTTGTTACTAGCTACTATCATGTATGCACTGTACATATCGCTATCTATATGCATGGTCCAGAATAAATACCGTTTGAGCCATAAGCTATGTTTAGCCGGTTAAACCGTGGGTCAGCCTTGCTGACAAAGAGGGTTTGGCATTGCTCGTTTGCCTGCAGCCAGTGGAAGAGTCATAAATGTGTTGCTGATTTCGTTGATATTTTCGCTCCCGAAACTATCATTCTTTAACAACTTAACACATTAAGATGGGGATGAATGGCTACAAGTTAAGTAAATGGAAGTCAGCCCCGTCCCTAACGGGGGACTATAAACAGGTAAGGCAAATCGAAATTTTGGCATTTACACTTTAACATGGAGGGTATAGTTACAAGACTTGCGTAACAGTAGCAGATGTGTGGCAAAACAAGGCAAAATGTGCAAAGCCTACTTCTGGAAGAACGGGCAAGGTATATTAGTTTTAGTGCTTTATTAAAAAAAAATCCAATTATTCTTTCTTCCAAATGCTTACCAGCTTTCACTGTCATTAGAAAAAGGATAATGATCCGCACAATATGTATTAACTCTTCCATGGCTCGTTACAACAAACGTTGTGCTCATCTTAAACACTATAATAATTCCAGATTCAAATTTCGTGTCGACATTTATAGAGAAAAGAAAAATAATCTGGATCGACAGCACTCCCTCTTGCGCCTCCATTGGGCCTAAACCGCACACAGGAAGACGGCAGACTCCATCCCCTTATCACCAACAGAGTTAATCAAATATGTCGGCCTATCCACATGCTATATCGTAATTCATTATAATAATTAATATAAAACATATTGCCTTTGCGAAATAGCATCCCTTGTACCAATCTGTAGCGAAATTTTTGTAGAGGGAAGCTATGAATAGCGGGTGTTGTCAAACTGTGCGACTGTCACTAAGAGTGGGAGGCTGACGGCATCATGTTGGAAACTTTATGCAAGTATTGAAACCTTCGATAACAATGAAAAAAGTCCACTTTTTGGGAAAATACCTTGTGAAATCTGTCAACTTATTGTACTCAGATTACTTTAGGTTAGCTAAACACTAAACTCGGATGAAGTAATCGCCAGGCGTTCAAAATATATCAATTTTTGTATTTTGACATTGATACCTTTTATGATCAGGGTATGTGCAAATAATTTTTAAAATTTATCAGGTCAAGTATTGGACCTATCAGAAAACAAACAGCACATGTAAATGTTATAGTTTTGTCAAATTCTATATCAAAATATACACGATTCCAAAAAGCCTTTGGATCTTGTTTTCGTTAACTCTCAAACTGTCCACGTAACTTTATGTACAGTAAGAAGTAGTCGTTGAAGTTTGCGGGGTTTGAATAGCATTGATTTTACTGAAAAATACCTGTATGATAAATATTTAAAAATAAGAAGTTACCAATTTATAGGAGGATAAGGGGCCGTCCATAATGGTCAACCTTTTCATCTATGTCCAAAATGGCCGGGCGGGGGGGGGGGGGTGTCAGGGGTCAGAGCCAGATGACCACAACTTTCAACCCTAAAAAATGTTGATTTTCTACATCCAACATTTTCAGTATTAATATTATCTACAAAAACATAGTTTAAAATATATTTTAAATAATAGATGTTGCTACAATCAAAGCAGGAGAGCTTGTAGAATACCGATATCTTTTTTTAAAATGATAAATGAATATCAAAGTAAAGTTTAATATTTTGTTTGTCAGTTTATTTGCTAAATATTTATACAAGAATAAATTTACTTTAGTAAGCTTAGACAAGGAAAATTGTATGCATTCCTTGTCTAAGCATTTCGGTCATGTTGTGTGAGGTTGAATGTATGTATTTGGGGGGGGGGGGGTAAAAATTTATGGTCATTTTGGACATAGACGGAAATGTTGACAATTATGGACGGCCCCTAACAATCCAGCCTTTTATGTGAAATGGTCTTTTAATCTGAAGCATGAAAAATCTCACACGCTAACCGTTCCAATCACAGAATCGTAGGCTTTTGCACGTTGCCCAGCTTTACTGGTCGTTCCACTTAAGCTTCAAGTACCACGTCAATTTGCGCCAAGTGGTGAAAAATGACTCACCCTTGTATCCGAATTTGTACCGCATTCCACATCGGCGAAATGATGAACACGTCTTCTTGTACATTCAACGGTGAGGTTGATTTGGGGTAAATTTTGTTTTTTTTTTCTTAGTTTCACTTTTCTGTTTTCCTTTCATCATTGTGTGAGCTCTTGGAGGAAAGCACAATAGAAAAACTCAACCTGATATCAGAAAACCAGCATTTTTTTTCTGGTTTAAAATCTGAATGTTTACGTAAAAGAGCAGTACCTTTGTCCATTTGAAGATGAGGTGTATTTCCTTTTGTATATGGTAAGGGGTTGTCAATCCTTTCGTTTCTTTGATGATGCAGTATTTTAATTTCCTTTCAAGGAGGAATACATATCTCAACCATTATTTTGTGCGTCGGTACAGTACAACCTACGTGTGAGCAGAGCTTTTTCATATAAAAGAAAGTAACTAATGCGAAACATCAACGAATTATACTGCGGTAATTTATTTGTTGGGTTCATGCAGAATTGAATAATACGTCTTGACAATATTGCCAATAAAGCTAGGAAATGCAGTCGGATTTTTTTCCAGATTAAATTAAATTTAAAATTAATTTAATTAATTACAGTCGAATTCAAGATAATTAACATGCTGATTTCGAACCCATTGCATATACAAGTGGCAATTGAAGCCGTAATTAAAAAACAAAAACGAATAAAATAGATCAAGAGAAAGCTGTGCAAGTCCTGTAGTTTCTTTTGTACAGAATGAATCTCTGTCCGATCTTTACTGTGCAAATGCTGTAACCCGTAAGTTCTGCACTGATTACAGTCAACATTTTGCGTCCATTACTTAACATGCAGGAGTGTCAAAGGGGAAAAACATTCTTCCAAGATTTTTAATATGATTGATAACTTAAGGGGTCCACCGTACAAATTTCAAATGTGATACTCCTACATCTAAAAGGGTTAAAAGTCAAGCATGACACAAATGGCAAATTGCTCAAAGATATGTGAAGAAGTTCATGATATTACATAATCATTTATACATAATTTTTGAAACTGATACATTGCGCACGATAGAAGTGGTCATGTTTAATGGCATACGAAGTCTCAATGGCGAAGATATATTGCAATTTGGCGACATAGTAAAATGATCCACTTATGTAACTGAGTAATATTGCTCCTGTTAGTAGACAGATCAAATTAATGTTCACTTGGTTTTAGATCAAACATGGAAACGGAGAACTTCTCACAAGTGTTTTACAGCCTTATCATGTAGGGGGCATATAAAAACGGGAACCAAGACAGAAATGTCAGACGGTGACATAAATCGCGCATTTTTTTCAAAGATATCTTCTTCCAAGAAAAAACAGGGAACATGCAGAGGTTGCGGTATAGTAATTTCTGCAGCTCCCGAGCGTCATGTTTTTGCTGCTACAAGCCGCACAGCTTGTACCCGCTGTCTGGTGGGGGAACCATCCCACTTTCATTTCTGAAAAGGAAAATATGAAATGGCATCAACTGGATAATTACGACGGATAATCATTTTAATCTATTTGCCTCGTATGTTTCATAACAAGTGACAGGAGATGAAACACATCAGATTAACAAAATCTATTCTTGCTTGCACTCCTACGAGCCAAATTTCGTTTGTTTTGGGCAGAGTCTACTTTTCGTAGAGCGTGGTCAGCATATTTGAAACATGTTCGTCCGGACTGGATATATTTTAAATGTATCCGTCTGACATATTTGAAGTGCCAGCGCACGTGATCTCAGCATCTTGCAGTGGTACTCAACTTATCTCCACCTTTTTACTTTAAAAAAGTGAAGCTGACACCACCACGTACCAGGTCTGACACCACTTGGTCTAACACCACCAGGCCTGACACCACTAGGTCTAACACCACCAGGTCTGACACCACCAGGTCTAATACCACTAGGTCTGTCTGACACCACCAGGTCTAATACCACCAGGTCTGTCTGAAACCACTATGTCTAATACCACCAGGTCTGTCTGATACCATTAGGTCTAATACCACAAGGTCTGTCTGACACCACTAGGTCTAACACCACCAGGTCTGACACCACCAGGTCTAATACCATCAGGTCTGTCTGAAACCACTATGTCTAATACCACCAGGTCTGTCTGATACCATTAGGTCTAATACCACCTGGTCTGTCTGACACCACTAGGTCTGACACCACCAGGTCTGACTCCACTTGGTCTGACACGTTCGGTGTAATTTATTGGGGCGTGTCTGTTGTTGTTGACCAACATTGAATTGGGGCAGTGACCGTAACAGGTCAACTGTAAAAGTCACTGGTAACATTGTCTGGCATTCTTCACGCACTCCCACCCGCTTAAAAAATAGAAAACGTCGTCTAAACGGTTAAACAGTTTTACTGGTGTATAATATCGCAGTATACATTAAAAAATCTCCCTGGAGCATATATGAAATATACACTATTTCCTACATCTGGTTCCGCGAAAAGTAACGTTTACCTGTAAATTAAGTGTCTGTCCTTTCTCTTCTCTTCAAGCTTTTATCTATTAAAAAAAAAAAAAACAGAAAAAAATATTTTATTCCAGTTAAGGTGCCTGCCCATTTCCGTTTTGGAGCTCAAAAAATAGCATTTAAGATTGGAATATTGGCAAACAAAAATGGTAACATAGGTTACGTTCGTTTCTTTACAAAGCCGCTAATTTCACAGAGATTCATCCATGCAGTTTGAATGAGGCTTTCTCAAAATTACCAAGTCTTGTAAAAATTTCTTTATTAGATATTCACTGCCAAAGGAGATTTGCTGACTTTAATTGCTCACAAATGACATGTGCTTAGACCCATTAAGAATGATGAATAAAATACTAATCCCTTAAACTCTGTCATAACTGTGACCTGCACACCCCGGCTACACACTTACAAGCAATAGAGTGGTTCTAATCAGTCACCTGTGAAATAATGCACTCACCTGCAAAAAGAAATCCAGTGAGGCTTTGACTGAATGGTTATGTAAACATCACCATTGTCGACCACATCTAACAGCCGATTGAAAACTGATTGACTCAATAAAGCTTGCACTGACAGAGGTACACTTTTTCATCTGAAAGTTTTGCATAGAAGTAAACATGTTACAGTGAAACTAATTGACATGGATAAAGATTAGCATTTCATCATCCTAAAAGAAGCAAAAGCTCAAATTTACTGATTTGATGGTTTAAGGTAAGCTCCGGCACTTTAAACTTGAATATGTAATTTGTTGTCAGTTATTTTGTGCAATGCATGAGATATTTAATGTCTTTTACGCTAACTTTAAAGTGTGCGCCTTGCTTGCTTGCCAAAACAACCATATATCACAATCACTTTTCAATGGCATGATTTTTAATCGTTTGTCTTTTGCGTGCTGCCTGTGCACTGCCTGCTGGTAGGTTGTGACATGTGGTTGGGTCAATGGTTCTGTAAGGATATAGTCAATGTTCTCTGGATACATCTTCACCATTTATCTTTGGCATAGTTCCTACGAGATGGCCTTGCGCCACACGAAAAGTTATGATAACATTGATAACAAAATGGCAAGAGACATCCGCATAAGTCGTACCTGGTACAAACGCACATGTTAAATTTGGTAATCTGTGTGATTTAGGTTGAAACGGGTGGTAAGTATCTCTCTCATGACTCTTAGATCAAAGCTATCAGGAAGATTACACATGCAAATGTATCTCTGTTGGACCACTTCAAAAAGGTAACTCGGAGGGAAAAATCACGAAAGACTTGTTTTGTCTTCTCCACTTGCCTTCTGGACAGACCAATATCTGCTTTCCTTTATACAGTCTACCTTACGCAGAAAGGCTCTTTTTCTTTGCACCACAACACTTGGATGGTGGTATTGTTGTTCTGGGACGCACGCAAGGCGCACACTGTAAAGTTAGCGTAGAAGACATTAGTTATCTCACGCATTGCACAAAATAAAGGACAGCAAATTACATGTTCAAGTTTAGCTGGAAAAATATTTTTTTCTGGCTTTTATTGATAAATTACAACGTCATTACACGAATACGCAGATCTATTTAAATGTTAAACACTGCCTGAAATTAGTCGCAAAGAGTATTGAAAAACTATCATGCCACACTTTGATTGGATTCTTCGCTACCGTTTTTATAGAAATCTTCGCTTGTAGATCTAAACAGATGAATAGGGCAATGTTTTTACTTCTTTCTTCTTTTTTGCTTTGTAGAGGAGGTTAAAGGGGCTTTTCATAATGGCGTAAAGTGCATTTTATTTGACCGTACACAGGCACTGGAAGCCCCTTTATTTCCGCACTTCGTTCGTACCAGCCATTATTTCTACATTGTCATGTTTTTTTATCCCTTGTACGAGAGCAACATTATTATATTTTCGCCCCCATCCGTTTTCTTCGCAGGCACATGAACTTCAAACTTCGATTTAAATGAAATCAGGGCGTCACAACAATAATAAAGTTTCAATGGTAACGCAAATTTGCATCGATGGTTACCGGTTACACATGAAAGATGCGTACAGCTATATCAGCTGTTGTAGGCAGCTGTTTTTAAATTTGTTGCCCCATTCGCCTCATTATTCATGTTTTCTTTATTTTTTCAGCCACGTGCGTCACCCAGGATGTTCGGCAGTTACCGGTCCTCATCAGTTTCTCCATACAATTCTTATAGTTCCTACAGCAGCGGCACTTCACGTTACAAACCAGTAACCGTTTACCAGACGATACAGAGCAACGAAGACCTAGACGCGTCAAATTTTAGCTTGTATGGAACCCTGCCCCGGGCAAGCCGCTTGCCCCAGAGAAGTTCTACCTGGACCGGCATACCTACATATAGATCAGATAGCAGCAGCGAGATAGACAGAACATTTCACGATGTTGCGAGTCCTTATAGGAGTGCTTACTGTACCCGGCCTCTCAGCAGCAGTTACACAATCACAGACAGAACAGGGATCGGTTATTACCCAACTTCTGACAGGAGAACTCCAAGCCACTATCAAACTTCTGTGGGCATAACGGGTCAACGGACGCCTCACTATGGTGGACTGTCATCTATAGAAGAGACATCTTGTTATAGCCCTTCTCCCGCGTCTTATTACAAGCTACCTACGACATACCAGACAAGGGTACTGAGAGACAGTCCCACGCGAGGACAGCAAAGGGATAGTCCTCTGAGATCACAACGTCGGGACAGCCCCCTAGCTGCACGACACAAAGATAGTCCAGAAATAGAGACAGGCAGCCGTCAAGAGAATCAGTTAGTTTTACACCAATCCAAGCAATCTAGTCGTGGATGTACGCCTCGTTCTGAAAACGGCGCGAGTCAAGATGATTATTTGAGCAGTAGTTCAAGCAAAGAAAGTAGCATCAGCAAAGAACTAAGCTCTGAATCAAGTACCGATGAAGACACTTGTGCTAAAATGGAGGTAAATGGCAATTCAACCAACGGGTGTGGCTCCACGGGCACATCTGAAAGTTGTGACGTCAGGAAGAAGGACAAGAGCAGTGATAGAGAAGGTAGATTAGATAAGAGGGAGATGTCCAAAAGATACAACTTCAGTAATACCGATGAAAGTCCTGAACGAGGCAAAAGTTTCTACAGCGCGTTAGAGAGAATCGAGAGACGGAGCCTAAAGTATGATATTGACAGTTTCCGAGCTGCTTACGATAGCAGTCCATTACAAAGTTGCTTGAAAGACAAAGAAAAGAAAGCACCAAAAGAAGAAGAAGAGGAACAAAGCGAAGATGAGGATGATAATTTTAGAAAGCATTTCTCTGACCGAATGGCTGACGTCAGGCGGATGTTGAATCAAACACGTGGTATCTTGTCTTCAGTAAACGTGGACGTGACCACCGGTGCAGCATCCGAGAGAGATACAGAGTCAACAGAAAACATGCCTCTTCAACCAGTCGCTCCTAAAAGTAAAACCAACAAATTGCACTGGACGCCAGCGCCAAATGGAGGAATGATAGGAGACGATATCTATTATTTGGAGAAAATAGAGGAAATAATGAGTGAATATCCAACACGGGGGCCGCCGAGCACGCCTACAGAACTGCTGCCTCATCTATACATAGGCAACCAGCCAAATGCGGACAACTATGACAATCTGAAGAAATTAGGAGTAACACATGTCCTTAACATGGCCGGGACAAGAAGTTTCGATTTGCGAAGGTCGCCTTACCCAGAAGAATCCGGCATTGTCAGCTTTCTGATGATACCTGCCGAAGATTTCGAGGATTATAATATCATGAAGCACTTTCAAGACATAATTGCTTTTATCGACAGCGGCAAGCGCTCATCTGGCAAAACTTTCGTGCACTGCAATTTGGGAGTAAATCGGAGCGGCGCAGCATGTGCAGCTTACCTGCTCATAGACATGAGATGGCCACTTTTGCAAGTAATGCGGATGTTGAAGAACAAAAGAAGCGTCATTTTATGTAATTCAGGGTTTCGTCGTCAGTTGGTGAGATTTGCCCGCGTGAGAGGCCTGCTTGAAAAAGTGGAAGAATGATGAACATATTCGCATAGGGATACAGTGTATACATTGTGAGAATGTATCTGTTGGGCCAACGTTTGTTGTTTGCTACATTGTGAAAGTGTGTCTGTCCGTTGAAATTGGGCCATTATGTTAGAGATATAGCGTCTGGCTGTACAACTACAGTGTATGATCCAAATTTATTTCGATTTGGTTCATGCTTTCACCGGTAAACGAGAAATGTCGAATGCCTTGTCATTATGTAACTTTTGAGCAACAACGTTGCCAAGAAATCCACATGAGCCTTGCTATTCCGATGGGTCTTTCCTGTGAGACATTTATATATGTATGCAAAGAGATCTGTGCAAGTTTCTGTTGTGTGACTACATTCGTGAAATTTGTGCAAAGAATATACCTCCAGTTATTTATAGGCAAACGGCACACAAACAGGAGCAATGGATTTCTCATCATGGCAAGAAATAGTGCGAGAGAAAGAGAGATTGGGGGTAATTTTTATGTTTTTGCAGATGTACATATCATCTGTATGTAAAAATATACGTGCTCATAACCTGACTTCAATGTCGGCCAAGGTTCTCTGACGTCATTTGCCATCTGATATATAAACTAAAAGGGCTTGTAATCTTCCTGATGGCTATCCATCAGTCTGACACAGCAGAACGAGAGTGAAACAGACAAACTGTGCCATGTGTTATTTATTCTTCTCCACAGCAGATCAATCAAGGGGCCACCTTCATAGCCCTGAGCATTGCCACGTGTATTATGATAATCGCACTATATTAATCCCTACATGTATATATTATAAGCCAGTAACTTGCTACGCGCCTTCTTCGAAATATCCAGCACAGTTGTGCTACAGTTTCAGAGCACATAACTGACTTTAGCAGTGTTTTATATAGCTCATCAAAACGCTTTTGTAAAAGTCGACAAAATACGTCATCATGCTATACGAAAGATGCTATAATTACCGATTTCGTGTATTAAGAATTTCGCTACTGCAACAATATAGTTAGATTAGAATAAAAGAAAAAAAGGAGCATTGTTTCAGACAAGAATATACAAATAAGGTCATATTCCAGAAAGTCTGTATCTAAAGTAAGTGATTTTATCTTTGCCTTCATCAGTGGAATAACAACTGTTATCCACAATATCACGGTGCTGTCGGGAGTTACAAAGCAAAAAAACGTATGTTCTTGTGCATTCGGTTGCCTGAAAGCAAAACTATGCGAACATCGAAAGGATGTATCATGACTGTAAACTTAATTATGCCGACGTTAAAAACATGTTAGTACATTTAGGTTTGAAACGTAGTGATACGAAGCTTTACAGAACTGAGAAGTAAAGGTACTTCTTGTTAAAAGCCTAATAGGCATTTTGGATTAACATATCACCTTATCGACTGACACCTTCTTCCAAATTCACACCCGATAGATACTACAGGTGATGTATCAACTGAAAAATATACTTCAAACGTCTGCGAATTTATCAGTCCATATACCATCATATACATGCCCATAATTTGCCTGTAAAAGCAATTGCGTGATAATATATTGAATATTTCACTGAGTCAAAGAATGAAATCTATCTATCCATGCCATGGGCCCGGACCGTGGGTGGTCCTCCATGTGGAGACCTGCCAGAGAACACCGGCAGTCACGCCACAAACTGTTGTTTGTTTTCACTTGCACGGGACATCGGCGATTACAACAAAAACTGTGTTGTGTTTTTTACTTGCTCAACTGCAATGCCACATTGTAAAATTGTCCTTTCACATTCGAAACAGTGACACTACTAGCGTAGTACAAGCAAATTCAGCTTTTGTGTGTTTTCTTGAGTTTCAATCTTAACTTTGGAGATTTTTTACAGATATGGTGGCGGAATGATAAGTCCGTATCAAGAAATACACCGCTAGTTCCACTGCTACCTTTTTATGTCGCTGAAATGTCGATTTGTAGCTCCTGGTGTAAAATTATTGCTTGTGCTATTTGATCGGAAGATGTAATACGTATGGCAAACTGAAAAGCTCTTTACATAGGTGTATGAATATTTTCATTGTCACAACGTAAACCAGACTTAAGTGAGCTAAGGAAAAACATTAAATTTATTTAACCAATACCGAGACGCTGGCTGAAATATACAACTCAAATGAAAACTGTTGCATGTAACCAGAACATGGGTGAAAAGTATCTTTTGAAAAAAAAAAAGCAATTGTAGTGTCCCAAGCTGACAATGCTAGATGAAAATTTCACCGTCTGCCTTCACCTTTAGTCTGGTTAAGTGAGGACTATTTTCTTGGACAGAATAAGACCAAAACTGAGTCATCAGCTTTCCTTCGCGAGGGTTCGGCGCATTGCGCCAAAGCCTCGCTGAGGAAAGTAATTGATCAGGGGCTTGCCGTTATGGGAAGTGTTGTCTACAATTCCGAGCAATTTTTTAAGTAACATGAAGTTTAAATAAAAACATTACCGCTGACGATAATTTATATACGGGAACTCTGACATTTGAGCGGAAAACATTTAAACCTTACAAAGCATTTCCTTCCTTATTATGATCGTAGTTCAGGTGTATACATGTTTTCAAGACTGCCAATCTTCCCGACAAAATAAATTATGACACAATGTTTGGACATCGTCCCGCTGGTTCAGCCCAGTCACACATTGTTTACACTTCGTAATGCCCGTTACTACTCCGTGAGTTGCGAACCACAGCTACCGACTGAATTAATGGTCCGTCAGCTTCAAATTTTGTCCGATGTTTTCTATTTAAATCTACACTGTACTTCAGGGATATACAGTTAAGCGAATATGTTTTGATTGTGAAAATGGTACTTCGGAGTAATATGTAGTTATCGATTTGGGGTCCTTTACATGCTAAAAGGGTGTGTTAGGATGAGTACAATTTGAGTTAAAATAAAAAACATCATCGTTAAGATATGCTCAAATAATTTGTTCAAATAAACAGTTTTACTGTGTGATTTTTTACAACTTGAATTGGTCATTTTTATATAATTTAGATTGCAGACAAAACTGAAGTCAATCTTCAACTTTTACAATTAAAATTGCAGACCAAACTTGAACCAATCTTCTTTCCTGCAGTTCCATTCATGCAAATGGAACCACTGTACTAGTAAGCTTTCCTATTTTTAGCAGGTGTGACTCATCGTTTTCTCTCAGCCATGGGAATGAGAGACCTCACGCTTGCTTAGTGTATGTTAACTGCATGCTTGTAGAACACAACCCCCCTGGCAACTTAAGCACCAAAAAAAAAACAAAAAACCGCAAATGTTGTGCAATGGCTTCTCCTTGTGCGTGCGTGTATTGAATCAAATATCGATGTATTGGACTAAATATCATATCTTGATGAGGACTCGGGCGTCGATTATGACACGTTTTGTGTTGTAGCACCTAACGCAATTTACCACCACTGTGCATCAGGGGAAATCTGGAAAAGAGATTAGATTTTTAAACAATGTGAATTGTCCAATTTTTAGACAATTGGATTGTTCAAAACAACTTCATTGTTGGTTTAAACATATTTATATTTCAAAAAGCGATTGGAAAACGGACAGATATTAATTTCTCTCGCAACGGCAGCAACAACAACAAAAATACACATGAAAATGAAAGACATAATATGTACATAGGGTAACATAACTTAACATATAGAAGATAGAAGACACCACCGGACGCCACTGATAGCAATAGGTGTCCGAGCTTGCAGATTACCAAATGAATGATGGCCCGCACGTGGCCACGGATACAATAATCAGTGAAACCAGTGCGGGCTTTATGTAATATATACCAGTGCTCACAACTTAATTATGAACTACCTCGAAAATAGCTAGGTTGTCTGATTTGGAACATTTAGAACATCCATTTAGTGCAGTATTTAACGTAAACGACACATTGGGAATAGACGTGAATAGACAAAATGGATAGCTGCAGGGTATTCCGTTCATTGATGTAACGAGGACAAACAAAGGAATAATGGCAAGTGTCCTCGAGTGACGCGCCGCAGGCACAACCAGGAGAACCCGCAACACCGATTCTGTACATATGTTGGTTTAACTGGCTGCAACCCATTTTAATTCTAGAATGCACGATATTTACATTTCGGTTTCCAAAATAATATAAATCATTAGCCTTTGGCTTGTTTTTGTTCAATTTTCGCTGGAAAGTTTCCAAATCTTCAGACTTTCTCACTGATAATGGTACAGTATTCCACTGACGAATAGCGGCCGGTATGAAGGAATTACTGCACATAATAGTCCTGACATGGACGTGACTAATATTATCCTTGGATCTTACATTGTATGTGTTTCTGGATGAGACATTTGTTGGAATTAAACTATGTAAATAACTTAGTGTAGGTCCACTGATAATTTTGTATGATAGTTTAAGTCTGTGTTTATGTCTACGTTCAGCTAAAGTCTCTCATCCAGTCTCAATGTAGACCGCGGGATGACTGGTGCGACAGATACCACCCGTTACAGCCCGCGCTGCAGCCAGTTGAACACGGTCAAGCAACATTGCATCCGCCTGTGTACATCCACTCCACTCCACATCACCGTACTCTAGTATTGGCCTAATATGCGTGAGATAGATGAGCTCTAAATAACGTCTGCTAAGTTTGTATTGCAATAATTTCAAGATCCCGGTTAATTTTCCGGCTTTGCATGTGACGTAATTGATGTGGTTAGTCAACAACTTCATTGTTTGTTTTTAAAGGTCACATCATGCGTAAATCTGGACAAATGTTAACGTTTCTATTGCATCATGCAGATTTAGTTGATTTGATTAGAAAGTATACACAAATGAAGGGAGGTTTGTTCAGTCATTACTGCTCTTTCACAAGACTGTTGAACACATTAAATGTCCATGAAATAAAAAAAAGTTCAGATCAATTAAAATATGACTACGAATATACATGTTATCTGCAAGTTGGATCTGTGAAATGCTATTTAGACATTTTTACATGTTGCTTGTAAATCCTATGTAGTATTTTCATAAAGAAGACAAAGACCAAGTTCTCACTTTTTTAATCCCAACCTACTCCGTTACATATATTATGATGTGCATTCATTAATACTTTTCTCCCTATCTGTATTTACATGATGTTAATATAGTTCCTCTCTCTCTCTCTCTCTCTCTCTCCCTCTCTCTCTCTCTCTCTCTCTCTCTCTCTCTCTCTCTCTCTCTCTCTCTCTCTCTCTCTCTCTCTATATATATATATATATCGTGCCCTAAACGCCCTGGATGGTGACTAAAGCGATAGATGTAGCATATTCAAAAAGACACCCAGCTTGGTTGATACATTGACCAGGTGAGCGTTCATGCTGGGCTGGGAAAACATATATAATGTAAGTCTGCCAACGCTCTACCAAAATTATAGACAGTAAACTGGCAATGTGCCTTATACCCGAAAGCTACTTGTTCCAAGTTTTAGTGACAAAAGCAAGGCTAACAAGCAGTCCTTGCAAAATAACTCCATGCATATTTAGAATTTGTATACCATGGATTCATACTTGACCTTCGCTGTGGGTGACAGCCTAAATATACGTCTGACAGAGATGAGTTTCAAAGTGTTTCACTATAGCGTGGGCCATGCACATAGAAATGTTTTAATAATTTCCCTTGTATACTAAAGTACGTGTGTGTCTCAATACTTTACACATAAGGATATTTTTTCTTTTGTAAGATTTTTATTACAAAGTTATTATCAAAGTATGAATAATTTGAAATATTGTTCCGGTTTTAAGAGACGTATGACTTCATTTCACTTTCAGTCTAGCTGGTACAGTTTTCATTTACCATCCACAACATTGGTGGTGTGTTACGAATGTTGCCGTGTCAAATATTGTAAGCTATTGTCACATGCATCAAAGTCGTAAAGTAGTTTCCCATGTCCAATGCCAAATTCGGCAATGCGTTGTTGATGATGTGATTCATGAAGTTCACAAGCGGACTTACCCGGTAAAAATCCGTCCACAACCCCAGTAACATGCAAGGTATTGACGTGACAATCCAGACGACTGAGCAAGTGACAAAACTTCCGATCACTCTCAGCTTGGAATGGAGCAATTCCGACCTTTTTTGTAGATTCAGAGAGGCGAGAGGCCATTATTAAACACCATTAAACGCACAATCCATGATAGTTGCAAAAGACTGCCAGTAAAAGACTCTAAATAATTGTACCTTTTGGGAAATATCGATTAAAGTGTTTCATGTAACCAAAATTAAGTAAATACATGAACTCACGAGCATTAATATCAGAGGTACAAATGAAAAAAAAATGCAAAATGCAGTCTACCAACTAAAACTTGGCGCACTCCCAAAATAAGAGGAACATGAAAGCTTTAATAATGATGATGATGATGATGATGATAATGATAAGCCTACACCAAAATTGAATTATTGAAGACTACTATTCAATTCTCGCTACGTCGACAGCAATTCCAAAGACAAACTGTACCCCACATCTAAATTTCTTGCCAGCGAGAAACCTAGATTAACCCTAAACTGTACATCCCACATAAAATGGCTTATCACTATAATCCTTTCCCTTTGAATAAAGTTTTCCTTGGCTTGAGTTGGGTGCGCAACAATATTGGACAAACTTGCAGCCCAGCTCTTGATTTTACCTGGATTTGAGACCATTTTTTCTGTACAGCATTTAACTTGGCTTTGACTGTATTTTACAGTCATGTCTTGCAATTCAATAACAAGAAAAAAATTTGCTCCACAGCTAATCTGTCTGGGTGCCTTCAAAATGAGGCCAGTTTGAAATGCTACCCTTTGCCATTGTTTAACATAATCTAAAGTTTGTGTATAAGGCTAATTTGCATAAATTAGAATGCTACAACTTTGGTTCTTGGTTCATTGGATGTGGCCATGTCACAAACTCATAAAGTGATGTTTGATTGGCACTACTATCTATAATAGTTTTGAAGCTATCTAACTTTTTTATTTTGTGTATTTGCCTAATTTGCATAAATTGAAAGCCTACAACTTTGGTTTATGGTTCACCGGATGGGGCTATGTCACATACCTACAAATTGAAGTTATGATGGCACCTCTATGTATAATACTTATGAAGTTATTTAAGATTAAAATTTCGTGTCTTCATCTTATTTGCATAAATTAAAATTGTGCAATTTTGGATAATGGTTAGTGGAATGTGGCTATGTCAGAAACCAATAAATTGAACTTGGAATGGCACCTCTATCTATAATAGTTTTGAGGCTATTCAAAGATTTCAATTTTGCATATTCATCTAAATTTGCATAAATCAAAATTATACAACTTTAGTTCATCGTTCATTGGAAGCGGCTTTGTCACAAATCTATAAATTGAAGTTGGAATGGCATCCCTATCTGTCATAATTTTGGCGATATTAAACTTTTGAATTCGTCAATGTCCCTACTTTGCTTTCACAACTTTCATTTACTGTCCATTGTATTGGCAGATGTCATAAACATATACATGCACATTGAAGTTTTGTGGCGATCTTCAATAGTTTGGAAGATTAGGAGCTTTTAAAATTTTTTATTGCCCTTAATTTGCGTAATTTTAAATATCATGACGCTTCTAAAAGATATACACAATTTCATTGGTAGGTTAGTCACCATGGCAAGTTTGGTGGTTTTTCGGATTAATAGTGTCCAAGAAAAATGCGGATAAATTCGGATGTCATGGAGAGAAAGAGAAATAAAGAACCCAAAGAAAAACAATGTGGGTTGGCACCTATACATAAAAAAACACAAAAAGAGAAAGAAAAAGAAAAAAAAAAAGAAAAAGAAAGTATTTTGAGGAAACAGTATGTCTGGGTTGGCACCCAGACATAATAATGCATCGTGTTTACCACAGACGTTTATTTTCGCAACACTTTATGAGACTAAAGATTAAAAAAATAAGCAATTGAAATGCAGGAACGTGCTTCACGTTGTTAATGTCAGTGGGGACGACCTGGTTAAAGAATAAGTCAAGTCACTATCTCAGAACAGCTGCCCTCTTACAGGCGCTCACAGGTAGATTTAGGTCAGAAGTCATTCCACACAAGAACTGACCTTTCCGTCATTTAAATTATCCCTGAAGCCTGATTGAAGCTTCTCCCCTGTATCACCGTCCTGGACAAGTTATATCTAAGGAATAAGACTGCAATGCCTAGTGATAATGACAAACACAAGAACAAACTCTTCATGTGAAAAGATGTCGCCCACACAAGTTCTTTACATGCTTTTAAGTTTGACTACAATACATGTGTATTTTGAGCACTAGAAAGTTGTATCTGACAACCTGTGGCCTGAATGTAAGACAAACGTCACGAAACATGCTCAACTGAGATGGTGACTTGGCTTATTAAAGTGGAAAGCTGCAGGACAGCAACGGCCGTCTCACATTACAATTTTAAATACAGATACATATGAATATGGTTTAGCTCCGAGCAAAGTACATCATTGTTATCATTCATCTCACATCAATGGTCTCAACATTTTCATATCATTTCCTCGCAAAGATGGTTTGAAAATGTCAGTTACCGTACGTGGTGTTACATGTAGAATAGTGAAGAGCAGATGCAACTAGAAAAGAAGATTTGCTTCAAATCAAATCCGTCCGTGTGCCTTCAAAAGTTGTTAACATTAAATGGTACAACTTTTGTCCTTTGGTACTTCACATCCTTATTAGCTTATGGCTGGCTGAACATTTCAAGGTCCAAATGACATTGACCTTTGACCTTTAGAGGTCACTAGCAAATTACGAAAAAATGATGAGTGTTACGATAACAACAATATAAGCCCAACGTAAAGCAAATCAGATGAAAATCGACCAAGTAATGGCTAGATGAAACTTTCAAAGGGCCAAATGACCTTGACCTTTGACCTTTCGAGGTTACATGTTCCTACAAAAATGTGCAGTGTTCCAATACCTACCATTCGAGTCTAACATGATTAGAATCGGATGAAAATAGGCTGAGTTATGACTGGATGAAAATTTCAAAGGTCAAAATGACCTTGACTTTAGATGCCACACGTAAATTACAAAAAAATATGCAGTGTTACAATAGCTGCAATTTGAGCCCAACATTCGGATAAAATATTGGATACAATATTGACCGAGTTATGGCCAGACGAAAATTTCAACGGTCCAAATGACGCCCCCATCGAAAGTGGCCTTTGATCTTGAAATGACCTTTGTACTTGAGATGACCTCTACCTGAAATGAACCTTGACCTTGAGATGACCTTGACATTTGAGATGAACTTTGCTTTGCTATGATCAAACTCCTATACACTCGGAACCAGATCTACTATAGTATATAAGATTGAAGATTTAAAATTTTAATCAGCCATCATTTGCATAATTTAAAAAAAATCATGACATTTCATTATAAAAAGGCAAGATTTCATCTATAGAAGTATAGTTGTGCCAAGTTTGGAGTTTCTATGTATAATAGTCCTCGGGAAAAACGGCGGACAAATTTGCTGGTAAAGAAAGAAGAAAGAAACAAATAAATAAAGAAATTCTGGGAAAACAGTATGTCTGTGTTGGCACACAGACATAAAGAGTGATATTTTTCCGCATTTTTCCGTGATATGCAGTTGTATTTGTTACCTTAAAATGTAGTTCGTTTCGTTTACGATTTATGTACGAGCAAAGCAACAGAACAGCTATGTTTGCATGTAGGTGGCGTCTTACTGAAAAAAAAAAAGTTCAGGCGCTTGGAAGAGGAGCACAAAACATATCGAACCTTATAACACTGAACTCTTTGGTAACATTTTTTGTGTATCACTGTTTTGATGCTTGGAATTGTCTACCTACTAATGCTAAAGAAGCAGACTCCATGATGCAATTCCGAATGGTCATATAAGCGACAGAATTTTACATGACTCGTGCATCTATACTAAATTATTATTATCATCATCATCATCATTATTATTATTATTATTATTATTATTATTATTATTATTATTATTATTATTATTATTATTATTATTATTATTATTATTATTATCATTATTATTATTACCATCATCAAGGAAGGTAACAATTGAATGATGAAATGGACTTAGGTCTATTAAACAGAGGAACATTAGCAATGACACAGTGGTTTTTCCGACAGTGTCTTATGAGCTGCTAGCTTTTACTACTTCGATAGAATCAACGAGGAATTTACCACAACCATCATTTCACTGTTTGAACAATTCTGCACACATGTTGTCCAGTGTTGACACAAAACTCATCTTAAAATAGGTATGTCAAAGGTTTTAATGTCAGTTCAATCTCGTCACTGTCTGGTGGTGCTCAAAAGCATGTATATGTGTTGTTACCTGTGGACATTGAATGTCATAATCTTATTTAATTGTATGTATTTATGAGATGGACCCTTGCAAGCCTGCAAAATAATTTGCACAAATAAATATCACACCGAAGGGTAACATTGTCTGCTTATCGTATATTGTTGTCTAGTGGTCGCGTGTTGTCTTGGCTGGAAAATGCACTTTTTCAGCAAGGTCAATTTGCTGCCAAACGAAGTCATTGGCAGAGATGCAATTGGTTGTATGTATCATTAAGTACCACAAGTATTGGTAAATGGCCATTTAACAATGTGGCGCACCCTTCGGCATAATTGGAAGTGTGAGTTATATTATTTTCAGATGAACTGATAATATCTCGTCCTGCATCGTATTTCTTCGGTATGTAAAATTACAAACAGCAATTGACTGCTAAGAATTTTCTCTACAATAAATATTAAACTTATGAAACTATAGTTCGGCAAGGTTGGCAGAAACATTACTGAAACAGAGCATCAAATTTCAACCCTCCCGTCAATCTTTCAAATTGATAGAGCTGATATTTCAGCAAATCACGTGTCTCATAACATGATCTTGACTGACGAGTACGACATAGCCATACTACCCAGTCATTTTAAAGTTACATTAATTTTATTACTAAAATTTCAAGTCTAAAATGTAAAATTGGTGCCGCAGCACGATTTTCAATGTTCGCCACTGTACCGGTAGTCTAGTTGGGTGGAACTTAGTGACCTTTCAATATTTGTTAATTTGCTGCATGGACATTTTGAATGACCCTGCACTGACAACCAACGCCTTTTGGCCATCTGAATATATCATTTGGACTGTATTTACCACTCAACATGTGCAATCTGCTAAACACCCACACACTCAACCACGGTAGCATTTTGTCCACGTAGGAATTTTCATATCCTGACAGACAGCTAACTGGTTATTCGCTCTAGTTTTTGTTTTTAAAACGTTTTATGTGAAGCAAATTCGTGAAACAGTTCCGAATATCTTGCAGTGGCGTCTTGAATGTCTTGATATAGACATTAGAACACTATCGGCATAAACAATTTTGCATCATCATCATCGACATCATCATCAAAAGTTGGACGGAATTAATTGACGTATTTAAAGGTAAGCGCAAGCAGTCTGTTTCTAAAAGCACTTTGTTGTAAAGATGCGTGTGTAATAGACGTGACACATGTTTAATCAGGTACAGAAGCGCGCGTAGCACGAGAAATATTCCGCTCTGACTGTCAACTTGTTCAAAGGTGTGAATCAGATTGCCAACTGCAAATGTGCGTTTGTTTACCCAACACGTGAATATACTGAAGAGCTCTTGTGCTGCAATGCACTGACATGGTCCTCGGTATCTGCTGCAAACGATGCTGGAAGACGAATTGTCAATACCTGCGGCTTTGACAGTATTTAGTATCCAGCAAATTATTGACTCCGTCTTATGCATGGAAGCAATTTTCTGACACTGTCCGATGCAGCACAGGAGCCGCAGTATGAAGAACGCCCAGTTCTAAGGCAAAAACATATCTCCTTCAGTTTTGGTCACGTGCATACAGTGTTTGTACCAGCACTTCACGAAAAATCCTACTCATAGTATTGGACAACTCAATGAAGGTATTTCATGTTCATACGACCCAATTTTGACATTTTTACAATTACTAAGGAATAAATGACCCAAAATAGAGCTGGAATACTGTTTTGCTTATTAATAATGGTGCATCTCCACCAGAAAATCATTCATTTCACTTTAAAAAGCTTAATTTAGCACACATTCAGGAAAATTTCTTGACTTTTATGCAAATATCCTGCTAAATTGAGCCTTTTTTGGCCTTTTTGTTTAAAAATCCTATTTAATCCTACTTTTTTGTCAAAATCCTACTCAGTACAGACACTGTGTTTAAGACGTGCTGTGTGGTTAGGCATGTGTAATAGAGATATATCCGGGAGGCTTTAGTTGATATGCCAAGTTTTCCCTGGGTCAGCAGCTTTCCTTGGCACGCCTCAAGTGCATAGAGAAAAGCTGTTGATCTGAGCCATTCTTATGCACATATAGGCATGTTGGCACTAAATGAGTAGTCGATGTACAAAGATTATCAATCTGTTATCGTTATGTAAATTAAAAGAACATCAGCTTTGGTTTAAATTGGCAACAAAAGGGTTAAAGTTCAATATCCAGACTAGATATTCACCATGCTTTCATCATCCACTTTCTACCTTATTTTCATTAAAAATTGAATAACTCAAAACAGCAGATGTTTCCACTTTAAAATGATAAAATATTTCCAAAAACACGATTAATAGAAGCCACAAAATTTTGTAGTCACCCTAGATGCGAGAAATGGTGCTGAGCTTAAGTGTTCAGTAAGGTATCTATGCTCATGCTTGCCTTGGTTTAAAGTGCACACATTCCACGTGTCTAATATGCACCAGGAGCCACACAGTTACAAGGTAGGAAAGATATGGGTCAGAGTGGCTAGCAGATCTGCCAGACTCAGCCTTCCACAGAAATAGCCCGCACCTCCGCCACTGTTTACTGATTTGGGGTTTTTATGTTCCAGGGCTTCATCCAGTACCGTATCTCAAATTGCTGCTAGAATATATTCACAAACACTTCTATACAGGTAGGTCAAGATCAGGTTGGCCAATCCATTGTTGCTCTTCAACGACAAGAACTCTTAATGATTTCAGTCTTGAAATATAATTTGAAGTTTATCTGCATTCCCTTGGTGGACAGGTCCCGGGCAGTTTTTCGAACCAAGGCATCTTAGGATTTTTACTCGCCTTACAGTTCTTGCATTCCATTATACCAAGGTCACAACCACAGAAATATTTACTGATGATCTTGCCTTGATTTCACGCATGCAACACGGAAAGTACTGATTATTCCGGAAAGTATTTCGCGATGAAAAAAACAACGGGTCCGCACGTGCTCGCAGAAAATGCAAAGTTTTAATGTTTTGACTTCTTAAACTATTTTAATCTTAACGCTGGTGGTTCTATCGCCTATATATCGACATGTACCTTTTTGCATGAAAAAATACAAGCAATTGTCAAGAGTTACAAATGTCGTCTGCTTTTTTCCCCCATCCAAATTTATATCCGTCCTAGGTCAACAGCGGTTTATTTTGGCGCCTGTGCTCAGAACGTGCTGAGGAATGCTCTCGATTAAGTCCCCAAAGAATTCATATTGTCTAGATGCAAAGGCAGAGGCAGAAAATTGCACCAAAATAATTTTTAAAAAAATACTGAACGACCTAATATGGTTGGTACGAACCATTCAATAGAAGAGGACAGGCGTCGTTTTGAATAAAAGCAAATCCCTAACCGCTATACATTTTTACATGCGAACATGTTTTCCGTGCGGTGAACCTTTCATCAGTGAGAACAAAATGGTTCAAGAAGAAACTGCATATAATTTGGCAGGTGTTGCAATATCTGACTTCTATGCGAATTTTTCTGAAACCAGGAACTATGTTAGTCATATGTGTATTTATAAATCGCATGTTGTCGGTCAGATCCGTGTGCGAGCAAAGGGTACAAAGCCATTTGTCAGCTTTTATTCGAAGATCTCTTCGATGTGCTAGATTATATTTCTGCAATGACTCAATGTCTTATCCAATGAGGTACCAGAGCAAGTAAATATATACATCAGGTCAGGTAAACACTGTACAGATAATTTTCTGCGTCTTCTGTTTACGTGTAGGCCTGTGTATTTTCAGGAAGTCTGTTTTGTTGTTAGGATATATTTTCACCTGGACCTCGAGCTTATCTCTAAAAACAGGGACAGATCCTGGCAATCTATGAGGCGAAGACCAGGTTGTCTGGGTGGTTTCATTAGAACGCTCTAAAAGTTGATGTGGTATGTAGGAGCTTCATTTGCACGCCCATACTGAGACAAATACAAGTTATTGATAGTTGGGATGGATATTCCGGCACTGTTCACTTGTGTTGGTGAGAGAGAAGAGAAAGAGAACGATCGAAAGGACGAGAATGAAATCGAAACAAAGGTCGAAATGAGGAAGGAAACTTTTCGCACAGGTACGCCATTATATGCGTTCTTGATGCATTAACAATTAAGTGGACTTCTATTTGCAATCTTCAGAGACCTGACCTATTTCAATAACGCAATGAGATGTTGATAATCATCATCATTTGTGGATTGATGCGCCTTGGCTCTGACATTTAAGGTCAGCTGCGCACGAAATCAGGTAGTGCAAGCCTGCGCATTTATTGCCTGGGCAGAAATAACTTAAAAGATAGACTATTGAAGGTTTTACAATTATATTTTCAGGAAAAGCAAATGCAAAAGAAAAACAAAAAGTTTAAGTTAAACATATGGCATGCTATCTTGTCTTGCAGATTCATCGATGGCTTCGTACACCAGCAATGCTGCATACCATGACAAACTACGCGCCATTATACTCGGTCTGCCATGCACTGGGCTGCCACCTGAGCCATCTCAACTGTTACCTCATTTGTACATCGGTAGCCAGAATAATGCCGAAGACCTTGCGCTCTTGCGTAAAATTGGCATCACGCATGTGGTGAACTGTGGCGCCAGACCAGGTGGACAATATCGCAAGTCACCATATGAAGGGTTAGGGATTGATTACCTTGAGTTTGAGGCCCTAGATGATGATGGCTACGACATAACGCAGCATTTTGCGGAAGCAACTCGGTACTTGGACTATGTTAAAGCGCGTGGTGCCAAGGCTTTGGTCCACTGTGCTCTTGGAATTAACCGCAGTGCTGCCATCTGTGTCGGATACCTAATGTCCAGTGGCTGCATGCCATTACTCAAAGCTGTCCAGCACATGAAGAAGAAAAGAAAGATGTTGTTGTCCAACAAGGGCTTTCAAATACAGTTAGTACGGTATGCACGCAGTAACAGACATTTGGACAGTAATCCTCAAGATTATAAATTTCTAGAACTTGGTCAAGTCGACGAAGAAATGGAGCAAAGAGTAGAGTCTCTCCAATCTAACATTTCTCGGGAGCTGAAAGACCTTGATTCTTATGTAGTTCCAACGTCCAGATCACAGAGATATTCACAATATGACGATGTCTTTTACGACGAATCCAGCCCTCTGTCGTACCACACTGAAAAGCCAGAGCACTACAAATTATGTGACGATGGCTTTTCGGAGGTCAGAGTGAGATCTCTGCGATTCAGCAGCTCTGATCCTCATGGTCGAATAGCGGAAACGAGAGGGCGTGGCCATGTAAGGTTCCCATCTTACAGCACGACCGCCAGATACGGTCTAGACGATAGCTTTAACGACGGAGCAGGAAGAATTGGCAGGCCCCGCCAAGACTTTGATGACGACGTCCTGGGTTCTCGGAGAAGCAGGTACAATCGTGTCAGCTCATTGGAGGTCGTTCCTTCCGACGACGATTTGGAAAGGAGATATAGGTCTTTGATGTTCGGGAGGTCCACATCGTTCTTGTATTAATGGGGTTATATTTTATTATTATCAACAGGTTCATCTACTGCATCACCTGAATAGTAAAACGGCACAAATATGGATTTTTCCAGTGGACTCAATGTGGTGCAGTTACATTGAGATATTGTCTTTCTCGTTTGAAAGACTAGATTTCACAAAGAAATAGGGCCCTAGGCAGTACCTATGTAAATCCTTCTCGTGATTGTTATCTTTTAATTGTTAAATCTATGCACGAGCGTCTAAATTACGTGAGGTAAGCATGGCGCTCCTCCATAGTTATCGTCACGACAATATAAAATGTGAAATCTATAAAATATATCTACACACAGAGTGAATATGATATGTTCAATCGTTGTTGGTAAGTAAAAAATAATAAAAAAACCCGCACACATGCAGATACACACACACACGCACAAACACACACAAATATACAAGTAAATAAGAACAGAAACAAAACACAAGCGAAAAAGAAGACAGAATCTTCCAGAGGTGCTTTTGCACAAATGTTTGCTCCTCAGAAAGAGTCAAATAGTTGAAATAGAACCATTATACTATCATGGCCGTGTAACACAGTCTCGTCAATATGACAATGATAGCCCAGTCTGGCGTGAAAAAAAAATATCATGGTTACTCAACGATTGATCGCCGTGATGGGGGAGGGAGGTTCGGATGACTGTGTACCTGTACAATTGCCCCGTAGAAACGTTGATATTACTCCACGAACAACCCAAAATTAGTAAATATCTCTTACCTTCAAATCGCTTTAAAATGGCTGTGACTTTCTACTGGACGTACCTTTGCATGGCATATTTTCACAATGTGACACACGTATAATTTTCTTTTCTTTAATAATTATTTAAAATTATAAAATGACTACTTTGAGCACATACGAACATTAATATGAACATGTTGTCTGTATTTTATTGATATCCACATTCCACAGTTGTTGGGAGTCCTCCCCTCATTTGCTACAAGACCAAAGAGAGAGAATTGAAGCTGATTGGAAATAGGCCCGATTTGTTAAGAAAGTGGTAACGTTGTACTTATACCTCTGTATAAATTGGGTCTTGTAGCAAATGAGGGGAGGGAGGGGGAGGACTCCCAACAACTGTGGAATGAGGATATCAATAAACTACAGACATGTTCCTGTTCATGTAAGAACAGATCTGCTCCATACTGCCATATGGACCAGGGAGGCTATAGTTACCACTATTGTTGGACAGAGCTGTCAGTGCTCTTTGACCGAGACTAGTGTCCTGGCCTGTCTGCTTTTTTATGTTTTGTTTTTTGTTTTGCCTGAGGCTATCCTGAGTCTGCCGACTTATCAATCCCAAGGGGCTGCAACTTCTGGGCAGAATAAGCCTGCCATGTTTCCCTTTTATTAATTAGTACAGAAAAACATGATCGAAATTCATTAATTCCAAACCCAAAAATGACAGCAAAGAGATTCCAGACTTGCCAAAGCATCAACATTTCTCTTCCAATACCAATGTGAAGAAACAAATTTCAATGCTGACTTGAGAGTAATAATAGACTACATACAGTGCTGAGTTGACTAGACCCATCAAAGTATGGTCTTCTAGTCCTCAATGACTGTTTTTACAACTTTGTGAATTTTGAAAACAGTGTGTGGATTTGTGTCATCTCAGTGGATGCTTTCATGTCTTTGTTTCTTGTTACCAGTGATATGAAGTGTCTGCTTCATAGCTATGCTTAAGACTAGGAATACTGAGATAGTGAAGTGTTTGTCTCAGTTCACAGGTACATGTACTTGTAGTTTCCTGAGAGCGTCTGTTAAGATTTGTTTATGTAATAAAGGAACAAAAACAGTATTGTATTGCCTGCATACTCATCCCCTTGATTTATAATATGTACACACATTGTACTGTTGCACATGTACATATACATGTGTGAATAATGTACATGTACATATATCCATACTGCCCAGAAGGGCTGACCCTCTCAGGAGTGGACACTTTTCTCTGGTCCCAAGGGTGCCCGCTGTCGAGAAGTTTCATGGCATACGTAAACACTGGAATTGTGTGTCTGAGTAATTACCATATATGTTATTTAAGTTTTAAAATGTGAAAGTTCTTTGATAAGCACATTTTTAGATGCTGTAAGTATATATCCTTCATGTACATGTACACCACACTCATAACTGTACCAGTACCAGTTGAAACGACACCTCTGTCTATTATAGTTTAGACGACATTCAAGATTTTTGAAGTTGGAAATATGTGTAATCCTAGTATGCATACCATTATGTGGGTTTGTGCTATTTGTAAATCCAATGGCGGGAAAACATAAATGCATACGTGTATACGGAATATATTCAAATGCATTATGCATAATCATGTCAATCTAGCTTTTCTTCATAAGTTTGTACTATGGGCACATTTAATGAAATTAAAATGCTAACTGAAATGGGGACACTTAAAAATTTAAATGTTGGATATCTTTTAAAGTACATTTATTATTGACAGAAGTGTCAATCCAGTTCAATTCATTGGTTTATACTATATGTGTATCTAATGATATTAAAATGAAAGTTGTAAAATTTAATTTACACTTATTAGGCACATTTGGAAAATTTTAATTTTAAGACTCATTTCCAGTAGAATTAAGATAGGATAAGAGAAACCTAATACTGTCTATCACATGTAACCAGTTTGGCCAAGATAAATATATATATATATATATATATATATATATATATATATATATATATATATATATATATATATATATATATATATATATCCTTTATTATGTCTGGGTAGGAACCCAGCCATTTTGGTTTTCCAAAAATTCTTTTTTGCTTCTTTCTTTTTAGACCCAAATTTGTCAAATTTGGTTACACATGTAGGTTTGAGACAACTGTCAATCTAATGGACAGTGGACAAAAGTTTTAATTTTAAATTTTAGATTATGCTAATTCGGGACACTTGAACAATTTATAAGTTTTATATCTCCACAATCATTATTATACACAGAGATGCCATTCCAATTTCAATTTTGGTTTGTAACGCAGCCCCATCCAATATACCGACCCAAAGTTCTAGCGTTTTAATTGATGCAAATTAGGTGAATACGCAAAATTTAATTCTTGAAATCTCTCCAAAACTATTGTCGATAGAGGTGCCATTCCAATTTCAATTCATAGGTTTGTGATATAGCTGCATGCAATGAACAACGAACCAAAGTCAAAGCATTTTAAATTATGCACATTCAGGGAATGCACCAAATCTAAATATTGAATAGCTTCAAAACTGTTCTCATTTTGAAGGCACTCGGACAGATTTGCTGTGAAGTAAATCTTTTCAAGTTTCTGTTGCCTTTCTGTGTATTTTTTTTCTGTCTTGAATTAGTCAGTCTCTCACAGCACCAGCTGGACCTTCATAAAACATAGTGGAACAAAAAAAAATTGCTTCAAAGCAAATTTGTCAACAGTGTCAACACTCCCAAAGGTCACCCCAAGTTGCCCTCACTGGCCTAATTCTGATCTGAATACGCAGCTTGGCCGCCACAGTACCAGCAGCAGAATTCTTGGATCCCCAGTGAGTTGCAGTAGAGCCAGTCATTTTAATTGCCTTTTTTCCTGCTCATGAGCATATTAGCATGTTGTCAATGATTTTGAAACATGAAAAGTATGATTTAAACTGGGGACCCAGGAAATATGGTCTGCATGCACATCAGCATAATTAATGCAAATTCAACAACTCTTACCTTGAATCTATTTGTTTGCTTTCCTTTACAGTATTGGGTCATAAGCTCCATGCTGACAGTGAGACCGCCTTTTGATATAGTATAAAATAAAATAAAATAATATATGATATACATACATACATACATATATATATATATATATATATATATATATATATATATATATATATATATATATATATATATATATATCATTAATGGTTGATAAACATGGCGATCTGTTTATACAGATGTTGATGAATAAACTGTCTTCTGTTGCCCTGTCTTGAGACTCTTTGCTTGTTTGTCATTGACCATAACGATATCTATGTCTGCCATTATATTAAAAGTCTTCAACATTGAAATGTGTGCATGATTACCCAGCTTCAAGTTAATTTTGTTTGATGTGTAAATGATGTGCTACTGTACTAACCAGGCAGCTAGGAAATGGAATGACGTATTAAATTTGATATTATATTAGGTACCATTTTCTACATTTTAGCCTTTTACATGTCACTCAGCATAATTTTCAATGCTGCCGCTTTGATTTCTGTTTGTCAGATGAGTCAGCATAATTCTACAAACTCGGAGTTAGAATGGCAACTCTATTTCAAATGGTTATGAGGATATTCAAGTGTATTTGTGTACTCCACTTATTAATATAAATTAAAATGTTACTTTTGTTCATTTTTCATTGAAAGAGCCTATATCACAAATCTATAAATTTAAATTGGAATGGCATCTCTCTCTGTATAATCTTTTTCACATATTTGGGTTTAAATTTATGTATCTGCGTTATTTGCATAAATTAAAATGCAATCACTTTGCTTTATGGATTATTGGATATGGCTTTAGCAAAATCCTCTTAATTGCAGTTAATTGGAACCTCTATCTGTAAATCTGTCATAGTTTTGAGATTGTTTGAGATATAAAGTTTGTAAACTTGAGTAATTTGCATGAATTAACCGGTTACAATGTTGGTTCATAGTTCATTGGAGTTGTTTGTGGTATAAACCTATAAACTGCAGTTGCATTCTTTACTCTGCTTACTATGGTTTTGAAGACATTCAACATTAAAAGTTTTCAATTCCTCTAATTAACATAACTTAAAATGCAGCATTTTCCATGACCCATTGAATAAGCAGGTACCATACACCTATATGCATAACTTAAAACTTTCTGCCTATCTACAATGGTTTATGAAAATACAAAACTTTTAAATTTTTAATTACCAGTAATTTGCATATTTTTTAACTTTCTGACAATTCAAGGTTAGCTGCCAGAGTTCATCATAGATGCAGTGTTCCGACATATTTTCAAAGCCGTCAATTTTACGGTGTCCAAGAAAAATACCATACAGCGGAAATAAACAAGTAAGCAAGTAAATAAGTGAGTAAATAAATATATAAATAGATGAAAAGGTAAATAAATAAATAAATAAATAAATAAATAAATAAATAAATAAATAAATAAAGAAAGAACGAAAGAAAAAAGAAAGAAAGAAAGATAAGGAAAACAGAATATCTGTGTACGCACAAACCTTAGAAAAAAACCACTCACACACACACACACACACACACACACACACACACAAGAAAACCCAGAATTATTAGATACTATAGTGCCTATGAAGAACAGGACTCCTCGCACAGGTTACAAGAAGAAAAAGAAACATCAAAAGTCTGCCACTACAAGCTTCAGCAAATCGATGGGATGACCCTGTTCCACACTCCAGTTCTATGATTATGTCCATAAAGTTTTAAAAACAGTCATCGTGGACCGGGAATTGTTAAATTGTGAGTGGTCAAAACTGTCACGCTCCCAGGCTATTTGTGATGGTGAATATTGTATTTGTGTCTTTTTGTCAAGAACCACTTCCTAGTAGTCATTACCCTTTTCCGCAGTCCCAACTCTTTCTCTCCATAAGCTAAGCTGTCACTGTCTAACCTATATGCATATGGAAATACTATTGTCCATATTGTGCACGTTCTTCTGTAGAATTTTGACATAGGCCAAATAAATTATAAGGTCTTCAGCGTGTAACTACTCTGAACATGTTTCGGAGCCTATACCGGTCCCGTACATGTTTCTCTGAGTAGTGGCTCCTTGTCCTAGCTAAATATTCAGCAAAGATAACCCACATAATAATGAATGAATATGAACGTGGCAAATGATGAATAAGATAGGTACGTGAAGTGTTGCTTTTAAATACTGTGCTCCATTATAAATGATGAACACCTGTCAAACCAAACATAATTACTGAATTCGTATAGTACAAGTTAGGATAAGAACAATTTGATTTACCCCTGAACCAGTATGTGCCCTTTCTAGCTAGGTAGCTTATCTTAGTTAAACTACCTGCTAGTGTATATAAGTGAAGTAGACACAAACTGGGGCATTATGTTCAGTCTCAGTGATTGTAAAGTAAACAGTTGCAGCTGGACCATCTGTACAAACCGGGGGAAATCCTTACAAGTACTACAACAATGGGCATCCTGCACCATAAATGTAAAACAAACCCCATGGTGACATCTATTCCTCATTTTGAAAGTCTCCAAACAATAAAGCTCTATTTCGCTGCCAACCCTGAGTCAATTTTTCAATATAATGGGTCAGGTTTGTGACAATCAGGTAAATACTGTCAAATTTGAGTAATTTTTTGAAATTGAGTAAATGTGTACTTAGGCATGTCAGAAAAGAATGGAAATTATTAGCATTTAATAGAAAAAATGTTATCAATACATAACCTTTCTTAACCCGATTTTAAGTACAATCAGGCAAACCTGTAACTGTTGTCGGCTACTGCTTGCTACCGAAAGCCACTGGGTGTTTAACCTGACAGAAAACATGTAAGCCTAAAATGTTTGAAAGTGAATTTTAACAGAATGATACCAAAATATTAAATTAAGTAGCAAAACAGGCAAGTCTTAAATCTGTAAAATGTTTGCAAAACTTTCCTTAAATCGTTGGATATTAACAGCAAAATTTCTAGTGCAAGTCAAAAAGAATGAAAGTAATTAGTACTTAAAACAAGAAAATGCAATCAAAATATAATTTGTTCTTAACCAGATATCAAGTACAATGAGGCAAGATTGTGACTGTCGTGGGCCACTGCTTGCTCCCGATAGCCCCCCCCCCGGGGGGGGGGGGTGTTACCTAACAGAAAACAAGGTAGCCTAAAATGTCAGAAAAGTGAATATTAAAACAGAATGATATGAAAAGATAAACGTTAGTAGCAAAACAGGCAAGTCTAAAATCTCTAAAATTATTGAAGCCACACTTTCTAACCATCTCTGGATATTTATAGCAACCTATGTAGAAATATTTGATTAAAAGTACATCTTTGAATCCTCTTGATTCAAGTTTATTGTAAATAAATTTGGTTCTAGATGCAAAGTCCTGAAATTTAAAACAAATACTACCAAATCTCAAACTTTGTGAAAAAATGTTTTATGTCAAATAGCTTCTCAAATATTGCTGTCTGGGAAAGGATAGTTAACTAATTCAAAGTTAAACTCATCTATTTTGTGATAGACTTTAATTCAAAACCTGTCATTAGTGATCTGAATATCCAAGTCCAGAAACACATCTCTGAAACCATCTGAATTGTTACCTTCGAAAGGAATATCTTTCGGTTAAATTTCTTTAGCAATTTAACTAAAATTTGGTACATGTACACAAACAATGTCATCAATATATCTTGAGTTGTTTGATAGTTTTGTAGCCATTTTAAAAACTTTTTTCATCAATATTTCCATGTAGTTAAATTCAAGCCGGGCTAAATATAAATCGGTAAGTAACGGGGAACAGTAGCTACCAATTGGAATGCCTTTTATTTGTTGAAAAACCAATAGTCTGGATTGAACAAAAGTATTACCCAAAAGAAATTTTATTGCATTTGTCAAAGTTTCAGCCGTGTATGATTTAACGTTACATTTTTGAATATTTATTGTGCAAACAATATGCTTTCTTTGAACATGAATTAATATTTATGTGCGGTTTACCATTATGTTTAAACCTTTTGCTTATTAATTCTGAAAGAGAACTTTTGATTGCATCTTTGGGTAGATTGGTGTACAGTGTAGAAAAATCAAAACATTTCATATTTTCTGCTTTTAAATCTTTGATTTTAGATACAAACTCGGAAGAATTGCTAGTACTCTAAAAGTAATTTATTTCACAGTTTCTAATACTGGCATTACAGTATTTACGGAAATGATTCCTAATGGCAGTCAAACACAATGTTAGTTCCTTTGGTAATTGTTTTCTTTTGTATGTTGAAGCACCAGCTATGAATCTAGATTTAAAAGGGTTTCATGTGATTGGGGTGTTCAGAACAAAAGTGGAATAGAAGAGTTCTCTTCAGAAATTTTGTTATTAAAATTCCTTTTCATCTCATCTTTATGTGTATCTATCAAATTATCAATGGATTGTTTGTGTAATTTATATACGTCATTCACTTTTATGTCTAAAATATTATTTATGCAAATTTCATTTTTCAAAACATCCAGCTAATATTTTTTGCAGATAATCCCAAAAATTGCTAGCTGCCTTATCAAATCATCCATTACAGGCCTCTACACAGAGATGCAGTAGTCTCTTAGGATCAGGCCTTTCAAAGCAGACATTAAATTGAACTATGTATAGTAAGTTGCCCAGGACACAGGTTTCTACTGTGCAAGCTGATTTATTATGCGTACAAACTGGTTGCATAACAGCATGGAGGGAGATACCAGAATTTAGCTTGTACGTGTTGTAGCGGGGTGGAAGGGGGGGGGGGTGAGGGTGAGGGTGAGGGTGGGCGTGCGGGTAGTAGGTGGAGTCTGTTTTTTTGCAAAGTCTGCAAGGTATTCAGTGAATTTAGCATATATTGAAATTCCTGAACTTTTGTTTACATGCTTCAGGAGTTGCCTTTGCCAAACCCATATACCAACCTGGGAATGGCAGCTCTATCTAGAATAGTTTTAAAATATGGAAGATTATTATTAAACTTAAGTTGCTGTAACTTGCCTAATTTTGAACGTGTTGATTTATTTTAAATCAGAAGACATATTCCGATACATGCAATAGGGCTATAACCATGCGGCAGTTTGGATTTCTAGCTATAACGATCTCCGAGAAAAGCTGCGGACAAGATGTTTGTAGGCTTTAAAATCTTACCTGGATGCAAACATACAAACCTAATAATTCAAGGAATGATGGACCTTTACCTGATTTAAATTTCAACTGACCCAAAAAGGCGTCGTTAATGAAAAAACTTTTGTTTGTGCTTCACTTGATGCACCTAAGGGACAAACCTATGAACTGAAGTTGGAATGGCCCTTCTATATGTAATAATTTTGAAGCTCTTCAAGATTAAAATCTTGTGTATTCTCTTAGTTTGCATAAATCAAAATGCTACACCTCTGGTTCCTGGTTCATCGGATGTGGCTTAGTCAAGAACCTATAAATTGATGTTGGGTTGGAATGGCACCTCTATCTAGAATAGGTTTAAAGATATTCAATATCATAATTTTGTGTATTCCTTAATTCACATAGATTAAAATGCCACAACTTTGATTCATGATTCATTGGATACGGATATGTCACAAACCTATATATTGAAGTTGGATAGGCACCTCTAAAATTCCTATTTGCCTAATTTACATAAATTATAATCCTACAAGTTTCGTGTTCACGATTTATCAGATGCGGTTATGTTACAATCCTGCTAATTGAAATTGGAGTGGTTCCTCTATCTATAATATTTTAGGAGATATTTAAATTGTTCAAGGTGCCAATTAACATGTTTAAAATTCTTTTTTGACTGTCAGTTGCCAATAGCCTATGCCTAAAACTTGGAATTTTGTGTCTATTTGTAATAGTTTTGAAGCTATTGGGACATTAATATTTTAATTTCCATTTATTTACATAATTATGAACATCGTGGATATTCCAAACTAGGCGCACCACTTCTCTAATTTGTCAATCACCATGGCATGTTTGGTGCTTTTTGGAACAAGAGTGTCCGAGAAGAACTCCAAACCAAATTGCCTGTTAATTAAGTAAGTAAGTTAGTAAGTAAGTAAGTAAGTAAGTAGGTAAGTAAGTAAGTAAAGTAGAAAAGATGATTTGCCTCGCAGCAAATCTGTCTGTGTGCCAAAAAATATGAATATTTTGAAATGCTCAGGATATTTTCCTTTGTATCTGTGTCACAAATACATTTTTACGGAGAGGCAAGAGGCAAACCAGCATTATGGATCACTATGGAAAATGTTCTGCTGTCTGGACATAACTGGGAATGTGATTCCTCCCCCCAAAATATTTCTAGTATAGTAATCAAATACCCCACCAATAGGCAATTTCAACAACCATGCAGGTTAACTTTAGACAAAGATGTCAAAAATTGAATAAAAACATTTTATTGATGATATTACACATGATAGATATGACAAGTCATTAAGTATATTAGTATCAGGACAGCTTAACTGTCACTAAAACCAGGAAAGCTTATTATAGAACCAGTCTGCCATGCTAAAGCAGTACTTGCACTTTAGCGACGTACTCCGACTGCTTACTACGCCATCTCTATGGCTACACAAAGAAACTGTACAACCGTGTTTATCGGCTTGTATTTGCTGCAGTTGCACCCCCTGCCCCATTTAGTTTTAAAGAGATTCAAGATTTACATTTCGAATGCTCCAAATATGCGTAACTTAAAATGTAACAACTTCTGTTTTGTATTCATTAAATGTGCAATGGCCGATACCATGTAAAACTTGGAAACGCATATATATCTATCAAAATTTTTGAGATATTGAATTTTTAAATTTTGAATTGAATAGGAGAGAAAGAAAAAGAAGCCCAACTAAAACAAAATGTATGTTGGAACACAGACATTATCATGGAAAACCAATATGTTTTTGTCAACACACAGGCCTCACAAAAAACTTTGAGAAAAAAAAAATATCTGTGTTCGCACAAAATTAGCTTATCTTAAATAAGTATAATTCTCATTTTCAGTGACTTGGTGATAAAATAGAAAACAGTGGTCATGAATGGTACATAATCATTCAATCTTGTCATAGAGTCGTGACTGTCTGTGGCACAGGCACGTGAGAATAGTTGGACTCCAGAAGCATCGACGCTCCTTCCGTAGCATATAATGCAAAAGAAGCATCGATTCTCCCGGAGTCCACTTTTTGCACATGTGGTCTGTGCAATATGACAAAATGACACTACATTTCTTAGTGTGACCACAATGCTGCGTTACCCAACAGACTCATTTGCGTAATGTATTCTGTCTCCCCCTATTCTCTGGCTAAAAAGTGTGTAACCATCTGCGTGTAGGTTAATTTTAAATAATACAAGTGCCTTCGGCTGTGCCCAGGTTACAAATTCAACTGACGTCAAAGAAAGTAATGTGTAAAACAGGAAAAGGCATCCATTTTAAACATGTCCAAGTTACCTAAGACCTAACAAAAATGTATGTGTGGTTCCGATCACCCGACCGACCCCATCGGAAAGGCCCGAGTCCCGACCCTAAATATTTTTTATGAAACATACAAAAAAGTTTCAAGCCGCCCTTCCCTTATAAAAATTGATCGACTCTTGCTGAAACAATTTATCGAGAAAGTGGCCCTCGTGTACCGCTATTTTGCAGCCTTAAAAGTCATCTTAAACACAGTAGTTTATTTTAACTTGTCTGCATTGGAGGGTTAATTTGCCGAATAGCCATGGTTGCTTGGTGAAATAGCATAGCCATAGCCCCGACTGAAAGATTTTATTGAGAAAGAGGCTGTCATGTGCCGTTATTTTGCAAGAAAGTCAACCCAAACGCAGCATTTTATTTCAGCTTGTCTGGAGGGTTAACGTGGGCCGGAGAAACAGCATAGCAACACAAAGGTGAGTCATAACCACGGTTATTCGGTGAAACAGCATAGGCCATAGCCCGGGTTGTTTTGTGATTGTTATTGTAATATTTCGCTAGGTTCCAAGTGTACGTCCTCCGAGTTACCAGGAAAAACAATCATTTTCACGTATTATTGACGACCTGCACAAGTTTTGGTCAAAAGTGTAACAAACAAAACGGATCTATGACCCAGACGTAATCCATTTAGTCATTGCATAATTAAATCTAAAAATTCCAGGCTCATTCGATATTCTTTCCCAAATGGTGTTGAGCATACAACCACGTTTATATTGTGTTCAACATGGGTATGTTTGATGTGCATATCACTGTGCTACGTTATTTCATTTACAACTTTTTTTTTCGGAATTGCCACCCACGATGGTCTGACTAACAAATTTCTTAACTAGTAAATTCAAACCTTGTGCTATCAACATGCGTTAACCTCAGGGCAGTTACTGAGTATAATTCATTTTCTCATAACTTTAACACTGAATTTCAAAGTGAAGATGATTAATACAAACCTACGCGGCTAATTGTTCTGTGTTTAAATTTGCATCAGTCTGATGTGGCTTCGTATTATATTATATTTCTATTCTATTACCGGTGCATTTGCTCCACAACAGCATTTCATCGTACGCACTCTGTTTCTTTGTTATGGGGTGCTTATCGCAACAACTGACACTCGTTTTTCTACATGTGATTTTTTGTTTTATGTTGTCTTACCTTTTGAATGTAGGGCTGGGCTATTAATTTCATGAGTGTCTGTGGTACTGGGAATGTAAAACTACTGATAAATTATCACACATTTATAGCTATTGAGCATGTTCTTTTGCGATTCTTATGGCCTCATTGTCTTATTGAGTTGCTACCGGCACTGTACTTTGGTGAAATAATAATTGGCTGTTTCAGGTCGATTAGTACTGTATTTCATAACCAAGATATTGCCCTAAACTTCATATTTTGTTTTTAAAAACAAAGGTAGTGACATTGTCCTTTTTTATATGCAACGGACACATTAACAGTATAATCTTCACCGTTTTTTGTGAAACCCTTTGCTTTACGGCTTCAAAGCTGAATAACAGTCTAGGTTCAACGTACCATAGTGGTCACTTACTTTATTTTACTGTGTTCATATAAATCTTAATGTAGGAACAATCTTTGTGCAATATCTGTTTTTATTCTGGGCGAGTAAATTATACTATCTTTCATCGATTTCAATCCACGTGTCGCTGATGGCCTTACCGTTCGATATGTAGTCTTCCCCAAGTTGTCTCTTTTTTATTGATTATAGAACTATGTACTTGTCATTATTGCATTCATGTAGTGCTGCTGAGCGAGTTAACTGTATATACGATCGTGTGCTGGACGATGTGGTTAATTATGAATGTAGCCTAATAACTGGATATTATTGTTGCATGTGTGCAGCCGTCCTGAACCACGAACATACATCTCGCTATGCAAGGATAATGATGCTTACTTATTTTACATTGTGTCTTTTTATATGTCTGTTGTGTGCTTACCATGTTGTACAAACAACATATCCACGCAGGCTAAGAGTACGACTTTTCATGTATTATATCTCGACTCTTTGTGCTCATAAATACAAAAGTCGTTCCAGAGAAATTTATAATACGGTTTCTTCCTATGCTGCTGCTGTTATCGGGATATATTCACTGGAACCCCGGTCCTCCCAGGGACCCCTGTGACATCGCACTTTGTTATCTTAATATTCGGAGTTGAAATTCAGACAGATTTTAAAAACTGACATTGCTCCGGATTTCGATATCATTACACTTTCGGAAACGTTTCTTTCACAAAACTCAATACACAGTGATTTCAGTATTTAAGGATATCATGATACGATATGGCAAGGCCGTCCTTATGGTCTTGGGGGTGTAATGGCCCTTTTTGTATCTAAAGAGCTCGTTGTCACTCGCCGTCCTGATCTGGAAGTACCAGATATTGAGCTTCCTTGGATTGAGGTAAGAGCTAACAATAAAACATTTTTATTGGGTACTGTTTACAGACCGCCTAACGCACCAGTTTCTTTTTGGGACAAACTACAAAGAATAGCATAGAAGTAGCTAAAATTAGCAATATATAAAATATCATCATAACTGGCGACTTAAACTCAGACTTCAATACCACTACTGGCTCTAAACCCAAGCAATTGTGCTCTATCAATTTACTAATCCCCCAATATTACAGAACCCACGAGAATTACTGCTACTACACCTACCTGTTTACACCAAATTATTTCCAATACATGTATACCCATTTTTGTCAAAGAGCCTCGTGTCTTGCCGCCCATTTGTAATCGTGATCACTCTGCCGTTGCATCAAATATTCTCTTTCGGCGCAAAAAAGACAATCATATAACGTATATATTTAGGAATATAAAATAGCTAACTTTGATATATTTAGAGACTCTTTAAGCTAAGCTGATTGGGAAGCCTGTTTTCATTCGGAAAACGTTTATTCTTGTTGTGATAACTGGAATAAGCTATTCATTCATGTCGCAAAAGGAACGATTCCGAGTAAATCTATCACAGTGCGTTCCTTGGGCTTGCCATAGTTAAATTCGTCTCTCCGTTGCACAGACGAAAAGTTCATCGCGCATACAACAAGGCCAAAGATAAAAAGTATGACGTTCATTTTTGGAATTGTTACACCACCATTCAAAACCAATACCAAGAACAGTTAGAAGACAGCAGAGGAAACCTATGATAATAAACTAGGGACCTCCTTAAATAGGCGAATCAAGAGAGTAAAGTATGGCGGCGTACAGTTAAATATTTTCTGAATTGTAACTAGTGCTCTGCTATCCCATCACTACTTCATGATAATTGACACATTACTGATAATCTCTCCAAAGCTGAAAATGTTTAACAATTTTTTTTCTCGACCAGAGTAACATCGACATATCCAGCGTCCGTGTACTACTCGCCATAAATCCACCATTCAATTCAGATTTATCATGAAGAGGCTTTAGATATCCTAAGAAGTTTAGGTTTCACAAAGGCCACTGACGGTGTCAGTGCATTTCTGCTGCGAGAGGGGGCCCAGCTATTTGCGACTTGCTAACCAGACTGTTCAATTTATCTTTGCGTCAGGAAGTCTTTCCTAGTTCCTGGGAACAGGCCCATGTCACACCCCTGCATAAGAAGGGTGATTTCAACTTATGTAATAACTAGCGACCCATCTCTCTGCTAAGCTGTGCTGGAAAAGTGATGGAAAAGGTAGTTTTCAAATATGTTTTTAATTTCGTCGGAAAAAAAATCTTTTAGTCAATCTGGGTTCATGCCCGGAGACTCAACTGTTAATCAACGTCTACCCCTTTATCATGAACTTTCTCTCGCTGTTGATCTCCAAAAAGAGGTCCGAGTAGTCTTTTTGGACATCAGCAAAGCATTTGGTCCAGTATGGCACCAAGGCTTGCTATTCAAACTGGAACGTAGCGGCATCTCACACTCCTTGCTTAAATGGTTTAAAAATTTTGTCTCAAATCGTCAGGAAAGAGCCGTTATAACTGTAAAACCTCTACTTGGGGTACTATCAATACTGGCGTCCCTCCTGTTCTTGGTCCTTTGTTATTTCTGATATTTATTAATAATATAGTGGATATCGTTCACTCCAAAATCAAACGTTTCGCTGACGACACATCTTTATATCTTTCTGTTGATAATCCCCACCTAACTGCAGGCATTTTAAACGAGGGCGTGACCTCTATCGACTCTTGGTCAGCAGCTTGGATGGTGACATTCAATGCCCTGAAAAAAGATGCTATGTTGGTATCTCGGCAGAGATGTCAAGCCTCTTCACCCTCCTTTAAGTTTCCAGAATCATCCATTATAAAACGTCGACCAACATAAATAGTGGGGATAATACTGCGATCCAACCTCCGATGGAATGCTCACATTGATCTTATTATTGCCAGAGCCTCCAAACAACTTAATATGAAACGTTTACAGTACTTACTAGACAGGGACACCCTTGAAATAATATACACATCATTCATTCAACCACTAATGGAGTACGGTACCGTGTTCCAAAACCAGATCAGAAACAGTACAAGACAAGCTGAAAACCTTCCTCATCTTAGAGCTAGAACAGATCTATTTAACAATACATTTTTCCCAGAACCACAAGACTTTGGAACCAGCTCCCTTAACATTCGAAACTCTTAACTCTTTAAATGAATTCAAGAAACACATAGATTCAAACGTCCCTCGCTCAATTAAAGAGACCAAATTACACCATGTTGGAAAATGTTACCCGTCTGTCATTCAAGAAAAGCTCAGGATGGGCTGCATCGAATTAAATGCTCACCTACATGCTATTGGTTTATGAGAATCCCCGAATTGTCGCTTTGGGCAGGGGGCAGAAGATACGTGGCATTATTTTTTATGTGCCCATTCTATACAATCCAAAGAGATAGCTTACAGACATCCATTTCAGATTTTGCTCCAGTTATTCTACAAATAATTTTATTCGGATCATCAAATTCCTCCTTTGACGACAAAAAAAGTTCAAGAATATATTGTCAAAACTAACCATTTTCTGCGAGATGCCGTAACATGAATCGTGTTTATAAGTAAAGTGCCACAGCGACTTTACATTTTGCATGATTATTAGTTACAACCATTGCTATGGGACCCCGCCCGTCGCTGGGGCATCCCATGACATGGATAATGAGTGGTTTAGTTACATGCAGCCAGCCCTTCTGTCTGTCTTGTCGGACTGTAGAGTCTTCTTTAAATTTGTTGGGTCGGTGCAACACTCTGCTCCAATCAAGACAGGATCACGTCATGCAGGAAAGCGCCGGGCAGTGTGGTGTCTTGTCTGTCCTGTATCTTTGTCTATTCTCAGCAAGAGGAATTAATATAGGGCCTAGCCCTCCTCCCCGATTGCTTTCCATGACAAACTGCTTTGTAGACTACACTTAGTGGAACAATTGATTTGTCATGGAATAAAATACATTTAAACCAAACGGTTTAAAAAGTACTTTTAAAACATGACTTACCATATTAACATTATTCTGCCAGCTCCGTTGTGTCTGAAGCAATTACCATCGTTAGTTTCAAATCCAAATGCGACACGATAGACCTTGACATGTGGTGAGCGCCATTTCGAACATTGTGGGGCAGTCGCATGAAAATACATTTGATTTGGATATCAAAGTCAATCGCAGCCACAGCATATATCATATCATTATTGATGCTCTGAAACATTTGCAAAATATATACTTTTGGTTGCATATATTATAACCCCCCCTTCCCCATATTGTCCCAATACTATCCTCACTTATTACAAGCCATTGGGTGCGGAACCCACAATTTTCAAAATGGCAGCCGTTATGGGTTAGTCCCGATTCGATATTTTGAAGAGGTAGTTTTAAAAAAATATGTGTGATTAGTGTTAAGGGAAGATTAATTTGTCGCAAGAATATAATGTACAGTATATAATGGGACTTTTCCAGAGTGAGCATTACCTGAAAATGTAAATAAAACGCCGTACAATTAGCAGTTGCAGGCAACGGTGGGCCCCAGAATAGTGATTTTGTATCAGACACGGATGTCGCCCCCCAGGCGATGAATTAAGTAGCACGGCTAGGCGGACCTGCCAAGCCCCCCTGTTGAGTGAAAGATGGAACTGAGGGGAGAAGGTTGTCCCAATAATGGATACAGGTCCGAAAGTACCGGAGGGTTTTTATATAAGTGGTATTTGAAATATCAAAATCACAAAATATTAAGCCAATCGCACAGAGTGAGCCCTGGACGACAACGAACAGCCCTACTTCAAGCAGGGGTCAGAAAACAGAGGAAGTTATGGAAAACGTCCACCTATTTTTGAAGTCATTAAAATGAATTGCTTGGTTCTGATCACCAAGAGACGGATGCACGCACCTTTGTGAACTAATACAAAGTCTAGAAAAGAAGAGTTCCGTTAAAGCAAATTTAGCTGTGAACTAGAAAGAGAAGTGGCTGCTTTGTTACATTCAACCTGAAATTGGATAAAGTACATGACAGAAAAACATGAATTTTCAGAAAAAAAGCTGTGGCAAAGTCAGGCTCTTGTCATGAAGAAAATTTGCAGATAAAAAGGAAATGCCAGACAGAAAGAAAGAATACTGGATTAAACCGAATGTCAAGTGTCAGCAAACAAAACGCTTTGGTCATGTAGTGAGAAAGTAGCTACTTCTAGTGCTATACACTTTTTATTGCAACGTTTGATTCATTTATGGATCACTGCTAACACTACAATATGACTGATGACAAAGTATTGACCATATGGTAGCATTTAAGTGTTATGTCTGACATGAGTGTAAACAACAAATCCTGGTGATATACATATACATATACAAACATATACATATACATATACATATACATGTACATGTAATACGAGACATGCACATTAATTTCCCGCCACAATTGCACACATGGTTATCTTAGTAACCGTAGTCTTGCCTCGCGAGATAAGGACAACTGCAAATGTGGGCAAGCGGGGTATTACTAATAATAAAGAGTAATTAGTACAGACAGATGGAAATTTATTTTTATATTTATTTTTAGGAAGCACTAAAAGAAAGAATAAGACTTTGGCATTTGTAAACCTAAATTTTCTCTAAACGACACTTATTTTGTGAGAAAGGGAAATCTGGCCATCTCTGTCGTAGTGATATGCCCGTGCCTCCTCCGTGATTGACAGGCATGAACCCCGTGCTTTGTGGCCGGAAATTAATATGCATGTCTCGTATTGACTGCTGATGAAAGATCGTGGCCTGTTGTATGCAGGATCAATCAAAAATATGAACATGCAAGTCTGCTATTGTTGCTCCTAATTTGCATTACTTCAAATTCACCGATAGGGCCACTGTTCAGATATTCTATCTTTACTGGCGTCTGAGTGCTTAGCTCTGGACCAAAATGATGACGGACAAAACTAGGGTGTGCAATCGGAATCTACCCATAATAGGTTTTAGAAAGAAAGGAAGACAAATAGATAGATAGATAGATAGATAGATAGATAGATAGATAGATAGATAGATAGATAGATAGATAGATAGATAGATAGATAGATAGATAGATAGATAGATATTCAACATTTAAATTTTTTTCCATTCCCCCTATTAGGTATACATCCAAATCTACAACTTTTGTTCATGGTTTACTGGAATTGCCTACAGCACAAACCTATTAATTCAAATTGGAATAACACCTCTACCTATAATGACTTTGAAGATATTGAACATTTAAACTTTTCAAGTGCCACTAGGTACCACAAAGTAAAATCCTACAACTTTTGGTTGTGGTTCATAGGGTGCACTAACAGCACAAACCTATGAATTAAAGTTGGAATGGGGCCTTCACCTATAATAATTTTGAAGATATTCAAAGTTTGAATATTCAAATGGCCCTTATGGGCATAACTTTCCAAATTGTCACCCACCCCTCTTCATAAAAAAGCCATGTATCGAGGTATAATCATGCCTAGTTGGAGTTTCTGCATATGAACAGTCTTCTAATAATAAGTCAATAAGTTCATTGGATTCACTTTAGAGCTCAGCAGACAAAAGTACTGACTTCAGATTAGCCAAAAGTAGTTTACCACAAAATGATATTCAATATTTGGAAAACAAACGGTAGTGTGCAGAGTAATCGTGAAAAAAATGTAGCCAAGTCAACTGAAAAAGCTTGCATTCATATGTGTTTGCCTCTCTGAAAATGCCAAAAATACAACTTCCCTTTGAAACTGTCAACAAGTTCTGCAACTTTTATGCATGCAAATTCTTCAGTGAGGGAACATTCTGGAACAGAAATTTATGACTGAGATTGAGCATAAGTACTGAAAAACTTGTCATCACGTGTAATTAATTTCATTCCATCCCACACCCCACCAAAACAAGTCTACACAAACATTAAATTGCACTTTTAAAGCTGCAAAAGCCAAGAATTTAAACTGGTGCTTACATAAAAGACTCCGAAACATGTTGAGTAGTTACCCGCTGAAGACTCTTTAATTTATTTGGGCTAATATAGCCTATGCCAAAATTTTACAGTGGAACCTGTGCAATATGGACAATAGTACTTTCGTATGTATATAGGTTAGACAGAGACAGGTTAGCTTATGGAGAGTAAAGAGTTCGGACTGTGGAATAGGGTAATGACTACTAGGAAGTGGTTCTGGGCAAAAAGACACAAATACAATAAAGAGCAAGAATTGTATTCATGTAATCTCCCTTGTGACTGGGATGACCCCTCCTTACTGAAGCTAGAAGGTGTGTGTGTGTGTGTGTGTGTGTGTGTATGTGACTCATGCATAACTGCTAGTAACCAATTACTTGGTCTGATTGGTAATTGCTATGAAAACCATTCAATCATGCAGTCACTGGTGAAACTGGTGCTGGGGTTCAAGATACTTTGGAACTTGGGAACTATCTTACAGCTCTCTGTTTGTGCCTGCATATCTCTATGCTATTTGAGACGTACATGGGTACCCTGGCTGCTTGTTGTACTAATGGTGAAGACACAGCAGGCATTTAATAACCCATCTTGTTCCAGCTTACTACAGGCCATGGTGTGCAGTGTAGCTGTGGCATGTATTTGTCTTTGGGACATTACTAAGTATGACTTTTTATCGACACAACAGAGCATACCACAGCCCACATCTATGACTGGCGGCACTGTATTGCCAGCCACCATACAGGTTGTGAAGAGTGGAGACATTAACATGGCTTTGCTCCTCCAGTTGCAGGTTTTGTTTTGTTTTAATACTTACGACGCGTCATGCTCAAGTCTATGTTTCAAAGAGAAGTGTTCACTTTTCCAGGTATTAAATTGCTCACAACTTACATAAAACTTGTTGGCTAGCAACCTTTCCATACCGTAACTGCACTTTTGAGCCCCCAGATGTCAGCAGCTACCAGGTAAGACCAGTGTGTTGGCTGGCAAGCTTGCTGTACCCTGAACTGAACTCTTTTTACCACTTGATGTGCCCAGCTAGCACACCCATTTTTGTGGGTTGCATAATTTTGAAAATTTTCTCCTACTAAAAAAACGATCAGACACTATATGTGGAGGTATAATCATGTCTGGTTTAAAGTTTCTACGTATAATTGTCTCCAAATAAAATAGCGGACAGGTTGCTTATGAAAGAAAGAAAAATAAAAGAATTCCAGGAAAAACAGAATGTCCGTGTTGGCACACAGACATAAATATGCTTGTATACGTTGCAGGCTTCAAACACGTTACGTACTTCGAATGTACCGGCATAACCATTCGATAATGGTCAGATGAACAGGTTGATAAGTGAAGCTGTCGTTCGCTCCACCCCCTTCTCTAAAATGTTAGGGGTTTTTTGTTATGTTTGTTTGTTTGTTTGTTTTTTTCAAGTAGACCCAACGTAAAAGATTGATTTTTAATTTGAGGATACAGGATTAGACTTTAACTTTATTTGTAACATGCCCTGCGGGCACGTTACTCATAAGCCTAACTTGCCCTGAGAGTCTTCTACTTGCCACACAAAACAACCAACTAAACAACAAATACATATATCATATATGGTGGAACAGTCTTGTTTTCTTGTGGCATCATTTACCATGCCTTGAATATCACCACCTCCATCTGGCCTTATTTTATTTCCGTACAGAATATAAACTGGCAGGTTTCATAAAACATGTTGAAAGTCACTTTCAGTGAGACACCAGCACCCCCTCTCAGATTGTATTGTTCTCTTCCCTGTGTCCTTTGCATCCTTTTCAGCGGCTTTGTCGATCTCAAATAGCCACACGATTTAAGATATTTTAACTGCTTGCTTGCACATTTCTTACTGCATGGTTAACAATGGCAAACAAAGTATTTAAAAATACACAGAAGATCAGTTGGAACCAATCATTGCTCATACTGATATGGCTGACCATGAATTGTGCAACAGTGCTTGTTTAACCACAGTGAGCACTTAGCTATGTAACTGCTGAGAAAACATATCAACTCTTGATTATTTTTAAGCATCTTTCTTTACCTTGCCCGACGAGAAACAAAGTTTTAAAGTGAACTTGCACGACGGCATTTGAACTTGTCTCGGGACATCGGGCATCTGCTAAATTCGAACCCTGGGATATCATCATTAAATGCCCTGCCATGTTTATTTATTATAAAGGAAAGCTGTTGCTCATTTTTTTTGTCACTTCTGCATGTTAAAGATGAGTATTTACGACTGAAAAAGGGTCAAATCACCAAGTGAAACTTATTTTTATTATCACTGAACACGTGTTGCCCATCAGTTAAGGCACTAACGTGGTTAATTTTGCAAAACCTTCCTGTTTGTTTCATTTTGGATGCTTTAAGGGTTGACTTTCAATCAGTGAACCACTAATGTATCTCTGAATTTCGAAGTACAAATTAGTGACGTGCGTGGAGTATACGTTTTGATAAATGGGGCATAATTGAATTTCATTATGAAAAAAAAAAACGACAAAAGTTGTTACTATAGCGCTCTCAAGAGGGTGCTTCAATAAAGAATTTATAACCCATTACTAGATCCAAAATTCATGAATGCTTTCAGACTGCTGTAGGTTAATTGTATACCGGTATTGTGCCTAGCTGAAAGTCTGCACGCACATGCATGGTCAATCTTCAAAACCCTCCCATTATCATTTACCGACAAGTATGTGCAGACGCCGTTCTCACAGTAAGTTTGTACTTCAATAATTGTTGAATTATGAATACGTCTCTTTATTTGATACAGTGAAGCCGGCAGATAATTTTGAAATTTACCATGGTAGCCCACACCACAGAGCCACTAAAAGTAAATCCATTGTGCTGTACTCTGTCACATGCTACTGTGAGCAACCTCACGTGACACTAGCTTTATTTTTGTGTTCAAGAAGTGATACCGCCATTGGCAGGGGGTTTAGTTCTACTGGGGACAGTGTATACATGTGTCAAGTCAGGCAGTATAGGATACACAGACAAAAATACATGTATGCAGCATACGGTTGCGGCAGATTTGAAATTGTCACGTTGTAGAAAAGGTGTTCAGCGCTGATGACCAAACGGACCGCACGACGCGGACAACCTGACGGTAATGGACATTTATCTCAATTTTTTAGCTTTGGTTCTTTTTCTTATATAATGATCTTCTCATATCTCAGTATGCTGATTATCGATGAAAACCTGTCACTTTAAAATGAGAAATACCCCGTCCCCCAGGATATTTGTACGCTTTATTCTGAGTATATAGATTTGGTTCTTGCTGACCTGTTATGTGATGTGATAACTTATCAGTTCATTTTTCGCAACCCTAATTCGAGCGAGTCTGACCTCTGGGCAGAAGCCTGTAATGTGATATACCCCTTCACAAATGGCCTAGGAGTGGGGGAGTTGGCTTGATCTCTCAAACTATAACAATCTTTCCGTCCAGAATGACAGTTTTGACAACTTTACAGCTTTCATAACCACAGGACTGGAATGTGAAACCAGCAAGTGTGTCCATCAGGGTCATCCCAGTTATTTGCTTAACCCTGAAGTGGCGGGCTTTTGATGTATCTTTTTCTTTTTGTAACCTGTCAGATGAGACCTGGGCTTTGTTTTTCTCTTTTACCTGGTAAAGGAAGAAAGATAGGTATGTTTTACTACCGAGCTACATGTATCTGTATCTGCAATTCTATGTTACATGCAGTTATTTCCCATGTAGTTATATTGTATATCATATATATATATATATATATATATATATATATATATATATATATATATATATATATATATATATATATATATATATATATATATATATATATATATATATATATATATATATATATATTTTCATTTGTGTCTTTTTGTCCAAAACCACTTCCTAGTAGTCATTACCCTATTCCGCAGTCCGAACTCTTTACTCTCCATAAGCTAACCTGTCCCTGTCTAACTTATATACATAGAAGTTCTGTTGTCCATATTGCACACGTTCCTCTGTAAAATTTTGACATAGGCTGTATTAGCCCAAATAAATTAAAGGGTCTTCAGCGGGTAACTACTCAACATGTTTCGGATACTTTTACCCGTACATGTCTCTCTGAGTAGCGGCTCCTTGTACTGTAACAATGTACACGTACATCCTGCACCAGAGATGTAAAACAAACTCCATGATGACACCTACTCCTCAAACAATTAAGCTCTATTTAACTGCCAACCCTGAGTCAATGTGTCAACTTAATGTGTACATATACTGTACCACGATCAACATTACATTCTGCCATCACTTCTCTCGCCCCTTTTACTCTGCAACCAATATTGTATGGTTCTTGCACATGCTCTCTGCTCGATAATGAATTAATTTTTTCTGCTCCCACGATTACATTTCAGCTACTGGACGTTTTAAACCATCAGGGATAGGCTAAGCAAGGTCATTAGTGTTTGAGTTCATTTATACATGTACACAAACGGCAGTATTATAATGTAGATTTAAGACTATGAGCCCTTCTATCTGTCCTGGTCTTGTGACTGTCATCCTCAAGTGTGTTTTTGTCTTGTTTTGTAATGTCCTGTCTCTGTCTCTTCTCCGCAAGAGGGATTTGGATAGGGTTCAGCCATTTTTTCCAATTGTCATATTATCTTTGTGAAACTTTATTCGTGTACTTTGAGAAATAAAATATGTTTAAACCAACTTAATGTGTCAGGTTTGTGACACTTGAGAAAATACTGTCAATTTTGAGTAATTTTTTAATACTGAGTAAATATATATATATATATATATGTACACTTTGTATATGAATACACACAAGTTTATTTCTACATGCACATACCTACCCATACTTTAAAGGACCAACGCTCTCTGGAGTGGACACTCCTTACAGTGGGCACTTTTTACCAATCCCAAGGGTGCTCTCAGAGAGGTTTCACTGTGGAAGTAAATTTAATCTTGGCATTGTGGATATATGTGAGTCTTATCTTATGATGATATTCAAATTTTAAAGTGTGAAAGGCTGACCCTTTGTGGAGTGGGTCGATGGGTGGCTTCTAGGGAGAGGTTTCATTGTATAAGTAAACCATGTAATTGTATGTATATTTGAGTATAGCTTTTAATGGTGTTCAAGTTTTAAACTCTGACATGCCTCGAATTGGCAAGATTTATTGGCAAGTTTATTTCCTTCATACAATGCGCCATATACATACAAGTAGCAGTTGGATTTGCAGCTCTCTGTTTTTGGTATGAAGAATGTCAACATTTACAGTTTGAAATACCCCCAGTATTCAATGAAGTCAATGTATGATTAATTTATCTTTTCTTTAGGGCACACACACACACACACACACACACACACACACACACACACACACGCACGCACACACACACACACACGCACGCACGCACACACACACACATGCACATACACACACACACGCACGCACACACACACACACGCACGCACGCACACACACACACACACACACGCACACACACACACACGCACACACACACACGCACGCACACACACACACACGCACACACACGCACACACACACACGCACGCACACACACACACACACGCACACACACACGCACGCACACACACACGCACACACACACACACACACACGCACACACACACACGCACACACACACACACACGCACACACACACACACACACACACGCACACACACACACATGTATGATTTCAATGGATTGGTTTGTGTTGAATCCAATGAAATGAAAATGAAAGTTATAAAATTTGAAAATTGTGCTTATTAGGCACACTTAGATGATTTTAATGTTCATCACTTTAAACCTATTCAAGACAAAGGGTCAATTTAAATTCAAAAGATTTAGTCAACATACATTTGATTATCGCTGACCATAATTTCAAAACGCTGTACGTTTAATTTACTTTAATTAATTTTTACGGCACACCGACAGATTTGCTCTGAAGCAAATCTTATTTTTCCCTGGCGTCGATATGATTGTCCATCTTCAAGAATGAACGTATGAAAACAAGCAGAGAAATTACAATCCTGATTATCACATACTGAAATCCGACTCAAATCCTAAAACGCAAGTCTATGGGAGAAAATAATAAGAAGGTTCGAAGGTTATGGATAATGTTGTTAGTGAGTTCTCAGCGGCGCCCTTTACGGACTTGATCGAACTCTTTCAGTACCACATTTTGGATCAAGTCAACAGCTTTCTCCAGCAAACTTTGGGCACAGCGTGCCCAAACTGCGCCGAGGAAAGCTGTTGACCAGGACTATTATATTCCATGTGACTACAGACATGTTGGCACTTGAATGAGTGGTCTTTTCACATAACGAATATAAATCTAGCATCCCCATTATAATTTAGAGCAGTTCATCCTAAGTAGTTCGGTGGTAGTCGCAGTTGGCATTGTAAGACGTAACCAGCTTGGTAGCACACCGTCTAAAACTACAAATTTTGCAGGCACTTTTTGTTGCACGAATTCCATATTTTTTATGACAATTCTTGTTAAAATATGGTTTTTGAAATTTATATCAAGTTGTTGGCTTTTTATAAAATCCCAGGCTCCCAGGGAAGAATGGCTTTAGCTTTGGCCAAGGACTCACAGGTTTACGGAACTTAACCAGCACTTCATTGAGGTGTTAATTAAACAAGGTGGTAACTTGTGAGGCTGAGGTTGTTCACGGCAAGTACTAGATCATAGCTAAGACTAAGAGGCTACATAGCCTCCTCGATCATAGCCATCCATGTCCACACTCGAGCCAGGCCAAGGGGCTGGGAACGGTAATTGGATTAGATAATTTGGTTTTTGTAATGAAAATGCAGCCTTGCCCTGTAACTTTTATCATGGGTGTATTATTGAGATATGTTTATGTATTGTCCTCATGCCTTTATTCACAAATCAGCCTTTCCACACACACGCGCGCGCGCACGCGCACGCACACGGACGCACGTACGTACACATACGCACGCACGCACACACACACGCACACACACACAGACACCAAGTTGGACAGAAGATGATTTTATTAGAATAGTTTGTTTCAAGAACACCCATTTTTACACTGCTCCCGGCAGCCACTTCAATTATATTTAGATGTAGAGTAACACAGACCTACGGGGAAAAGGCATAAAGACGAATTCCCTGAATTAACAACCCAAAATATAATTTACATTGTATAGAGCTGGTGTGGTCAAATCTTTATCATCCATGTGGCGAGGGATGGTGTTATAATTTTTTGGAATGACAATCTCACGATCATGTTCACCATAATATATCTCCGAGTAAACATATTTCCTCAATCACTATGGTCGTTATATGTTGAGATGACACCGCTCATTCGTGTACATCTGAGACAAATTTTCATGCAACTGTCTCTTGTTGGTGAATTTAATTATGTGTTTGAATAAACTCGTCCATGCAGATCTGAACATTTCGTATGGCGGCACGACTTTTAGATGACTGACAAATGCCTAAGGCAGTTCATCTTAAGCATTAATCATGACACATACGAGTTGCAGGTGAATCATAGACAAGCTACAGGTCGGGATTTAAAAAAAAAATCATTTTTTATTTTTTGTTTCAAGTCAGATTTTGTAATAAAGAAAATATTGTTAACAAAATATGTTTATTTCTTTGGGAATCTTATTTCGCTTCACCGGAAAAGCTAAGGGCAGTCTGACTGTGCACTGCCCAGTTGAGCAATCCCCAAATAGATGGCTCCCCCTTTTGGATTGAGTGCAGCACTCCTGAGATTGTCATTTAAAAAATCATATCGCCACATATCTACTTGGAAATGAAGAATCTTTTGGAAAGGAAGAATCCATTACGCCAAATGTCATCACACCAGTTGATCATCCCCTAGTAAACATAGAGGCGCTCCCCCTTTTACATCGACTGCAGCACTCCTCAGATTGTTACCAATCATATAAAAACTCGCGGGTACTTCGGACCTGTATCCACTACCCGCCAACTTTATCCACTAAGCTCTGTCTTTGACTCTGCGGGCGGTACCGCCTCGTGTGTCCTGTGCTGCTACTTAATTCATAGCCTGGGAGCGACTTCATGGTCCGATACAAAATCCTAATTCTGGGGTCTACAACTGGCAACTGTGTGGCGGCATTATATTTACATTTTCAGGTAATGCTCACTCTGGAAGGTCCCATTACATAATCTACATTACATTCATTCGACAAAGTTACCTTCCCTCAACACTAATGACACAAATATTTTGGATATTACGTATACCTCTTCAAAATATTCAATCGACTTGGCTGCCATTTTGAAAATTGGGGATTTCACACCCAATGGTTTGTAAATGAGTATTGAGAAAATTGGGGGGGGGGGTAGGCTGTAATATTTGAAACCAAAAACATGTATTTTGCAAATGTTTCAGAATATCAAATAATGACATGATGTATGCTGTGGCCGCGATTTACTTTGTTGATATCCAAATCAAATGTATTTTTGTGCGGCTGTCCCGCAGTCAATGCATGGATTGTGCAATGTTCAAAATGCCGCTCACCATGTGACAGCTCAAGCCATAGTGTCGCATTTGGATTATAACTAACGATGATAACTGCTTCAGACACAACCGAGCGGGTAGATTAAAGTTAACATAGTAAGTAATGTTTTAAAAGGACTTTAATCCATCGGAAACGAAGAATCCATTACGTCAACCAGTGTCATCACAGCAGTTGATCATCCCACAGAAAACACAGAAGCAAGAAATATACCCGGAAAGAACATGGAAAAGGAAACGTCTGACCTTGTGAATAATAAACTACAAATGTATGGTAAAAATGCGATATGGCCACAGTGGGTCTAAATCTACATCTACAAACTAAAATTTTCTGTGGATTTTAAGATTTTGAATCAAATAGATTTATTTAACTTTACACAAATTTTATATTTAAGTGTTTTAAAATACAACAAAAATTCAACATACAGGATAAATAGATTTTCTGTATATTTTCGTTTGCTTTTCTTTGATATGTTGATGATTATGAAAACGATCATCAGAAGATGACAGGTCTACGCCACACTGTGTCACACCAAGGCATGCTTTCTTCAATGTGGTATAATCAAAACAAAATTAAACTGACCTGGCTGCATTTTATTACCTTCGTTTCTCTTCAGCTATGGTTTACTTCTGTTATCCCTTGGAATCTGTGCCTCCAATACCAAAGTAATACATTTCAAAGTAATTGAGTCAAACAGTAACCCAACCAGAGTGAGTATATTAAACCGTTGGAAAACACATGTGTTAATAATCTAAATATCGATCGATTACGTACCCTAGTTTGCCATTTGCGGATCAGAGATTTAGAAAAAAAATATCTGTTGTATGCCATAGCTTCTATATAAATTATGATTTACCCAGCAAACTATTTTCTGACAGGAACATGTGCGTGTTTACCCCTGCACAAGGACCATGGTAATGCACACAAAAAGACGTATACAATATGAGTCTCAAAAAACCTCAATGCTGAAAATATTATAAAGACTCGAAAGTTGACACTGTTTAATAATGCATATTTAAGCGACTTACACCTTAAAAGTCGTCGAATAAATTTTGATAATTCTAACCTGCGAAAGGTATTTGTGCAAACTTTGATTGAGTTCTGTTAATCCAGCAATAAAATGCTAAAAAAGAACCACACACTTAACAAAAACTTCATGTCTCTTAACAGAAAATCATCATGTTGTGATGAGGAGGTTACGCCTCCTGCAAGACGTACTTTCTTCCATGTGGTTTAATTCAAACATAATTGAACTTACCTGGTTGCATTTTCTCACATTCGTTTCTCTTCAGCTATGATTTGCTTTCGTGATCTCTTGGAACCTGCGCCTGCAATACCAAAATAATATATACTTAAAAGCAGTTAAACAGTAACCCAATCAGACAATTAGATCTTCATAAGGTTCGTGTTGATAATCTGAAAGGTATCAATTCAGCACGACACCAGGTCTGGCAATTGGGTAATCAGACATATTTAGAAACATTTTTGTTCTGTGCCACAGCTGCCGTAGTAAAATATGATTCATTCAGCAAAATGTTTTGTGAAAGAGACATTTACGTGTGTGCCCCTTCACACAAGACCATGATAATGCGCATACAAAGTACAGACAACGATAGTCTCAAATCCTCAACGCTGGAAGTAAAGTGTTGGAAGTCAGACCTCCACATGGATGACAATAGCAGCTCTGCAGCCTCAAGATTCACTTGCGTCTGAGAATACTGGTGTCCAACTATCTGTACTCAGTACTGGGGCCCAACAGCTTCACCAGGTGCGCCTGTTGGAGCAAGTTTCTGTTCAAGTTAGGCCGAGTGTCCCCATCTAGGTGGTTAGATAAGGAGCCAGTGGAGGGGTCAGAAATTGAGTTGGTGGGGCTGTAGTGCTTTTTCTTATGCATCTGTGGCATCTCAGGGCAATAGAGCCAGGTTTACTACACAGGACAGTGGCTCCTCTCTGTTAGTAAGGCCTAGACCCGTAACTGCTGCGAGTGGCCATGTGATTCCAAAAGTAGTAACTGGAACTGGAAGGTCTCATTCTGGACAAACTGCCATTGCTGAATCCATACGGTAACGGAATTATTTGTTACAAGCCTGCAGCCTCAAACGGAAACTAGTCAAGTGATAAGTCATGTAAAGAACAAATGTAACATAGATATTTCATGCTAGAAACTAAATACGATACTTATGCATCTTTTTGTGTAACTTTGTCAACATACAAGATGGATCTGTTGTTAGATGCGGATGTGTGGCAAGAAAATGTACTTATCCCTGATTATATCAACGAAAATGAGCGATTAGCACAGGCACTCAGTATTGCTGATTTATTTATTATTTATTATTTTGATTAATTTGATTCTTTTTATAAGAATGGGGATTTGGTCGAGTGGATATGTGCGTTTCCCATTTCAGCTAGGCGACTGGTGCCAAAGGTTACAGGTTCGAGTCCCGCTCGTTCCAAACATAAAATATATATTTTCGGCATTTCCTTAATGCTGGTGGATTTAAGTCCTCGATTCTGGAAATAAATGCCGACTCAGTAAATATACTGCACAACCGTGTTGATATGGCACTCGCACATAACTACCTCCATTGAACCATTCTTTTTATAAGAATGGTATGGTGGCACAAAAGTGCCAACTAAAATATTTTTCTCTCTACATAAAAATGCGAAGGCGAAAACAAGAAAATAAGAAAACAGAACAGCAAAAAACAAGAAAACACGAAGGCGAAAACACTAAAATATAAAACACGAAGGCGAAAATGCGAAAACACAATAGCGAAAACACGACAGAAAATATGTCGTGTTTTCGCACTCGCATTTTCGTGTTAGCGTTTTCTCGTTTTCTTGTTTTACTGTTTTCTTCCTTGGTCGAAAACAAGAAAACACGAAGGCGAAAATGCGAAAACACAACCGCGAAAACACGACAGCAATTATGTCGTGTTTTCGCACTCGCATCTTCGTGTTTTCGTATTAGCGTTTTCTCGTTTTACCGTTTTCGTTTCTTGATCGAAAACGTCACAACTTGATAAAGGAAGTAATTTGGGATTTTCAGAATTTCACGGACAAGTTTTTTCAAGATGAGGTTTATCTTATTAAATTATGCATGTACATACATCATTTATGTTAGCTAACGGAATTAATCTACTGAACACTTTAACTTTTATAGTTTGTAACTGTATTTTACAAATGGATTCAAAGGAAATGTATGGACGCATCAAATAATCCCGTTTGATTGGTGCCCCTGTTGTAACGGGATAGTTTTCCAAATACATTGTAGAACTGCTTAGCGGACGGCTATGATACCAAGATCGAGCGAACAGGTAAAACTGGTATTAGAAAGCACACTTTTATACATGTTGCATGTGTGATAATATTTACTGTAAATATTACATTTTCATCCTTGAGCTAAACTCTGTACACAAGCCAACAAGCATATAAGTAAACAAACAAATAAACCTACAGCCAGTCATGTCAGAGGAAATTGATGCTGATTCATGGAAATCCTGGTGACAAAATTATCAGTGCCAAGGACCAAGAGGACAAGTCCTTCATAGGTTGTGTTCGTGTGGAAAAATAATCGTTTCTTGGAAAAAATGGGTCTTTAATACAGTGTTTTGACGTAAAAGTCATCATATTTACCCGAATATGTCATGCCATATGAAAAAAAATGCATTCACTTTTTGTTGCTGGAGAAATGCGTGCATGTTGCACCGAAACGTGTCCGTGAATTTCACTGGCATTAATCCCAGAACTCCGGTTCGGTGGTTGATCACTTAAAAATATTGCTATTTAATAGTTTTCATTGTAATACATAATTGAGATCTTTGTGCCAGATTTTTTCTTTATTACACGATGAAGTCCACCAAGCATGTTTTGAGCTACATTTCTGCATGTGATTAAAGTGCATGCTCTTACATGTATCTATCATTGGGCAGAATATTATATCAATTATTGGTATCATATCAACGTAGTTTGTACAGCATTTATGATTTATATATGTTTAAGGAATTTAAGGAACGAAATTAAATATAATTAGGGTGGCTGTGCATGATCAAACTTGCTTTCATATTAGACATCGCTTTTTAAATTCTACTGCTACAGCATTTAACTTAACAGCTGATTATTTTTATTTGATTTTGCTTTATCGGATTTTTTGGGGGTTGAAACCCTAGCAGGAGACCACAATATTAAAAGACATGTCACTCCAAACAATGCACATGGAGGTCTACAGGGAAACCCACACACATGCAAATGCCAAACTACAGCTTACACCATGTGTGCTGCCCAGAATCTTGTCAAAAAAGTACAATACTTCAAAAATTACGAGATCACGCTTGTTTCAACAGGTACATATAAATTTCTACCATAGAGCTGTGACGCATGTCTTTGCTTTTTCGTAGTCTGCCTGCAAAATTGCTCTGCACACTGCTTTTTGTTTGGTCGATCGGTCATGTATAATATGTGTGTGAGCGATCTGTCGCGTTGCCGCTGCACCCCAGTCACAAAGTTTCGGTTTTGTGTCGCGATCAGTGTATTGCAGATCTTTACTTGTAAAGCAACACTGGTTACATATCTCCACAGAATAAAATTATATGAATGGCAAAACCGGGGAAAAGCATGACAGTGTGTATGGTCCCCTTTACCACGAGAAAGGCCAAAATTTGCAGAGAACCAGTGAAATAGGCTTGGCATAAAATTAACACTCCTGACAACTTTACATACCCGCACCCAAGCCAAAGCCAGGGAGACTGAACTCGGCCCTAATTGCCCCATCCCTTTTCCAATTCCATTTTGAGGGAATTGGAATTTTTTTTTCGCCTCCGAAATAGACTTACTTTGCGTTATTGTTAAATGGCGATTGAAGTGCGTGTCGCACTGTCAGATCAATTATGCAAGGAAACACAGTTCAGGGCTAGAATTTAACTTCTTTACCAACATGCCCACCAGGCATGTTGGGGATGAACTCAACATGCCCAACTCATGCACAATATGTCCAACTTTATATGTCCAGGTTCAATTGAAGTGTGTCTTTTTTCAACTCCCGCACTTTCTTCGTCATGTATTAACCCTTGAATGAGACAAACATATATTTTGAATGTTACATTCTATATTACATGTATAATTACGGACGTTTTTCTAATGTTAAATGTACTGTCTTGAGCGACCACCGACCGGGAAAATTTGGCAAAACACACCGCAAACTACCGCTTTTTGACGAGACTCCCAAGTGTCAAACAGTGACAAACCCTGATGTTTTGCCATCATATACGACGAAAATGTAACTGTCATTCATTCAAGTATCGTAATTCCCCTGTGTTTCAAACTTTGTTTCAAATAATCGGGATTGATTTGAAGTACAGTACATCGCAACTTGGAACATGCCAGGTTCTCTATTTTGGCGTTTGAGTTTAACTGGCCGGCGCCTTGTGCATGCGGTGCCGTCTACCACCGAGCCTTTGTTTTGCACAAAAACAACTGAACGGTCGCAAAAATATTCTTAATACATTACTTACTATCTTGACCTTAATCTGCATGCTCAGTTATGTCAGGTTCACAGTTAGAATGTCGTAAAAAATCAATTAAAATACGCCCCTGGTATCTCGAAAGCCCGCTTGCAAGGGCACACTTGAATCCCCCATTTTTTAATTTGCATTCGGGTACAAATTACTTTGCCGAACTTCGGTAAACTCCGGAGTGATCTGTGGTCTCACATTTGTCGAGTAGCAAAACACAGACATACAAGTGGTGCTGTGTTGCCGTTTTTTATATTCGATTACATTAAAACTGTTAAAGGTCTTAAATCAGCATTACTTCCTTCATACTACATTTAAATTCTTGAACCAAGAGTAATACTTTTGCATAACTTCGGTGAACTCCGGACACGCACATGTTCTGAGAATTGTTGATCAAGTACATATACTTGTACAGTAAAAAAAGAAAATGAACCATATCACACATTTATTTATTCCAGGACCTAGCCTTTAATTTTACCGCTTGCATTTTGTTTTGCCAACCGCCTAAGCTAATTATCATTATTATCGACTCGGGCGCTTCTGATCTATGGACTAGCATGGTAAGGATAAGTGACGGAACTGCTCAACTTTACATAGTAAGAGCGAGATCTTTTTGCCTCTCATGTGACGATTTTGAGCAGATTTAACGTACCCAGCAGACTTTTGAAACTCCGGGGGTGAAACTGGACAGGCTTGTCGTTGAACCTTTACTGATTAAACACCGACCATGATTGGTATGAAGTTTCCTTTTAATAAAGTTGTTGAACATAAATAAGAATAATGCGGCAAAAATATATTTATTTCCACGCACGTGTGTGTAAAGGCAAGTCCGGTAGCTGGACTAACAATAGCGTGTACCACACCGGCCTTTGAAAAGTCCTAAAGATAAGCAAGCTAATCTCATGCCCATGTATTTTCAACATGCCCGGTCGGGAATCTTGGTCTTTATCTCAACATACCCGGCACAATCTCAGGGTGTCTCGGGACGTCGGACATTCTAAATTCGAGCCCTGCAGTTTGTCTTGGCTGACAAGAAACAATTACCCATGCGTCCAAACTGTAACATAATAACCTCGGTCATGGTGTACTACTAGCCTCTGTGTCTGATCTAGGAAACGAATAGAGTTGCTTATTCATATGTGACAATGCACAGTATTAGCAATGATGCAATTTTAAAACTAATGGATTCTGAACACCTATAAGGTGTTTTTTTTTCACTTTTTAAAATTCTGGGATATGCTGGGATTGATGTTTGTTTATCATTAACATTACTCTTTTCTCAGTTGTCACCTCGTCATGATCATGATCTATGAAGACCACCCATCTGGCATAGTGTATGCAGCATGGAACGTGCATACAAAACGACATCTCTCTTTCTCTCCGTCTGTTTTTGATATGGTTTACTTCTCTAAAGTGGGCGGGGGATAAAAAGAGGATTTAAAAAGTAAGTTTAGTTTAGTTAAAACATATTTATTTCAAACTGGATTGCCCAATAGTGCAAAGAGTGTTACTAATCGAGGGGTTCTCCATACACGGAGACGCCCAATCTATATGTACAAGACACACAGGACGAGACATTATCAGGTTGAAAACTATGCACTTACACAAAACAGACTATGTACAAGTATGAACACAAGACATAACTTTGTACATGTGTGTGTTGACAATATTCTATAACCAAAATGAACATGCCATCGGAGGCGACAGAAGGCGAGGGCAACAACCCGACTAAGGCCCACCCACCCAAGCAGTTCAACCCACAGGGATTGGCCTTTCACAGATGGCAACGGCGATAGATGCATAATGCACGCTGCTAGGCGCGGCCGAAGCACGATGGCGACATACACACACTGCCACTGTGGAGGATTTCAAAAGTAGTTGCATGGAGGCCAATTCAAATCTTCTCCTTGTTTACATAGAAAGTAACAAACATGTCTGACTGTACGTGGAATAACATGAAAAATTGGCAATGTACGTATTTTTTAACAAATTGAAGAGGACTGGGACTGCCATATACATGTATATTATATATAGAGACTAAGGTACTCTGTTTGAGTGTGTCTGTCTGTCTGTCTGTCTGTCTCGCTCTCTGTCTCTCTCTCTCTCTCTCTCTCTCTCTCTCTATCTCACACACACTGTCTCTCTCTGTCCAGCAATCTTACAACTTATTTTCACAAAATACAAAATACCAAAAGCAAAGAAACAAAGCAAGACATATTGCCGTCAGCATCGAACTAAGCAGCAGTTAACTTGTCATTTTCAGAGAGAGTTGTGAGAGGGATGGAGAGAATGGCATCCAACTCAAGGCCCAACTTGTCTAGATGGCAATAGTAAATTTCATGAGAATAAAGAGAAAAATCAAACTCTAGCGCCCTGTCCCCCCATGTACTGTATGCTTGGTCGTCAACTTCTTTTTTTTTCATGCACATTGCTATCCGCTTGCTTCATTTTGTATTTTCTTCCCTGATCATGGTCTTTTTTTTTGTTTTTTTTTGTTTTTGTTTGTTTGTTGCAAGGCACAAGCAGTCATTAACAAAGATATGTTGCTCTTTTATCCACGATGTGTAGAAATGAATCCGCAACTCCTGTCCGTCGAGCACTCTTTTTGATGAAGTAAGCTGTCATGCATTGAGGTATGCTATATGTTCAGATAGTGGTTCTTGTGACCCCAACCTCCTGCTGTCCAGCATTGACAAATAGGAACTAGTGGTGTGCTTGTCTTGAAATCTGTTTTCAAAAACCGGCACCAATATGTCATAAGACCGCATTGTTTCACTGGTCAGCTGGCTGAAAACATAACCCTCAAATACAAGTTGGAATCTGGTCTTAAACTACTTGTCAAGCAAAACAGTCTTTCTTGTGTGCACCGATTGCATGCCTCTGCTAATGACTGAAGATGTTTCATAAATCCATCCCATGATGCCTTATCATCATAAAAAGTTCGACTTGGCAGGGAATATCATATAGTTGCCTAGTACCATTCCCTTTTACCGAAGATCTTGGAGGTGTAGTGAAGAAATCCACGTTTGGAGCAGGTGGTGATGTTTCTTGAGACTGGGTATCGCTCCTTAGTGAAAACTTGTGAGATGCTGTGAAAAAATCCACATTTGGAGCATGTGGAGGCATTTCCTGAGATGATGGTGCACTGCATCTAGCTATAACCTCCACAGCTGGGATCTCTTGGTCTATTTTGCCGAGACCTGGCAGAAGTAAATACTGGTTCAAATGGTTGGAATCTAGGATCTGAGCCTTTTATATTTGTGATTCCCCACTGGTAGTGCATTGGTTTCTTGACATTAGTCTGGTCTCCATAGCCTTCATCTGTGTATCCACTGCTGTCAACATAGTCTCATCCATTTTTCTCTAGAATTCTGCAGCCATTTTATCACACTGGTCTGCCCTTTCTTAAGCCTTGGCAGCAGCTGGCTCTGCAACTTGCTACTATTGCCTCAATTGTGTAATTTCATCTTCTGTGTCCATTTCTGGAGTAACCCCATTATCTGCACTGGCTGCCAAAGACTGTCTCTCTACAGCTTGGCTATCTTTGTCTTTCCTTGGACCCATAATTGTATTCAAATGTCAGTAATTGAAATGGGCGCAACAGACTTACACCAAAACGCAGTATGGTGGGTAGCTGCCTTGCTAGCCACACCGACGCTTCTTGTTAAACGTCAGTATATAAAGCTTCTTGGAGCACTATTTCTATAATATCCACCATCATAAGGTAACATGTATTTTGAAGCAGCACTTTGTTCATTTCATTTGTCCTTGCAATAAGTAATTCCGGTTCACCCACTCCACATGTGTCATGTGAAAATGCCATCAGCTGCAGGCCGTGTGAGATCTACTGGATATCATTGAAAGTTGAGAGTCAATGTGGTGAAAATATTTATTGAGTCCGTTCAAGTGGGTAGTGTTTTTCTCTGTTTCACATTGTGTGTGTCTATCAGTCCCACACATGACAAGACAGATAGCTGGTTTCTAAACACACTGAAAGCTCCCCAGAAAGATACCCCCATAGTTTAAACTGTGTTTTATATAGTGTGTAGCATGCCTTAGGTCCAACTAGGTGAGCATGGCACACCGCACCCTACCCTAGCATTCTGCATGCCTAGCTAGATGAGCAAGACATGCCTCATACTTTGAGGTTAATTTGACATACATTCCAGTGTCAAAAACCCATATAAAGTCTGCAATAATTTTGTATATTCGGTTAGACTTTCAGCTGAATAATTACACATTAATAACTATTAATTGCCAGGGAAAATTTAAAATATATTTATATTCAATAAACAAAATGTCATCCATAAGATGCAACAATGACAAAACAATCCAGCCAATAGCAATGTTGCCGTATTGAGGCTTTCAGAGCATCCGTGGTAACTACCACGAAAAGTGAAAAGTATTAAATACCCTCAGTTGAATACATTAGATGCCATAAAATTGGTCGAAACAGTGTTCGATATGGAAAAAATTCTGCATCAAATATCAAAGAATTATCCAGAAAATTGCTTTCCTTTTTGTATATGTTCAGCCTGTTTATTTTGATCAGGTAATGTGGTGCAAAAATACAAGCCAACTTTCATGATATGTCATTGAAAAGGAACAGAGGAAAAACCTACAGAAGGGTACAGATAGACCAGAAGTATTACTGATAGGATAGAAAAAGCAATGGATCTAAATATTTTGAATGTCTATCGTCGCTCTCAAATTTTACCAAAAACATCTGAAACTTTTTGGGTTATGATGGCAATAAATTATACTTCTGCATTCTTTTTATTCATGTTATAAGTTGCAAATATATATATATAACTCTGCTAAACTCACCATGTATCCAAATGATAAAACATTGATATCGTCATACAGAATAGTTTGAATTCAATTTTGTATTCAATAATAATTTTGGCTTGAACAACTCAACCACCCCTAATATATATATATATATATATATATATATATATATATATATATATATATATATATATATATATATACACATATATATAGATATATATCTATATATATATATATATGTAAATATATGTGTGTGTGTGTGAGTGTGTGTGTGTGTGTGTGTGTGTGTGTGTGTATGTGTGTGTATGTCTACACACACATTGTTTGCTTATTTACTTCACTTCGTAACGTCACCTGCCGTAATATAAGTGTTCTTTTGTCCAGTATAATGCCCCGGTGTCTCTTATTCAGAAACCATTTTCCAGATCTTCTAAACTTTAGGCAGACATAAGTTATCTGTGTCATCACAACTTCCGGTTAAATGATGACATTTTATTGATTAGTACATATTTTATGCTGGTTTTTAAATTTTAAAGAAATATCTTTTTCTCTGAAAGCACACTGCTAATTGCTTCAAAACTGCTAAGGGGCGTTTTGCAGTATCGCTAGATATTCCTATTGTTTGTAAGGTGGCTGTGGGATTTTTTTTCTAATTTTTTAAAGATTTTTTTGCATTTTAGGTTTTTCCGACTTCGTCGCCAGAACGAAAGTACAGATATGTTCAAAAATGGTAGCAATTTAGTCTGAATGGCCCATTTCCATTTTGTTATGTTTGAAAAGTTAGTAAGGATAGTGCAATCATTTGCATTTTATTAAGATTTGGAAAGTGTTGGTGGTCGTTACAGCAGAATTTCAGAAATCACAATGCTCTCTAAGACATCCTGGCACCACAGAAAGGTAGTATCACTGAAGTTTTGAACTTGATGTATGATTAGTAACCTTGATCTGTTTCTTCCGTATTAGGACGTCATCTTAAAAAAAGTTGTTTTTTAATATTTGGAAAAATAATCAACCGATTTGAAATGTGTTTGGTGCCAAGCTGAACTTAGCCACCCATTTGCCATACGTGCACCGTTTTCGTAAAGTTTAAAGATCGAAGTCATATTGTTTGAAAAAGATGCATTTTTAACCTCATAAAAGTTTGTACGTGCGAAATTTCCGATTTGGCTTAGGTCTGTTGGTTGTTATTTCGGTACGAACAAACTTTTGTATTTGAGTTACGCATATGATACATGGTTAGCGACTTTGACCTATAATGTTAAGATCAGACGATTTTTAAGTTCTACTTTTTTCACAAGCTTTTTAAAGTCATAACTCTGAGCTGCTAATTACCTTCACAATAATATTGCACGGGTAGAATACCCTTGTAATATAATTTTCTATTGTATATTCGATTTGTTTGGCCCCTCAATAGGTCAGTATTGACCATTTCTTTTTAATAAAAGCTTTCTTTCTTCGCAACATGTGCTTGCATGTGTTAACTGTTGAAGTTTCCGCTTCTGGAAGAATGGCAGACCCACGCACTGCAATAATCGTGTTACCACAAAATCAATCAAAACAAAATCTGGCCTTTTTATCAGTGTGGGGTTGTATCATGATATACTGGACGGTTTAAAATTATATGCAGACATTCCACAGCCCAGCTTAAGCTTAGGCTGTCTTTGAATGAAAATATTTGTAAGCAATTCCAATACCATCAATTTGTATGTTTAATGTTAACAATGTAGACCTTCACTTGTGGACAGTATTTATTTATTCGGTTTAGTCATTTCTTGCATTACAATGTACACACTGACAGTAGAAAATGGTTAAGCCATATCTATCTACTGAAATGATTAAGTGCAACGATTTACCCCTTGTGCCCCTCGGTGCACAGACTGCACACACACGATTTGGTGGCTTGATTTGTTCTGAGTGTATTTTTTTTTGTTCTTTTCCTTTTTCTCTTCTTTCTGTTTGGAGGGGGGGTAAAGTCTTAAGGGATGTAATACACACACACACACACACACACACACACACACACACACACACACACACACACAGTGATCCCTACTCTGTATGTGGTCACTTTTTCTTGCCTGAACGGTTGGCCACATATAGCAGGTTCCATTACATATGTGTGGGCCTTATACTAAGACGAAAGTAGACATACAATGTATATTATGGCAGGTGATCTTAAATCAGCTCTCTCTCTCTCTCTCTCTCTCTCTCTCTCTCTCTCTCTCTCTATATATATATATATGTATATATATAATAGGGATTGATTGAGTTGTTCAAACCACAATCATTCACTGAATGAATATCAACATATTTTCTAATTTGAATACATGCTGAGTTCAATAGAGTTATATAAATATTTGCAGCTTATGACATGAATGAAAAATACGCAAAAGGATATTGTCATCATAACTGATTATGTTTAAGATGTTTTTGACAAAATGTGAAAGCGACAGTAGACATTTAAAATCTATTTTAATCTATTGTCATTCTTGTCCTGTCACTGATACTTCTAGTCCATGTGACAAGGATATTCCTCCTAGAATATCCCAAGATAGCGCGAAGATGAACAAATATGGAAAAGAATTTTCAAATTTATGTAAATCTGCAAACTTGATTATATGTAATGATCGGTTTAGCCCAGATAAAGGTATATGGAGGTTCACTCGTTTTACCCCTCGTGGACAAAGTGTTGTTGACTACCTCATATCTGGTCGTTAATGTCTTAACTATATATCTTACTTTAAGATCGACCCGCTTAGAGTAGAATCTGATCACTGTCCCGTTGTTTTTAATTTGAAATGTGGACCTAAATGTAGGCTTTCAGTACAGAAATCTGAGATTGAAGGTCATACATTGTAGGTTCTCTGATTATAAATGGGATTCTACATGTATTTTTAAGTACTCCGAAGAATTGACTACCAATGTCGTTTAGAAAAAAAACAAAAAACTGGCGGATTTCCTAAGTATGCTTTCCTTGCCTTGAAAATACAATGGAAGATGTCTGTGCTGGATTTTATAGATTTCTGGGCAATGTTGTTAAAAATGCTTTCCAGGAATGCAATTTGCAATCCAAAACAAACCTAACGTCAAATCGCTGGTTTGACAGTGAATGTAAGGCTTTAAAAGCTCAAGCACATAATTTTGTAAAATGTAATGACTTATCTGACAAAAATAACCACTCGAAATTTAACCAGTTACAAAAAGAATATAAACAACTGGTGCAGAGGAAACGTAGGCAATATGGTTATAAAGTAAGACTTAAGCTCCAAACCTTCCGTTCCAACAACCCTAGCGACTATTGGCGTTTTCTGAAAGGTTTATCAAATAAGAAAGCTAGCAATGAAATAGATTTACAAAAAAATTATCATTTTTTTCAGAGTCTACTTGCTACATAGTGCTTTGATTTACAATTCATGGTTGCTATTAGAAATGCTTATTTGGATGAGATACACGACGAATCAGATCTTCCAAAAATCTTAATAATACGAGAAGTTCTTAATTCGTTTATAACTGAAACTGAATTAAAAACACATCTAAGAAATCTTAAAACCCATAAAGCACCAGACAGAGATGTAATAGGTGCCGAATTTCTAAAATATACAGAGTCTCTCCTGACTTGTCCACTTGTGTGTCTTTACAATTTCAACCTTAAATGTGGTAATTTCCCTGTTCAGTGGTCAGAAGGCATAATAAATCCGCTTCACAAATCTGGTAACAAGGCAGACCCTGCTAATTACAGGAAAATTACTGTGCTCGTCACATTGGGAAAACTTTTGAATCTATACTTAATGGTCGACTGATATCGAAGAATAATATGTTTGAAGAGGATGATATATTCCAAGGTGGTTTGTGTCAGAACAAAAGAACAAATGATAATGCTTTTATTCCGGTACGCGTCATTGAAAAGCAAAAATTTCTTGTGAAACTTTTGTATGTATGCTTTGAAGATTTTTACCAAAGCGTTCGATTATGTTGACTGCGGTGCTCTTTTTTATAAACTCCAACAAAGAGATATATCTGGAAATTATTTAAATGTCTTGAGGAATATGTTTGGTACATCTAAGAACAAGGTAAAATGGCAGGGCTTTCTAAGCGAAAGTGTGAATTGCTCACATGGGGTACTCCAAAGTGGAATTATCTCCCCAAAACTGTTTAATGAGTGCCTTTCTGATATTAGGGACCACACAACAGACGAAGTAGGTATATTTTTAGATGAATTGCTGTCTTGCTTATCATAGGCTGATGATTTGGTGCTTTTCTCTGACACGGATGCTGGCCTTTAATACCAGGTAAACCTATTGAAGAGCTACTGCCAAAAATGGCATTTTATAGTTAGTTTGCCCAAAACAAGAATTATGGTGTTTAATAAACGCTAACATACCCCGTGTATTTACTTCAGTGATCAGTCATTGAAAACTGTCTCACAATATAAAAACTTAGGCATTATCTTTGATTCAAACAAAACACAGGTCTTACAGTCAACACATACATATCTCGCTGAGCAGGCAAATCGAGCAATATTCTGCAGCCTAAAAATGTATTATGGATCAATGGGCAGGCCTCACCCATCATGCATGTTTAAATTATTTGATGCCCAAATGTATTCCTCTTCTGGAATATGGTTGTGAAGTGTGGATCTCTGTGAGACTGTGTGATGTGATTGAAAGTATACCATAAAGTTTTCTGAAAAGAATGTTGGGTGTACGACAGTAAATACCAACACTAGGTGTTTACATGGATACAGATAGATTCCTTATTTATCAGACAGCAGGTCAGATTAATGAAATGTTGGTAGTATATCTTAACACTGCCATCTGAACATGTATTCAAATCAGCATACAATAGGCTACTCGAGACGTATTATGAAGGACAAACAAATTTGTGTACAACGGTAGTGAAGATTCTTTCTTCAGCCAAGCTCATTTCTTTCTGGTATTCTCAATTAGTGGAAGACGATTTTACCTTCATAAAAACATTAAAAAAAATACTTGTGTAGGGATTATATCCAAAAGTGTGAACCTATGCTTCACTCCCTAGAAGATGACAAAAAGCTGGAATTATATAAAGTTTTCAAAAGGAATTCCGCTTACAATCATGTATACAAAGTGTAACTAGCGTTACATACATTCAGTGCATTGCCATACTTAGATTGAGCTCCCACAACTTACAAAATAGAAGTTAGACGCCGTGCCAAAACCTCAAACTTAAACTTTCTATTGCTGCTTCTTTGTACGATGTTATCTCGGAGTTGTGGACGACAGGCCACACTTTTTTATACAACGCCTAGTTTTCGTGGATGAACGGAGTGAATTGTTCTCTTGCCAAATTTCATGGAAAAGGATGTAAGAGAGAAATTTGTTGCAATTATGTCATGTACAAATACTAATATCCAGTTTACCTTGAGCAAGTTTTTACACAGGTGTCTTCCAAAGCAGATCTGAATTAGAAATATGTAAGTAGAAGCAAAATTCTCAACACAGTGTAACTCAGTATTATACGTCAGTCTCGATAAAACCACGTCTCTGTTTATTGAAGGTTGTTAGGATGTGTCACAAGCTTGCAACTATTATGCTTATTCACAATCTAAATAAAACACTCAAGATATTATTTGTATGAGCATCTTCAGATGTGCTTGCATGAAACTACCCAGAGATATCACTATTACTGTGACATAAGGGTAAAAAGCAAAGATTAAAAACATGTACATTAGGTAGAAAGCATTAGTCATGGGTACCATAGAGTTTTCTAGTTTCCCATAGTCATTTTATACATTTTATCAGCAGAATGCATTAGCCTTGGGTAACATCGGGTGCATTAATTTCCTCTAGTCATTATGTCTGGGTGCCAACCCAGATATTTTGTTTTTCCAAGAATTCTTTCTTTCTTTCTTGCTTCTTTTCGAGCAGATTTATCTGGAGTTTTTCTCGGACCCTACAATTACGAAAACTACCAAACTTCACATGGTAAGTAATTTTGCAGTGAAATTACGACCTGATTTGGAATAGTTATGATGATTAAAATTATGCAAATGAGGGGCAATTAAAATTTTGAAAGCACCATATCTTCCAAATTATTGGAGATAGACACATTGTTCTAATTTACACATATAGGTTAGAGAAAACTGGTAAATCCAATCGCATACAAACAAATCTTGGGGAATTTTAACGTATGCTAAATTCTCCAAATTTCTCCCAAATCCACATGCAGGCCTTCAAGTGCCTGCTGTATGACCTGTTGCTTGACCTCTATGGTGCCAGGCAACCATTTTGCATTCATAATTAATTAGCTTAAACCTGTCTAACAGGCAGCTTTCTATCCATACATGCTAGGTGTATGCTTTGGAAGTTTTGGATCTTGCAGCAAAAAAAAAGGAAAAAAAATGTGGAGAGACTCCCAACAACTGTGTAATGAGGTTCTCAATATAATACAGAGAATCTCTTTCTGTTCATGGAGGAACAGATTGACTCCATGCTGCCATAAGTACCAGGCAGGCTATAGTTTCCACTAGTGCAGAACAAACCTGTCAATGCACCATGACTAAAACTGGTGTCCTAGCTGGCCTATTTTTGCCTGAGGCAATGTCAGTCTGCTGAGCTTACCAGTCCCAAGGGAACACAGGCTCCAGACTTCTAGGCAGAACAAGCCTGAGTGTACCCTCTGTTATAAATAGACTAAATACAGAGCTGAGTTGGCCAGACCAAGGAGGGTAGAATTTGTGTCATCTCAGTGGACACTTTCATGTCTTTGTTTTCTTGTAACTAGTTAGATGAAGCCTGTTCTTCATAGCCAATACTGCGGCAGTATAGTTTTTGTCTTGGTTCATAGGTACATGTTTATGTAGTTTCTTGACAGCTTCTGTTAAAATTTGTTTATGTAATAAAGGAAGAAAGACAGTTTTGTATTGCACGTATACACATCCCCTTGAACTATAATATGTATACACTGTACATATATATGTGCATGTATAAATAATGTACACATACATGCACACATACTCATCCATACTGCCCAGAAGGGCTGACCCTCTCAAAAGTGCACACTTTTCTCTGGTACCAAGGGTAACCACTTTAGACGGGTTTCACTGTATTAGTAAGCACTGGAATTTTCTCTCTTTCTGTCTCTCTCCTTCCTTCCTTTCTTTCTTCCTTTCTTTCTTTCTTTCTTTCTTTTTTCCTTTCTTTCTTTCTATTTTTCTTTCTTTCTTTCTTTCTTTCTTTCTTTCTTTCTTTAGAACCAAATTAGGTCTGGATATTTTCTCAAGCACTATTTTTCCGAAAACCACCAAACCTGCTATGGTGACTAACCTAACTAGTGAATCTCATTTGGAATAGTCATGATGTTTAAAAGTATGCAAATTTAAGGGCAAGTAAAATTTCAAAAGCTCCATATCTTCCAAAATATTGCAGATACTCAAAATTGCGATGTGCATACACAGGTTTGTGACACCTGCCGATATGATCGACAGTACAAGTTCAGTAGAATTTCAAATTTTGCTAATAAGGGGCTTTGAAAAGTTTAAAAGTTGAACATCTCCAAAACTATTATACATAGACATGTCATTTCAACTTCAATGTATAGGTTTGTGGCAAAGCTGCATCCAATTAACCATGAACCACAGTTGTAGTCTTTCAATTGATGCAAATTAGGTAAACATGCAAAAAGTAAATCTTGAATAGCTTCAAAACTAGTATAGATAGAGGTGCCATTGCTACTTCAATTTATGGGTTTGTGGCAAAGCCCCATCCAATGAACCATAAACCAAAGTTGCAGCCTTTCAATTTAGGCAAATTAGGCAGATACGCAAAATTAAAATGTTGAATAGCTTCAAAACTAGTATACATAGTAGTAGTGTCATTCAAACTTCAGTATCTAAGTTTGTGACATGCCAACAACCAATGGATCAAGAACCAAAGTTGTAGCATTTTACTTTATAAAAATTAGGCTAATACACAAAATTTAGATTATGTTGAACAATGTCAAAGTGAAGCATTTCAAACTTGTCTGATTTTGAAGGCACCCAGACAGATTTGCTGTGAAGCAATTCTTCTTTTCTAGTTTTATATTGGTGCTCTACGAATTTCTCTAATATTGAAGACTATTATATCAGTACTTTACGAGATTTTATTGTACTCATAATAGACCTGTTCATACCAACTTGTACCGAAATTATCCGGATCCTAATAATTAGGCATTCCATTGTCGGCCTGATCATGAAATCAGCAAGTGGCCGAGTCGGGCTCACGCCTTCGTATGTTCATAACGGATGCCGCCGCTAACGCTATTGATTATAGCATGTATTGAGCTGAACAGTGCAAATATTTTACCTAAAATGTCGCATGAGTGGTGAACGTGCACTTTTATTTTGCTGACGGTTTGGTTTTTCATTAAACCCAAGCACTTTCTGTGTTTTACTTTCTGATCCTCCCACGTGTAATCCGGCCGGCGTGGCCCAGCACAAAATGTAAACTAGAAAAGAAGATTTGCTTCACAGCAAATCTGTCTTGGTGCCTTCAAAACGAGAACAGTTTGAAAAGATACACTTTGCCATTTTTCAACATAATCTAAATTTTGTGTATTGGCCTAATTTGTAAAAATTAAAATGCTACAACTTTGATTGTAGGTATATTTGATCTATGTCACAAACTTATAAACTGAAATTTGAATGACACCACTATCTACAGCAGTTATGAAGCTATTCAAGATTTTAACTTTGGTTCATGATTCATAGAATGCACCTTTTGTCCCAAACCTACAAATTGAAGTTGCAATGGTTCCTTTATGTATAATAGTTTTGAAGTTATTGAATGTTTAGAATTTGTGTATTAGCATTATTCGTATAAATCAAAATCCTACAACTTTGGTTCATGGTTCATTGGATACACGACTATTCCAAACCAGGTTTACAATTTCATTGGTAGGTCAGTCACCGTGCGAGTTTGGTGGTTTTCGGAAAAATAGCGGCCGAGAAAAACTCCGGACAAATTTGGTCGTGAAGAAGGAAAGAAAGAAAGAAAGAAAGAACGAAAGAAAGAAAGAAAGAAAGAACGAAAGAAAGAAAGAAAGAATGAAAGAAAGAAAGAAAGAAAGAAAGAAAGAAAGAAAGAAAGAAAGAAAGAAAGAAAAATTCTTGGAAAAAATAATGTCTGGGTTGGCAACCAGACATAACAAAGCAGGGGGTGCTTCCCGAAGTGAACCGAATAAACCTGAGTCCTATCAACTGGTCTATTGCGGTAGACTTGTATCAGGCGCTGTGGAACTATCCTGATAGCTAATAGTATTACCACGCAAGGAAGATAAAAGTGTCAACTAGGTCTGGGAAGGTGAAAGTGACAAAATAATAATCATGTTTTTATACGACAATCTCAATCAACTCCAATGGGGAAGTTTGTGTAGCCAAGTATCATCACATCTAAAAATTAAACACAAACATATATTTGTTGTGTACATATTATGATGACACGAATATTAACATCCTTCTGATGTGTAGCTATGATATAAAGTTTGCTAACATGTTTTACAGGGTGGCGTTTTCCGTATGTAACAAGATATCTGATCACATCTGAATGTTCATACAGAAATATCGATCTCATTAGGATGCACACACACACACACACACACACACACACACACACACACACACACATATATATATATATATATATATATATATATATATATATATATATATATATATATATATATATATATACATAGACACAGGCAAAATGTGAATTAGACTTTCAGCTCATGTGATTTGTGTTTTTATAAAGAAAAATAAGACTCGTGCATTTTCTTAGACATTTAATCGTACACCAGGACAGTGTACGGAAGATAATTCGCCATAACTTGGCAAAGCAAATTGATCCTTGGAAGGCGAAAAAACTGTTTTCATTTCTGGATTCCTTTTCCATTATCAGATGAAAAGAAAAATTACATAAAAAGTGACATGCCAGATTTATAGATGTGTTTTGTCATGGTCTTCAGACACCGTCTGACAATTTTCCTGTCCCGGGATTGTGTGAAATGCTCAAATGCACCTCTTACCAAAGCTCAGACTCTACCCACGAAAATGGATCGTATATTGTACACAAATTCAACAGCTGACAACAGAATATATTCAAGGAATTTAAATAAATAAATACAGGGAAATTGCAAAATGTGTACAAGGAACCATAAAGACCTAAGTTATCCATCATATTATCACTATCTCACATCACATCCTTGTGTATGCCAAACATAAGCAAATTGCAAAAGTTATCCATCATATTATCACTATCTCACATCACTTCCTTGTGTATGCCATACATAAGCAAATTGCAAAACGTGTACAAGGAAACATATAGACCTAAGTTATCCATCATATTATCCCTATCTCACATCACATCCTTGTGTATATGATACACAAAATCTCTTATCAGTAGTTATCCATCATTTTGTTACTATCTCATATCACATTGGAGTGTATGTAATATGTAAAACACAAAAATAACGAACATTACATGAATGTAATATTTTGGGATAAATGGCACTGAAACGAGTCTTGTGCTGGTTCCCCGCTGATGACCCAATTTCTACACAGAGGCTAATAAAGCCTACATGTTTGCTTCTAAATTCAAATTTGATGAATATGATATGTTCTTTAAATGAAATAAGGACGTTCATATATGCAATGATTTAGACCTGCTGAACTACACATCAGGGCATGCACTTCAATCACATGCAGAAATGTAGCTTAAAACATGCCTGCTGGACTTAATCGTGCAAAAACGGAAACCGGCACAAGAGCTCAATTATGTATTAGAATGAAAACTATTAAATAACAATCTTTGTAAATGATCAACCACCGAACCGAAGTTCAGGGACTTATGCCAGTGAAATTCAAGGACACGTTTCGCATCATGCACGCATTGTTCCAGCAACAAATAATAAATGTATTTTTTTTATTCATATGACATGACATGTTCTGGCAATATTATGACTTTTATGTAAAAACACTCTATTCAGGACCCATTTTTTTTCCAACGAACGATTATTTTTCCACACTAACACTACTCATGAAGGACTTGTCCTCTTGGTCCTTGGCGCTGAAAATTTTGTCACCAGAATTTCCATGAATCAGCATCAATTTCCTCAGACATGACTGACTTTAAGTTTATTGGTTTGTTTACTTGTATGCTTGTTAGCTTGTGTACAGAGTTTAGTTAAAGGATCAAAGTGTAACATGTATAAAAGTGTGCTTTCTAATACCAGTTTCACCTATTCGCTCAATCTTGGTATCATAGCCTTCCGCTAAGCAGTTCTAGTTAGTATAAGCGAGATATAATAATAATAATAATAATAATAATAATAATAATAATAATAATAATAATAATAATAATAATAATAAGAAGAAGAAGAAGAAGAAGAAGAAGAAGAAGAAGAAGAAGAAAAAGAAGAAGAAGAACAACAACAACAGCAACAACAACAACAACAACAACAACAACAACAACAACAACAATGTATTTGGAAAACTACCCCGTTACAACAGGGGCACCAATCAAACGGGGTTATTTGGTGCGTCCATACATTTCCTTTGAATCCATTTGTAAAATACAATTACAAACTATAAAAGTTAAAGTGTTCAGTAGATTAATTCCGTTAGCTTACATAAATGATGTATGTACATGCATAATTTAAAAATATAAACCTCATCTTGAAAAAACTTGTTCGTGAAATTCTGAAAATCCCAAATTACTTCCTTTATCAAGTTGTGACGTTTTCGATCAAGAAACGAAAACAGTAAAATGAGAAAACGCTAATACGAAAACACGAAAATGCGAGTGCGAAAACACGACATAATTGCGGTCGTGTTTTCGCGGTTATGGTTTCGCATTTTCGCCTTCGTGTTTTATATTTTAGTGTTTTCGCTTTCGCGTTTTCTTGTTTTCGACCAAGGAAGAAAACAGTAAAACAAGAAAACGAGAAAACACTAACACGAAAACACGAAAATGCGAGTGCGAAAACACGACATATTTTCTGTCATGTTTTCGCTGTTGTGTTTTCGCATTTTCGCCTTCGTGTTTTTGCCTTCGTGTTTTCCTGTTTTCGCTGTTCTGTTTTCTTATTTTCTTGTTTTCGCCTTCGCATTTTTACGGAGAGAGAAAAATATTTTAGTTGGCACTTTGCACTTTTGTGCCACCATAGAATGGGGATTTTTATCGAGTGGATATGTGCGTTTCCCATTTCAGCTAGGCGACTGGTGCCAAAGGTTGCAGGTTCGAGTCCCGCTCGTTCCAAACATAAAATATATTTTTTGGCATTTCCTTAATGGTGGTGGATTTAAGTCTCCGATTCTGGAAATAAATGCCGACTCAGTAAATATACTGCACAACCGTGTTGATATGGCACTCGCACATAACTACCTCCATTGAACCATTCTTTTTATAAGAATGGGGGTTTGGTCGAGTGGATATGTGCGTTTCCCAATTCAGCTAGGCGACTGGTGCCAAAGGTTGCAGGTTCGAGTCCCGCTCGTTCCAAACATAAAATATATTGTCAGGGAATTAAGTCAGCTGAGGGCAATAATTTTTATAATAAACATAGCCTTATACATGAGAGCTGTTTATTTGAAAATGAGCCCTGTACGCTACATAATATTCACAGTGGCTGTATTGGATTTGGTATTTCATTTATGGACGCATCTAAAAGTGTTTTGAGTAGAAGCCCCTATGAATGACTGGGTATTCTTTGGAAAACGTCTATGAGCTGTAGAGTTTCCCCTATTTTTCATGACAAGAGAATAGTTGCTAATAGGCATTGAAATACACACTGTAAGTGCTAAGTCATTCTGAATTAATGTGTATATGGGAGTTATGGTAATATAGAAGAGTACATCCATTGTTTAAGTAACATGTGTGCTATTGTCGAAGAATCTGATACAACTAATATTATAGCGAAGAGTGACTGGATTGCTAATCCTAATTCAGATAGTCTGTGCGATACTGAGTTGAGATCATTCTGTCAAGAAAACTGATTTCGTGTTTTCAGACAGCATTCTTCTAGCTGACAATACTGACGTTCATACTTATGTAAGTCTGGCTCATGATTCCACGTCATGGTTAGATCACGGTTTATCCACAAACTCTGCTCGCCATTTGTGTTAAGGAGGCCTCTCTCAGCCAAGACCATACAGTAAAACCTTTTTTGAGAGACTGCCTCCAGGGCAGGCCAAAAAGTGGTCACATGAGGCAGCTGGTCTCTCAATAGAGGTGCAATAATGTGGAAAAGATGGCAAAAAGAACATGGTAAACACGGTTTGAAGAGCAGGTGGTCTTTCCTCACAGTGGTCTTTCAAAACAGGTTTCATTGTATTAGTTCAGACCATTTCTCGCTAATGTTAAGATAACAGTGGATCTCCTTGGACATTAAGCGTGTTATCAATAATGACACAAAAATTGAAAGCAAACAGAATTGGATATACCATGAATGACTCAGATATCAGCAACTATGAAATTGGTACTGATCATTTTTTAGGTTTGATTACCGCACATAGTGAAGCTGTTTTATGTTATGATGCAAATTTTACATTAAACAGTCACAAATATGCTCTTTCCACATTGTATCAAGATTTTGTTCATGTTGTGACATTCTTGATAAATGCGTATATAGTAATTATAATTGAAATACTATGGACTACATTTTGGTCACAAATAAATTCAGTCAATTCATCGTTCAGCTTAGCAGGCTATACTTTCTTAAATGATTTCCCTCTTTTGTATCGCAAATTTTATTCTGAATTTCAGGCAAGAGGCTCTGCTTTTGGACCATGCATCTGGATCTGAGACCTTGGCGATGTAGCCTATTTCTGATGGTTTGATCAGATATTCTTCTTTGATGTGGATAAGCAGCATGGAGCCTGTCTCGAATATCAGTGCTCGTAGTTGTTCGAGACCTAAGAGCTGTTGTGACGATAAACTGGTCTTGGCGCCTGGTAATCACTTTTGATCTTGCCTGCCTTTGCAAGTTGGCTACATCATAAGTGCGCTGGAATTTCTGCCACAGGTCATTTATGGTGCGATGGTTTACACCAAGGGCCCTTGCCACAGAACGACAGCTTTCTCCAGCCTCAATTCGGCCAACAGTTCTAGCCCGGTCTACAGTTGAGAGTCTTGGCATGTTTCGTCCAGCAGGTTTGCAAGCTGATGGAGAACCCATACCTGATCTCAAGCTCTGCCACAATTTATACTCTTAACTTTCCCTGTTCTTGTCCAAATCATCCACTCGTGACATTATAAAGTGAAAGAAAACAATGTTAGGAAGAGCTTAAATGGGGACAGGGAAACCACACACGTAATGCACTACAAAACACTTCTTGGCAAAGTCATTTTTCAGCTTTGTTTTAGAATAAGTGCATGTGTAGCCAAGCAAGAATCTGAAATCAAGTGAATACTCATGGATTATGTGCTAGGGTACTTGCAATTTACAAATACATTGTCTTTTTAAACATTTTATTTAAAGTGGGTGCTTTATTTTCAGTTAAAAAAGTGGAGAGTTATAAGTTTTGAGCAGTTTATGTGGCCACTTTGAGTCTTTCAATTTAAAGTTTTTGAAGCTTACAGGTTATCAAAAACTAGCCAAACTTTATAGAAAAGCTTTCCAAAATATAAAGGAAAATTTGGTCAATATAAGGGGATCGATGGATTTTCCAACGTTCTTTTTCCAGCGTTTCCTTTGATAAATATCACAAAAATGTATACGTTTTTTGTTTCCCAGTTTACTTCAGATCATGTCTCTCTGTATTATCGACATAGTTTCCACATATTCGTATGATAATTTCTCTAGATACCTAGAAATGGTTTTGATTTCTGCTGGGACATGAACAATTGAAAATATACTTGTATATGTAGTAGTTGATGTATTTTGTTATGCTCAACTTTTACATTACAAGCTTCAACTTGTAAATATATATATATATCCTTTGCACTCTGATTGTCCCAATACGTAGTCTGTGATGTGACTTCTTGACAAACACATTAGGAGCCCCAATGGTAGCGGATTTTAAATTTTTTATTGGGATAATCTTGACTCACTGTATTATAATTATCCTGTTGGAGTATCTATGGTTTTACCACCAATATCTATATTTGTTGCCATTTATTCTCTCTGTTTCTTGAGTCCAACAGAGCTGATATGAAACTTGGACCACGCGTAAAAAAAATGCGCAAAGCATGTTGCCATCCAATGATGTCGCCAGGGCATGGTAAATAGGCATGAAGTATCGTGGACGCCCACGGAAACCTGTGCACCATGCATTTTGTCTTGTTCGTTTGAAAAATCAAAATGTACTTGTTTGTCACGGAAAATTATCTAACCTGATTTGTCCACCAAATCAGCTTGACAGTAACTTCTTGTGGATTTTCGACGGTGTCGCATTCCAAATGAAGACCGAATATTTAATCCAAATCGGCACATCGAGCCGGCACATCGAGCCCATTTTGGCGGCACTCATGAAAGAACAGAGCCATGTCCAGGAAAGGGGGCATGGCTGTCCCGCCAGCGTTCAATAACAATGTAAATGTATGTCCTAGGATTATTTTGGCGCTGTGGTATCTGTCTTAGTACAATAAAAGGTGACTTGTCTACATGGAGCAGAATTACTCCGATCCAAAGTATTTTCTTGATTACCCAATGACCTTGACCCTTGACCCTTGACCTCTAAGTCATCCACGAACACAAGAGTAAGTTTCCCAAGACCCGTCGACTATTTTTACCTCATTAAAAGTCATTAAGGAGCATAAATAATGAAGCTTCAACGAATTTTGTTGATTGCCCTCTGGTCTCCAGGTCATCAACGACCATATGACAAAATTTCCCAGGCCCATACCAAATTTGAAGGTAATTGTTCATAGGTAGCAGAAACAATGCTGGTCCAATCTGTTTTCCTGATTACCCTTGACCTTTGATTTCCAGGTCATTTGTAACCAGACAGAAAAGCATCTCCTCTGACCCATGATTTATTTCAATCATACTTGAAGGTAATAGTTCAATAGGGGACAGAAATAATGGCACTGAGGTTTTTTTGATCGCCCTTTGACCTTGACTTTTGTCCTGCAGGCCATCCATGACCATAGAAAAAATGCATCAGGCTCACAGATTATCTGTAACAAATTATAAGGTTATGTGCCGATAGGGAGCAGAAGTTATGCCATTCCGAAGTTTTTTTCTTACCAGCCCTCTGACCATGACCTTTGACCTGCAGGTCACCCGTGACCACATGGAAAATAGTTTTCACACCCATAGATTATTTGTACCAATTTCGAAAGATGTAGGTAAATGTGGGGCAGAAATAATGTCACTTCGAAGTTTTCTGTTGATCACCCTGACCTTGACATTGACCTCCAGGTCATACATAACAAAGTAAAACAATTCCCCTGCCTGTAGATTATCTGTATTAGGTAAGTAGGAAATATGTTATTATGGGAAGAAATAATACCATTCCAAAGTTTTTTGTTGAGAGACAAACGGCCTGACGTCTGGAAAAGGAGTGCTATATGTCGCAAACAGCTGATGCTGGTGACACAAATATGATAAAGTGCAGTTAGGATTCTCCAACGTAAACATGTTAACACACTGTAATTTTAGGTTGAGCTGGACGAACATTTTGACATTAACAACAGAAAGGTCCCCACACGAATGTTAAAAAAATCAGACACATCGTTTTACTAGACCTGGCTTGGTCATAGGATTTGCCCTGGCAAAATAAAAGCACCAGTGCCTTAGTCACTGGCTGCCGTAGATCAGAAAGGGGGTTTTGATTTCTGCTGGAACATGAACAATTGAAAATATACTTGTATAATGTAGTAGTTGATGTATTTTGTTATGCTCAACTTTTACATTACAAGCTTCAACTTATAAATATATGTCACAAATATATATATGTCATAAATATATGCCTTAGTCACTGGCTGCCGTATATCGGAAAGGGGGAGCCATCTATTTGAGGATTGCTGAACTTGGCATTGCATGATCAAATTGCACTTAGCTTTTCTAGCTAAGTAAAATAAGACTCTCAAAGAAACAAACAGTTTTAACAATAAAGTTAAAAGAATACAAAACCTAAATTGAAGACAAAATGAATAAAAAAATTCATTAAAAAAAATCCCGACCTGTCGCAAGTTTATCCTTTCACCTATATTTATTTATACCGGCATGTATTTGGTATTTTTACCTATATGGCAATGGATGGTGTAATGATTTTTTGAATCACAATCTCTGAAGAAGGTTCACGATAATGCCCCCCCCCCCGAGAAAACCCCATGTTTTTCAGCAAAGTCGTTCAATGCTCAGATGACACTGTTCATTGGTGTACATCAGAGACAAATTCCCATTCAACTGCCGCTTGGTGGACTGGAGATGTTTTCCGTGAAACATTTCCAGGTCTAAATTAACTTTTCAGTTAAGAAAATTCCTGTCGCCAAAGGCAAATCGTGCAAGAAATATTTCAACAATTACATAAACTAAACTTACATGTGCCAAAATTTCTCTGCCTGTCTCTTCCTATCTAAATACTCATGTACTTCCGAGTCAAACAATCTACGTCTTTTCTGGAGCTACCTATTTGCCTGCCTGTCCATCTATAGCTAGCTACTTACCTGCCCTGCTAATTGATATCACATCATCGCTAGTAGATTCGCCTATATGATCCCTTTTACACTGAGGCCGGTACACTGGTATTGCATTTGTGTCGTTTTGTCACGAAACACTTTCCTTTTCAGTCCAGTCCTACGATTATGTCCATAAAGTTGTCAAAAACAGTCATTGTGGACCGGGAATTGTTACATGTTGAGCAGTCGAACCAACTGTCACACTTCTAGGCTATTAGGAATGGGGAATATTGTATTTGTGTCTTTTTGTCCAGAACCACTTCCTAGTAGTCATTACCCTGTTCCCCAGTCTGAACTCTTTACTCTCCATAAGCTAACCTGTCAACGTCAATGTTTAACCTATATACAACAGGCCTCATCGCACAGGTTACAAGAAGAAAAAGAAACATCAAAAGTATGCCTCTACACGCTTCAGCAAATCAATGGGATGACCCTGTTCCACACTCCAGTTCTATGATTATGTCCATAAAGTTGTCAAAAACCGTCATTGTGGACCGGAAATTGTGAGTAGTCAAACCAACTGCCACACTCCCAGGCTATTTGTAATGAGGAGTATTGTATTTGTGTCTATTTGTCCGGAACCACTTCCTAGTAGTCATTACCCTATTCCGCAGTCCGAACTCTTCACTCTCCATAAGCTAAGCTGTCGCTGTCTAACCTATTTGCATATGGAAATACTATTGTCTATATGGCACACTTTTCTCTGTTGATTTTGACATAAGCTGCATCAGCCCAATTACATTTAAGGGTCATCAGCGGGTAACTATTCAGAGCAGGTTTCGGAGCCTGTACCCGTACATGTCTCTGAGTAGTGCCTTCTTGTTTAAGCTAAATATTCAGCAAAGAAAACCCGCATAATAATGAATAAATATGAACGTGGCAAATGATGAATTAGCTAAATACGTGAAGTTTTACTTATAAATGTAGACCTTCATTATGAAGGTAGAATACATGTCAAACCAAACTTAATTACTAAATGTGTAAAGTACAACGTAAGATAAGAACAGTTTGACTTACCCCTGAACCAGTATGTACCCTTTCCAGCTGGATATCTTATCTTAGTTATACCACCAGCCAGTGTATAACTGAAGTATAAACAAACTGGGGCATTGTATTCAGTCCCAGTGATTGTAAAATAAACAGTTGCAGCTAGACCATCTGTACAAACAAGTCCTAACAATACTGCGACAATGAACATCCTGCACCAGAAATGTAAAACAAACCCCATGATGACCTCCCCTCACTTTGAAAGTCTCCAAAGAATAAAGCTTTATTTTGCTGCCAACCCTGAGTCAATGTTTTAACATAATGGTTTCAGGTTTTTGAGTAAATACTGTCAAATTTGAGGAATGTTTTGACTTTGAGTAAATGTGTACTTAGGCATGTCAGAAAAGAATGAAAGTCATTAGCATTCAGGTCAAACACGTTATCAAAAGAAAATTTTTCTTAACCAAATTTTAAGTTCAATTAGGCAAACAAGTAAATGTCGTAGGTAGCTGCTTGCTACCAACGGCCCCTGTGGTTTTAACCTGCCAGAAAACATGTAAGCTTAAAATGTCTGAAAGTGAATATTAAAACAGAATAAATCCAAAAGATAAAATTAAGTAGCAAAACAGGCAAGTCTAAAATCTGAAAAATTTTTGCACCCAAACTTCCTTACAATCTTTGGACATAAACAGCAAAATGTGAAGGGCAATTAAGAAAAGAATGAAAGTCATAAGTTTTCAAATCAAAAAATGCAATCGAAATATACTTTTTCCGAACCAGATATCAAGTACAGGTAGGCAAACTTGTAACTGTTTAAGGTAGGTGCATGCTACCGATAGCCGTTGCAGGTTTAACCTTACAGAAAACAAGCTAGTCTAAAATGTCTCAAAGGTGAATATTATAACAGACTGATGCCAAAAGAAAACATTATGAAGCAAAATAGTTAAGTCTAAAATCTCTAAAAGTATTGCTCCCTAACTTTCTAACAATCTCTGGATTTTTACAGCAAAATTTGTGGAGATATTTGATCAAAAGTACATATTTAGATCCTCGTGACACAAGTTAATTGTAAATACATTGGGTTCCAGATGCAAAGTCATGAGATTTAGAACAAATACGACGAATTCTCCAAATCTGTGAAAAATGTATTACATCCAATAGCTGCCGAAATGTTACTCTCCGCGAAAGGATAGGTAACTACTTCGAGGTTAAACTCTTCTATTTTATGATAGACTTTAATTCAAAACCTGTTATAATGACCGGAGTATCAAAGTCAAGAAACACATCACTGAAACCATCTGAATTGTTACCTTCCAAAGGGATATCTTTTGGTTAAATTTCTTTAGCAATTGCACTGAAATTTTGTACATTTACACAAGCAATGTCATCAGTATATCTTGCGTTGTCTGATAATTTTGTAGCCATTTGAAAGTCTTATTTTTCAACAGTTTATCTATATACTTATATTCAAGCCAGGTTAAATGTAAATCTGCAAGAAACGGGGAGCATTTGTTACCCATTGGCATGCCTTTTGTTTGTCGAAAAACCAATGGTACGCATTGATCAAAAGTATTAGCCCCCCAAAGATTTAAAGCATCTATCAAAGTTTCAACAGTGTAAGATTTAATGTAACTTTTTGAAAATTTATTGTGCGACCAATATGCTTTGTTTGAATATGAATTAATATTTATATATGGTTTACCATTATGTTTAAACATTTCGCTTATTAATTCTTAATTCTGAAAGGGAACCTTTGACTTGGGTATATTTGTGTACAGTAGAAAAATAACAACATTTAATATTTTTTGCCTTTAAATCTTTGATTTGAGATACCAAATCGGAAGAATTTTAATACAGTCAAACACAGTGCTATTTCCCGTAATAATTGTTTTGTACATTTTGAAGCACTAGCTATGAATCTAGATTTAAAAGGGTCTTCAGAATTGTCATGATTGCACAAAGAAGTGCTTTGATTTTTTCTCCACTGTACACAAGATAATTTGGGCACCCAGAACAAAAGTGGAATAGAGGAGTCCTCTTCAGAAATTTTGGTATTAAAATTCTTTTTCATCTCATCTTTATGTGTATCTATCAGATTATCAGTGGATTGTTTATGTAATTTATATACGTCATTTGGTCTTATGACTGAAATGTTGTTTATTGCAAGTTCATTTTTCAAAGCATCTTGATAGTTTTTGCAGATGATCCAAAAACTGTAACCTGCTTTATAAATGTTAGTGATTACAAATCTTTATTGTAGTTCTTTGACTACTTTTGAAACTTAAGGCTGTTTTAAATTTATCATATTGAAATTCTTAATGTGAGATTTGTAACGATAAAGTAAAGTCACAATTTTGATTTGCTGCGATACCCTCAAGAATAGTTGAAGGCAGAAATGTCTTGTAATTTATGATACTTTGTCCAGTATTATTGCCGTATTTATAGGAAGTGATGGGGGGTGGGGGGGGTGGTCTTTTATTTTGCATTCCTTGGGAATAATGTCGGGAATATGTGTTCAGAATAAATAAGACCCAAATATTCATTGATTCTGGTTATATCTCAAAACGACAGTGCTTTAAGACCTATATGTTATTGATCAATGCCTTTAGAGAAAGCCTGTAGTAAATTTTGAACAAGGGCTTTTGTATCCACATTCGTAAATTTCCTATTTTTCCGTGATTTTCTTTGTCCAGGACTTCTTCTTTTTTAAATACCAGCCTGATTATTATGAAAAGGTGTGTGACTGCCTTCAAGAGTTGCAACCTCAAAATGCCTAACATCACCGAATCCTAAATTTCTGTCATTGTGTCCAAAGGGAAAACCTGAAATAAGTTTTTTTATCCAAAACTTTTCCATTTGTAATTATTATATTTTTTGTAACATAACGATCTTGGTCTAGCAAAACTGGCTCTATGTAATAAATACTGTGAATCCGCCAACCCGAATGTGAATGTTCATCAGAATTGTAATGGTTGCACAAAAAGTGTTTAATTTGTGATTTTTAACTGTAGTTTTGTGTCTACTAGATCCCTTTTTGATTGATTGAGTAGTAAGGACCAAATGTTGTGATTTACATTTGATGCAGTGTATCAAATAAATGATATTGGAAGTTTTACAAGATAACACCAAATTTTCCGATCGGGGGTTTCTGAATTTGAATTTTTTGTTACTAACGTTACTGTGAAATTCTTTCTTCTTGATAAATTACATTTACAGAATAGACAGTTACAATTTTCATCAAATATAAGTTCCAAAGTTCGCTCTAACCCCTTATCCATGAAAAAAAAACAACTCAAAATATATGAATAAATATCACTTTATTTTTTGGCCGATCAGAAACTGTTGACAAACTAAACAAACAAACAAATAAACAAAAGAACCTAAAACAAAACCTCTCAAAAGTCAACTCTAAACCACCCACAAATACATGCCAATAATAAAACAAATAAAACGAAAAAATAAAGAAACAATAAGCAAAACTACAAACGAATATATATATATATATATATATATATATATATATATATATATATATATATATATATATATATATATATACAAAAGAAAACACACGCATAGACTGTAACGTATTCACAAATATGCTCACCTCAAGAAGAGAAATGACCATGTCTACACAGAGTTATATAATAGCATAAATATCTAAATAACAGGACCATCAAAGGAATATCTGACCATGTAATTTACTCAAATTACTATTATCATATAAAAGTGTGACCCATCCAGTCTTTAACTCAGCTGTCATACATCTCAAATCAGTTGCAAGCAAAGTAAACAAAATACAATCACAACGTGTCACTCCCCCCCCCCCGCAGAATAACGGAGGTAACCATTACAAGGACAAGAAGTCAAAATTAAACAATATCCAGCTCAATACAATTAACTGATACATGAAAAGACCGTAATGATCCCAAAGCAGAAATAAGCTGAGGAAACCATCATCATGATAAGTAGTCAATATGAAGAATTACCCTGCTCAAAACAAAATGTTCACTCCAAGATTATAATGATATGCAATGAAACACTCATGATCAAACTTTTCTTTTTATTAGGGAAGTAAAAGATAACATGTGAACATTAATCAAAGTTAAAGAGCATAACTTCCCCATGTAAAAGCAGGACTCAAAATGAAAATGTATGAAGAATCAAATCGTTCTTTTTCCAACCCACATTCCACCTCGAGCTAAATGAAAAGTCCAAATAACTTAAATGCTCGTTGGAGGCCCAATCCCCATGAATCTTTATGAGCTCACCAGCTAACCCCACCTTAAAGGCAAAGAAAGCTCCACCCTTTCCGAATGACTGCCTGAAAAGGACGTGGCATTAAAACCCGCTAGGGACAAAAATTGTCAGAACGTATAGACAAATGGTAAGTCTGTCAAAATTAAAAGCTTTGGCTTGACAGTGTAAGTGAAAGCAGATGCATAAGAAGGAGCAGGAACTTTGGCAACTAAACTTTCGTAAGCACTAATTGGACAAAGAGGTGAATCAGGTAATCCAGGCAAAGGAACTTGTAAAATCCTAGAACCAAATGATTCTTCTTCGACCAAAACAATGAGATCAATAAACCAGAACTGGTAATGATTACATTTCGTCTGGTGAAATGCTCAGAAAGATTGAACTTGCGAAGACTAGGTGAGACTAAGTGTGATTTCCTGGCAACAAGAAAAAAGGCAATCACTAAAGCTGACCAAGCAGCTGACAATAAAGGTACATCGAGATCCATGACGTCATGAAGTTTCAAAAGAATAGCAGGAGTTACAGCCGATGCTCTTTTATTTCTATGAGGTTATCCTTGCAAGCCCCTTTAATAATGATTTTAACTCAAATGCCTGCATCCAAGGAATTTCATAACCTGCATAACAATGCAGTGATTGGATGCCATGAAGGTAGTTACGAACAGAATCGACACTTTGAAAAAAGTTGCTAAATTTTGTGCATACAAATAAACCATGGTCAGTGAGGCTGTTACATGCCTCAAGTCAAAGTATAAACAAAACGGAAAGTATGATTGACATTGTATTCTTAAATTCTTTAACGTACCAGGCGCAAAGGCTGGCCTTCTAGATATGGGTAAGCTCATATGCAAAGCCCGCAATTCTCCTCCTGTAACAAATTATGTACAATGAATAAAGTACCAAGGAGATACGAATTCAAATAAATCAGGTGTGACCGATACATCATGAAAATCTGCATCAATGTCTTGTAAAAACTGAATCACATTATCAGGTTTTAGCTTGAGACAACATATCTGACAATTTATTATCTTGAGTTGTTAAGTGTAGAGGCTCAATTTTTATCTGACAAACAGCACAAAGACTAGAAAAGAAGATTTGTTTCACTGCATATCTGTCTGGGTGCCCTCAAAATGAGACTAGTTTGAAATGCTACACTTTGCCATTGTTCAACATAATCTAAATGTCGTGTATTAGCCTAATTTTTTATAAAGTAAAATACTACAACTTTGGTTCTTGGTTCATAAGATATGGCCATGTTACAAACTTATGAAATGAACTTTGAATGAAGCTAGTATCTATTATAGTTTGAAGCTTTTCAACATTTTAATTTTGTGTATTTGCGTAATTTGCATAAATTGAAAGCATACAACTTTGCTTTATGGTTCATTGGATGAGGCTTTGCCACAAACCCGTAAATTGTAGTAGGAATGGCACCTCTATCTATAATAGTTTTGAAGCTATTCAAGATTTACATTTTGCAAGTTTACCTTCTTTGAATAACTTAAAATCCTACAACCATGGTGGCCTAAAGTGGCCCCAAAATTAATCTCAGTACAATTAAATTTATCCTTACTGTCTGGGTAAAAATTAGCCTTGTTTTAATTGTTCGCTGTGGCAATAGGTAAAGTTCTCCTGTTGTACGAAATAGGAAAAAGCAACTCTATCATATCGAACACCTGCTTGTCAGGATAATATTCAAAAAGGAAACTTGTCCACACAATCGATATTCAAATTGGATGAAACTCTCAGTCTGTAACCCTGAAAACTATGTAAACCAGAAACAAACAATTTCTGGAGTGATTCCAAATATCTAGAGGAAAATGTGTTTTGAACTTTTGACCAGTCCATAGACGAAAGAGCCAAATTCTTAGGGACAACATCATGAGCTACTCTGTCCACAGAGAATAAATTTCCACTGTACCAACAATGTTATTCCTTGCATGTGTTACTAACTTCTGCATTTGACAATTCTTGATTCAAATCTACAAACAGTTTAGAACAGGCATCCGAAATACACCGACTATCAAATGTATCAATTAACTGATCATGAAGGCTATTCTCATCAGGCAAATTGAAACTGAATGCAGTGGCTACAGAATTTTGATAATCAAAACCCTTAACATGTTGAAATGTAGAGTGCCAATGCAGTCAGTCTTTTGAAGTTGAATCCTTGGAGTCTTTACCAGATTTTCCTGCATACTTGCAATCAAGTGAACTTTCAGGATGCTCAAATGTGACAAACTGCAAATTTCTTCCCATTTAAAATAATATTATGAGGAGAACTTCGAGTACATTTACCTGTTTGATATGCCTTGCAGAACATTGTGGTCTTGTTTATGACATTATCTTTAAATCTATTCTCAGCAACAGAATTTCTGAAAGGCTTATGACCACTCAATACCTTATGTTCTATGCCTAAAAAGTTACCACCCCAATCTCTCGAACCACGTTCAATTTCTGTCACAATGGCAGCGTGTAATTCCAAAATACAATTCCAACCACAATACGTGGCGAAGGACATGAGAGAAAGAACATGCAGCATCTTGTGAGAGACCATGTAAAATATTCCCACGTCAAAGTCATATATAAGCCTTCCAAACAACCAGCCAAAAATAGCGGCAGGTCAAGATTTTCAGATTTAATGCTTTTAGTGGCAAACTGAAATGAGAGCCTGGTATGAGGCCAGACTTCCTGTCTGTGAACCTGATCACCTACCTGCCCAGATTTGACCTTACGTCTGCAATGCTCATTTGTCATTACCATACTTACCTCTTTAACTGTGACCACGATGTCTTCATCGAGCCTTATCTGATGTCAACGATCCAATATCCAAGCCCTCGCTGTCACTGGCGTCGGCATGACCAGAAGAGCTGCACATTTACACTCATTGCCATTCGTGGAAGGTACAACGTTAGAGTCCATATCATCTTTCAAATATTCACCTTGAAGTCCAGATCCTCTGCAAGATCTGTCTGCTCACCAGAATCTGAGTCCATGGTAATGTGTTCTTCATGCAGCCTTCTATAATTCACTCTGGTCATTTTTTTTCAAACTTCTATCGCTTGTCGACATCGCAAATACGGCCACAACCAGTTGGACTATAAATGTCGAACACGACACAGAGGCAAAGGCATTCGTGGGACTGCATATCAAAATCAAATTAAAACTCAAAGTCTATGCCGACTGATTGGCTCCCAAGAAAAAAGTGATGCCCTGAAATACACGAAAGTCTGGACAAAGTATATTTCGCGGTAAAAGATCACATGATCGGTCGCCATTGTTATACTAATCAGCATCTCAGCAGTAATTAACATACAAAACAAAAGTAGTACCTCTATGTTACCGAGAAGAATCGACCCGCACTTCGTGAAAAACCCTGCTGCGAAGCTAACAAATAAAAATCTACAAAATCTCAAGAATAAAGGAAAGCCAGAACGAATTAGATATTTTGAAGTCAAACAAGAAATAATGAAAAAAGGTACAAAATTTCGGATATGTCCCAAGTTGAATATTGACAGTATTTTTCAGGATACATGTGATGCACTCGACTCCTACTGTATGAAATGGGCAAAGAAAGAAAAAATGGAATTTCAGAAATTTGAAGGATGGTTATCAAACTTGAAAAGAGTCTTTAGAAATAGAATTTATCGTTACAAATCCCACATTAAGAATTTCAATACGGTTAATCTAAAACAGCCTAAAGTTTCTAAAGCAGTCAAAAAACTACAAGAAAGATTTGTAGTCACTAACATAGATAAGGCAGGTAACAATTTTGGGATCATCTGCAAAAAATATTATCTGGATGTTTTGAAAAAGGAACTTGGTATAAACAATATTTCAGACATAAGAGGAAATGACGTTTATAAATTACACAAACAATCCATTGATAATTTGATTGCTGCACATAAAGATGAGATGAAAAGGAATTTTAATATCAAAATTTCTGAAGAGGACTCCTCTATTCCACTTTTGTTCTGGATACCCAAATTACATAAAAACCCTTTTAAATCTAGATTCATAGCTGGTGCTTCAAAATGTACTACAAAGCAATTATCAAAAGAAGTAACATTGTGTTTGACTGCAATTAGGAATCATTTTCGTAAATACTGTAATCCAATTTCTAGAAACTGTGAAATAAATTGTTTTTGGAGTATTAACAATTCTTCCTAGTTTGTATCTAAAATCAAAGATGTAAAGGCAAAAAATATCAAATGTTTTGATTTTTCTACACTGTACACAAATCTACCCATAGATGAAGTCAAAAGTTCACTTTCAGAATTAATTAGCAAAATGTTTAAACATAATTGTAAACCATACATAAATATTAATTCATACACAAAGAAAGCATACTGGTCACACAATGATATTCAAAAAGTAACGTTAAATCTTACACTGTTGAAACTTTGATAGATGCTATAAAATTTCTCTTGGATAATACTTTTGTTCAATGCGGACCACTGGTTTTTCAACAAATAAAAGGCATTCCAATGGGTAGCAACTGCTCCGCTTTACTGGCAGATTTGTATTTAACCTGGCTTGAATTTAAGTATATGAATAAATTGATGAAAAAGGACTTTCAAATGGCTACAAAATTATCAAACAACGCAAGATATATTGATGACATTGCTTGTGTAAATATACAAAATTTCAGTGAAATTGCTAAAGAAATTTACCCAAAAGATATCCCTTTGGAGGGTAACAATTCAGATGGTTTCAGACATGTGTTTTTGGACTCGGATATTCAGGTCACTAATGACAGGTTCTGTATTAAAGTCCATCACAAAATAGATGAGTTTAACTTTGAAGTAGTTAATTATCCTTTCCCGGACAGTAATATTTCCGATACTATTGGATATAATACATTTTTGTCACAAATTTTGAGATTTGGTCGTATTTGTTCTAAATTTCAGGACTTTGCATCAAGAACCAAATTTATTTACAATAAACTTGAGTCAAGAGGATTCAAAGGTGTACTCTTGATCAAATACTTCTACAAATTTTGCTGTAAATATCCCGAGATGGTTAGAAAGTTTGGCTTCAATAATTTTAGAGATTTTAGACTTTTCCTGTTTTGCTACTTAATTTCATCTTTTGACACCATTATGTTTAAACGTTCACCTTTCGGACATTTTAGGCTAGCTTGTTTTCTGTTAGGTAAACCCCCAGGGGCTACAGGTAGCAAGAAGCGGCCTACGACAGTTACAAGCTTGCCTAATTGTACTTGATATCTGGTTAATATTTTCATTGCATTCTTTTGACATAAATACAAAATACTTCCATTCTTTTTTGACTTGCCCTATAATTCTACAGTTAACATCCAAAGATTATTAGAAAGTTTGGCTGCAATAATCTACAGTTTTTAGACTTGTCTGTTTTGCTACTTAACTTTATCTCTTGGCATCTTTCTGTTTTAATATCCACTATCAGACATTTTAGGCTTACATGTTTTCTGTTAGGTAAACCCCCAGGGGCTACAGGTAGCAAAAAGCGGCCTACGACAGTTGCATGTTTGCCTAATTGTGCTTAAATCCTGTTAAGAAAAATTGTTTTGATAGCATGTTTTTGGCAAAAATGCTAATGACTTCCATTCTTTTCTGACATGCCTAAATGCACATTTACTCACTATTAAAAAATTACTCAAAATTGACAGTATTTTCTCAAGTGTCACAAACCTGACACATTAAGTTGACACATTGACTCAGGGTTGGCAGTTAAATAGAGCTTAATTGTTTGAGGAGTAGGTGTCATCATGGAGCTTGTTTTACATCTCTGGTACAGGATGTACATTGTTGCAGTCCTTGTTAGGATTTTCCTTGGTTTGTACAGGTGGTCTAGCTGCAACTGTTTATTTTACAATCACTGGGACTGAATATAATGTCCCAGCTTGTTTCCACTTCAGAAAAACATTAGCGGATGGTTTAACTAGGAAAAGCTGTCCAGCTAGAAAGGGTACATTTTGGTTCAGGGGTAAGTCAAATTGTTCTTAACTGAACCTGAACTATGCAAATTTGGTAATTATGGTTTGTTTGACAGGTATTCTTCTTTGATATGAAGCTCTGCATTTACAAGCAAAACTTCACATATTTAGCTAATTCATCAATTGCCACGTTCATATTTATTCATTATTATGTGGGTTGTCTTTGCTGAATATTTAGCTTAGACAAGGAGCCGCTACTCAGAGAGACATGTACGGGTAAAAGGCTCCGAAACATGTTGAGTAGTTACCCGCTGAAGACCCTTTAATTTATTTGGGCTGATACAGCCTATGTCAAAATTTTACACAGGAACGTGTGCAATATAGACAATAGTAATTCCATATATATATATAGGTTAGACAGGGACAGGTTAGCTTATGGAGAGTAAAGAGTTCGAACTGCGGAATAGGATATTGACTACTAGGAAGTGGTTCTGGGCAAAAAGACACAAATACAAACTATATATTCAGCGCTCGAAGCTAACGCTGAACCATTTGCATTTCTGGTCCCACTGTTCATGATTTGATTTTTGGATTTATAAGTAATTTAGAAAGCCCATCGTGCCATTTATCTATAATCATGTCCCTAAACATTATCCTGGTTAAGTCATTCATAAGTCCACCGAATAACAAAAACTCATAATATGTAAATAAACGCTACTCTTTATTTTCATGGTAATATATATATATATATATATATATATATATATATATGTGTGTGTGTGTGTGTGTGTGTGTGTGTGTGTGTGTGTGTGTGTGTGTGTCCGTTCGTGTGTGTTCTGACGAGTTATTTGGTGATCACATACTGGAATATATATATAATAAAAGCAATTTTCATTCTGTTATCAATTTATTTTCGTAAATGGAAATACAGACATTTTTTGCACTGGGATTAAGTAAAAAATGTGGTGAACGCAGAGAGTACCTGTGTCAATTGTAACAACTGCTGGTTCCTGGCTGATTTATCAACCATTTTGCACTTTTTGTGGGGAAAATAGCTTAAATGATTACATTAGGATTTGGAGAACTTGGGTGCTTAATAAGACTTTGCTGATATCTTAACATGTCTGCAAACAACGCTTAGAAAATGTACTAGTGATCTCTGCTGGCTGAAACCAGTGGTCGTGTCAACAGCCACATCGCCAGACGTCCTCCCTGAAATTGGTAATGGTCAAAGCGACCGAATCCAGCACCGAGAAAGTAACCTTAACTGTGAGCGCATTCAGTTTGTTTGTTTTCACAAGGAATGACTTAAATAAACTGAGGGTAGATCGCGAAAAAGGTCAGCTCAAAATAGACAGTTTACACATTTATTTTAACCTGGATCACTTATTAGCATGGAGGCACAAATAATGGCTCTCCAGAGACAGAGAGACACACGTTTATGATATATACAAAACACTCCGAGCATTTTTTTTTCATGGCAAATCAATTGTTCACTATGATATGACATCACGTATCTAGTACCAGCTTAGGATATACATGCGTGTCTGGTATCAGATATGAAATTTTCAACAGCATGAAAAATATATAGCATTCCAAAAAGAAGTGGTATGTGCTCTCATTAGGATGTAAACAGCCCCATGCTTGAGACAGAAAATCATTAATTTTAATTTATGAAGACAAGAATTGAATCGACAAAAACCCAGACAACGTTGAGTATGAACAAACACGGGGCAACCCCAAGCGCAAGCCAGGACTTTAGTCTGAAAGTAGGTTATGTTTTATCTCGCCACAAACGAAGCACAGAACAAAGTTATCAACTCCATGCACAGAGCGACCCACTGGCCGTAGAAGGAAAGGATTTTTCATTAGTTTAGGCATTCTAGGAACAATAGTTAAAAGAGATAATTATTAGATTGGACGTAGTACAAGGTAATAGATAATACACAGGTGCAAGTAATGATGCGGACCATTTACATGGCTTAAAATTGCATCTCCTCGTGTGTTTACATCTTTGGGTGCAGTAAAACGTGGTACATTATTGTAATTTTCTCTTCTTCAAGCACTTATAATAAGTCTCTGTGCAAACCCAGACATTCTTTCTTTCTTACTTTTTTCTTTCTTTCTTTCTTTTTTTCTTTCTTTCTTTACAGGCAAACTCCAAACTTGGCACAATTATACTTCCATAGATGGAGTCTGGCATTTCTTTCTTTCTTTCTTTCTTTCTTTCTTTCTTTCTTTCTTTCTTTCTTTCTTTCTTTCTTTCTTTCTTTCTTTCTTTCTTTCTTCCTCTTTTCTTTCTCCAGACATATTGTTTTTCTTCGGATTTATCATTTCTTTCTTTCCATTGCACCCAAATGTGTTCACGCGGAATCTTAGAAACTGCTACAGCTGCAATCACCATATTTGGTTCATAGATTCATCTACCAGTGAAGTTGAGCACATGGGCCGTATTTACAAAGAGTTTAATCTGATCTTGAATTTTAATCCTAAAATGAAAGGAGATGTGCCTTTGGGTCTTAAACTACTTAATAATTGGCCTAATGTTTGATCTAAACTTGCAGGATTAATTATTCTATGTTACGGCTGTAATGTGAACTTTGGAATTAAAGTTTCCATTTTAGTGAATCAATCTGAATTTAATCCAGATTTTAATTCTAGATGGAAAGTTTAAATGCTGGGTCAAATAATATTGATTTAACAAAATGAACCTGTTAATACTTAAGTTCATATTGTAGCCAGGAGCATATATTGGTTAATCATCAAAGAATTTATCAAACATTGAGCCAAAGATTAAGTTGTTTGGGGCCCAAGCCACATTGATTGTAATTTTAGGATTAAAGTTAAGATCAGACCAAATTCTTTGTGAATACTGCCACTGGTGTGTCGCTATGTCGGGTTCGCTGAGCTCAACGCAAATTCCTGCTGCAAAAAGACGCAGTCATGAAAATAATCGCGGATAAACCCATGAACCACACTCTGGTTTTCACGGATAGAAGTACATCTCCAAACCCCGGTCCTTGTGGTGCGGAGGCATTTAAAAAAAAAAAAATAATTGATTGATTATATTTTATTTATATGTATATAGTTCATAGAATACAATCTATATTCATATATGTATTTAAGTAGTAAGTAGCACCTGAGAGAACACAAAGGGCGTGTTACAATATAAATATAAAAAAACGACTAGATGACTCCATTATTGAACCATGTACCATGACATGGGAGCGCTAGCAAGAGGAAGACATGTAACCAATCGCTTATTTCCATAGTGGACCACCACGGATACAATACAGCAATGATTGAAAAATATAGTAGAAAGAAGAGCACCATAAGTAAGAAAAGAAGCACCACATGGGAATATGGAAGATTAGAAAATATCACTTCTGTACAAATATGTAATCAGGAATATACATGAAATCTGTAAGATATGCTGATCTGAATTATAATTTTTAAAAAGTTGCAGCTAGGAAGTTGTGAAACTACCGCCTTCTAGTGTTCCCATCTCTGCCATATAAAACTGCTTAGTTTTGTATTTGAAAATACTTAGAATAAGTTAAAGAATTACAAGCTTTAATATCATGTGGGAGTTTGTTCGATAGATGTATAGCGTTAAACACGAATATTTATACTCTTGAGACCTAACATATGGCACAACAAAATTCAATGAGCTGTCTCCAGTTTGATGGCGATTAGAGGCCGATACACGATTGATATTTTGTAAATATTCTGGAGCCTTCCCCTGAAAAATATTGTACATACGTTTAATGGCAAAGAAGTCCACTCCTCTCTAAATATTAAGCCATCCTAATTGCTTAAAATGCTGAAATCTAATACGATAACGAGGGTGGAAACCAAAAACAAGACAAACGATTTTGTTTTGAGTCGTTTGTAGTTTATGTTTTAAGCCACATATTAGGTCTCTGTACCATGAGTTACAGCCATAATAAAAATGGGTTGATACGAAGAAGAGCATAACATTTCCTGATTTGAGGGCTAAAGAATGGTTTTCTTATAAACAAGATCCTCTGACTGTGCCCAGATAACAAGTTAAACTGACGTCAAAGAATGTAATGAGTAAAACGGGAACGCACAACTATTTTAAATATGTTTAAACAAATGTCAAAGTTACCTAAGGCCTGACAACCTGTGTGGTTCCAATAACCCGACCCACCCCACTGAAATAGCCCGAGTCCCGACCCTAAATAGTTTTTATGAAATATAAAATTAAAAAAAGAAGTTTGAAGCCGCCCTTCCCTAATAAAAATTGATCGACCCTGGCTGAAAGATTCTATCAAGAAAGTGGCCGTGGTGTGCCGTTATTTTGCAGTCAAGCCAACTCGAACACAGTATTTTATTTCAACTTGTCTGGAATGAAGACCCTGACTGCGTAGCCACGGTTAATTGGTGAAAAACCATAACCATAGCCACGGTTGGAAAATTTTATCGAGCAAGCTACCGTCATGTACCGTTATTTTGCAGTAAAGTCAACTCAAACACAGCATTTTATTTCAAATTGTCTGGAGGGTTAACTTGGGGCCTGGGGAAACAGCATAGCAACATAAAGTTCAGTAAGGTATAGCCACGGTTGTTTGGTGAAACAGCCTAGCCTCGGTTGTTCGGTGATCATTATCGTAATATTTCGCTAGGTTCCAGGTGTCCGTTCTCGTTACCAGGGCAAATGGTCGTTAAAGTGCTTTAAAAATATGACTTAATTACTATCTTAACTGTAAACTGCCCGCTCGGTTGTGTCTGAAGCAGTTATTATCGTCAGTTACAAATCCAAATGCAACATGATTCTTCCAGCTGGCAAATCATTAACCATTTTGAATGTGGTGCAATGCATTGCGGGACAGTTGCATAAAAATACAGTTGATTAGGATATCAAAGTGAATCGCGGCCAGAACATCTATCATATTATTATTGATACTCTAAATATTTGCAAATTATATACTTTTGGTTTCATGTATTAACCCCTCCCCCCCCCCATCGTCTCAAAACTCTTCATTTTAAAACCATTGGGTGCGTAATCCACAATTTTCAAAATGGCAGCCAATTTTGTGGGTAAGTCCCGATTCAATATTTTGAAGAAGTACAATCCAAAATATATCTGTGATTAGTGTTAATGGGAGGTTAAATTGTCGAATGAATGCGCTGTAAAATATAAAACGGGACTTTTCCGGTGTGAGCGTTACCTAAAAATGTAAATACAACGCCTTGAAATTGCCAGTTATTGGCGGCGGTGGGTCCCAGAACAGAAACATCTTATCAGACACTGATGTCGCTCCCAGGCTATGAATTAAATAGGAGCAATTATAGTAGGATCCTACTAAGTGAAAGATGGAGCTTAGTCCAGACTTTTGCCCCGATAATGGATACAGGTCTGAAAGTACCGGCGGGTTTTTATATGTGGTAAAAGAATTGATGTTGCAGTTGAGTTTTTGAATGACGGATTTACCATTGGATGTACCTGATAAATCTTGGTCAAGGGTCGCCCCCAGGTAATTTTTGGAATTCGTTAGGGTCACAATTGTATCCTTGACCTTCAACAACAAATAATATATACACTTTAATTTTCTCTTAGGGCTAAATAAGATACTCTCGGTCTTACCAAGATGAATAGAAAGCTTGTTCTTGTCAAGCCAAACTAGGATTTTGTGAAGCTCAGAGTTTAGAGAATTTTCAATCTCCGCGGTCTCATTGCTTAAAGAAACTTAGTTCGAGTCATCTACATACAAAAATAACTTGTAAGATGTTGCGGCTTCCATGTCTTGATGTATATTAAAAATAACAGCGGCCCCAAAATATATACCTGGGGGAACGCTACAGTTGATGTTGTTGAGAGTTGAGCTTGAACCATGTATGATTATGGTCCTGGGTTCCAACGCACAATATATATTATCTGAGCAGTTTCCTGCAACAGTACCAGTTACCATGGTGAACTTTTTTCCTTAAAATGGGAATGGATGTTTGCTCCCAAAATAGATCGTCCATCTTGAGCAGAAATGTGCACATTTTTTTTCAGACTGCAGAGCAGTCATTTCATGTTTAGCTTCGTACAAGGTTCATCAAACCCACCCAGCACTAATACACAAAATATACAATAGCATTTCCACAATTCAAAAAGCCAACGCCGCCACAGAAAACTATTAATGGGTACCCGGTCATGTGGATCTTGAACGCAACGAGTTAGTCAAGAGCGCCGCTAAGTCTACAGACAATACAGATTGCCGAACACCATACCTTTTTCAAGCAACACGAAAATCTGTGAAAAACGCTATCCAAAAATAGTGGCAGAGAGCTTGGGATAGACAAGCACACAACTTCTCTGTCCGCTGTCACCTTCCCCAAATCCTAAAAAGGAAATTTGAGTCGTCCACAAACAGAAAATCAGAGGTGAAGTGTTTAAGACTATTCACTGGTCACACCAAATGATCACATGTTTAAACTAGGTCTTGTTGACAGTTTTGGCTGCATCTGCGGTCCAAATAGGTAAACACCCTTTCACGTCTAAAAGGTCCTATTGATTAAATGGGTACCACAAATTAGAAAGTTGATGTTTAGGGTCGTTAGAAATGACATCTGAAAACCCAAATATTAAATTTCATTTTTGAATAGTGTTTTTTAGCTCCAAAACTATATCACATTTGCGACAGAAAAGCGCGCGAATTTTCTCCGATCATGGCCCGATGTGGAAAAGTGTTATTGACGTCACAAACGCAACCCGCTGGATGCATGTGCTCTAAGCCAGAGTACCTTCAGTTTGCCAAGAGTTATGGCAGATACAACAGAGCATAGTGATTCCGGAGACTATGAATTGGGTTTTTGTTTACGTACGTGGTCTGATGATGCTGAAGAATAATTAATAAGAAAAGCTGAAGCAGCACAGGAAAAGATCATTCAGCTTTACACGCATGAGGGGGTGCCCAGAACCCTAACGTCACCAGTACTGCAGAGAGTGCAGCCGTGGTGCAGCCAGACGATCCCAACTTGCCGTCTTGGCAATGATAATTCGTTGCAAAAGAGATATTTCCTATCAAAACTTATAAAATTCCATTTAACAAGAACAAGCATGAATGTAATAAATTGGAATTCGTCAGGATGGGCCAGGTCTTGTAGTGTTTCAAATTCTAGCATTCACGGAAACAGCTACAGCCTACGCCTACGGTATATAAAAGTCTAAACAAACAGTTCATTTTTTCCTTCTCATGTGTGTAGTCTATGGATGATTAAATATAAGTTTGCATTTATGAATATAGCTTTCAATATCAGTATAACTCCTGCCCGGCAGTGATTTCACGACCCTTGGAGGGCAGTAATTTACGTTTCCGTATACGTATACATTGTCATCAGTGCACGTGTTTATGATATCCTTTATTACGTCTGTGTGCCAACAGAGACATATTGTTTTTCTAGGAATTCTTTCTTTCTTTTCTTTCGTTCTTTCTTTCATTCTTTCTTTTTTTCTTTCTTTCTTTCTTTCTTTCTTTCTTTCTTTCTTTCTTTCTTTACAGGCAAATTTGTCCGACATTTCATTTGAATAGTATTACACGTAAAAACTCCAAACTTGACATGATTATACTTCCAAACATGCGTTTTTGTAAAGAGGTTCAACGGTTTTGAAAATTATGCAAACTAAGGCCATTTGAAAATTTAAATCCTGAATATCTTCAAAACTATAATAAGTATAGGTACCCAATTCAACTTCACTTAATATATTTGTAACACTGCACGTTTTTGTAACTTACATGTGACCTCTAAAGGACAAGTTCATTTTGCTAAAATTTTCATCCAGCCATAACTCAGTCAATTTTCATCCAATTTTGATCATGCTGGTCTCAAATTGTAGCTATTGTAACACTGCACATTTTTGTAATTTCCATGTAACCTCACAGTCAAAGGTCAAGGTCATTTGGACCTTTGAAGTTTTCATCACACCTTAACTGGGTCAATTTCTATCCAATTTTGATCATGTTGGGCCCGAATTGTAGTTATTTTAGCACTGCACATTTTTGTAATTTACATGTGACTTCTTAAGGTCAAAAGTCAAGGTCATTTGGACCTTTGAAATTTTCATCCACTCATAACTCCGCCAATTTCCATCCACTTTTAACCATGTTGGACTCAAATGGTAGGCTTTGCAACACTGCACATTTTTGTTGTGAACATGTAACCTCTAGAGGTCAAAGGTCAAGGTCATTCAGCTGTTTAAAAGTTTCTTCCAGGCATAACTTGTTCAATTTTCATCTGATGGTTCTTGTTGGGCTTAAACTGTAGGTATTGTAACACTGTACATTTTTGTAATTTACATGTGACCTCTAAAGGTCAAAGGTCAAGGTCATTTGGACTTTGAAATTTTCATCCAGCCATAAGCTTAATAAAATGTGAAATGCAAAATGACAAAAGTTATAGCATTTAATATTTGCAACTGTTGAAGGCAAACAGACAGATTTGCTTTGAAGCAAATTTTTTTTTCTAGTTTCAGATCGTATCCATTATGTAACAATGGCAAATATTTTCCTGTGACTTACTTATTTTCTGGTTCCATATGAACGACAAAGGTCCAATGAGATAGAATTTTGTACACCCGATTATTGGGAGCTGCCCTTGGACTGTCACAAACACAGGCACATGACTGAAAAAGATGAAAGGTCAGCCGTTCACTGGTTTTGTCAGCGTTGTCACTGTGACATTCGATTGATAACTATGTGATACATTGGAACGGTCGTAAAGTTACTGGAGCTATACTTTGCTGTTATGCAAGCTTTGAAATCAGAATCATAGTGAAGATTAATTTGTAAATACTGAAAAAAAGCAATGAATCACTGTTCCTGCTTTTATGAGTAATGCCTAATTTGGCCAGTTCCATGAGTCTTTCCAGTGGCCAATGGCTAGTGATGGGACCGTATTTGGCAACAGCAGCAGCTTTTTCTTGCCAAACCTAACCTGAACATCGTCATATTTGGCAAATCAAAGTCACTTTCCACAAAGTGTTCGCTATATAGGTTAGATCGGTTCCCAGGGCCTTGCCACTTGTCTCTGTAAATCTTGACTGTACGGGTCCACGCTCTTCGTAAATTCAGGTCTTTGTGGGGGGGGGGGGGGTGTGTAAACAAGCTGTAGAACTTGTATTGCTAAAATTAACAGCAACACACCAACCCATCATGGGCGGGAACAGGGACGAAAATGAATATTTCTATATGCATTTTTAATCCTGTTGGTTTAAACATATTTTATTCAAAAAAGAAAACACTTGGGGAGAAGGGTAATGCCCATTATTGACCCATCTGGTCAGAAGAAGACAATTCTGTTGATAAAGGTTGAATAAGATATGTTCATACCAAGTGACACTTGACAGCCATGGCTCGCTAGCATGGTCGGAGTCTTCCCTGGCAGCCAGCGGTGTTTCGTTTGTGACGTCACAAGCCTTTTGCGCCTTGTGGGTGTCGGAAATGAACGGAAAGCGACGATTGAAGACGCGGTGGGTTTTGAAAATAAAATCTGAATAAAAGTATCATTTTCACATCCGTTTTTTTTTTTAAATCGTACTGTATGGTGAGAACAACCCATGAGTCACCCATGTATCAAATTTGAACATGTTCAATCAAGAGGGCCTTTAATGGAATGCCCTTCATCAGTTTTCCGAAGAGTAACTTTGTTTGACTAGATCGAATCAGCCTGAATTTCCGATCAAACCCCTCCATGGGTGCAGAAAGTGATTTCTTTCACCCTAAGCAACCCACACCACAAGAATGTAAACACCAGAAGGAAAATAGTAAGTGCTGTAAACCGGTTTTTCCACACAATCTGCACTCCAAATATTAGTACTAAAAGCAAAGTAAAATATTATTGTCAAACATTTTAACCTTTCTTCTCGGTTTCCCAGGTCCAAGGCTGCTATCCATATGATAAACGTTTTTCCCCTCTTCCCTACTGGTGCCATTGGCCAGTAGCCATCTGACACGAAAAACAAAAATCTTAATCTCATATCCAAAGCCTTATTTAAGATTTTACCATGATTTACCAAGAAAATTTTTTCACTTTTTTTCTCTCCGCAAGAAGGCATGATGATGATGATGATGATGATGATGATGATGATCATCATCATCATCATCATCATCATCATCATCATCATCATCATCATCATCATCATCATCATCATCATCATCATCATCATCATCATCATCATACGAGTTAATGTCAGTTGTGCAGAATAACGTATACTATATATGTTTCTCCGGGAGGTAAAATGCTAAAACAAATGAAACTCGCTCGTTTTCTACCGAAAATGTGCGTTATGTACTTCGTTTGTGGCGAGACAAAACATAACCTACTTTTAGACAAAGGTCTTGGCTTGGGCTCGGCGTTGCCCCGTGTAAATATTGGGAAATATTTTGCCATGTGAATAGCAACCTGTGACGGGATCAACGGATGAAAGGGAATTTTTCAATTCCGATTTATATTGAGCGAGTGAAGAAGACTGCCTGATATCTTCCGGCAGGTCATTCCAAAGTTTAATTGTAGATATAAATGAAGAATTTCCAAAACGTATGAATATAAACTTGATTTGTCTTCTGGTTGTTCCGAACATGGACGGTTGGCTGTCCAGCATTGGTTGGGACCAGATGCGAAACATAAGCAGGGTCCGCCTTTTGATTATTTTGTAAAGTAAAATAATTTTAAAATACTGGCGTTTTTTTAAACCAAAGATGGCCACTCTTATTCATTAAGAAGCAGGTGACGGGGAGTGTGCCTGAGGGCACCTACACAATCATTATTTCAAAATAGGATGTATCATTCATGGCTTTGTACAACCTGACTAAAGTGTCACGCGACAATTAATATTTAAATCTAAAACATAAAATAAGCGTTTCCTCGCTTATTCTTGTAACGTGAACATTCGATTTCAAATTATGGGAGAGGCTATTCCCAGGTAAGTATGATTTGTACCTTCTGGGATGATAGTTTCGCCAAGACGTAAATGTGGATGGTCGAGGTTGTTTTATTTTGCGGAAAACAAGAGAGCCAAAGATTGAGTTGCATTAAAAGTATCTTTCAGCTGTTTTGCCTCAATAAACATTCTGCTAAGATCAATATTTATACGTCGGCCAGAACTGAAGGGTCATATACAATTTCCAATATGCTGGTGTCATGAACGAACAGTTTTGTGTCACGTGAATGTCATCTGTAATATTATTCATGAAAACCAGGAAGACACGGGCCCCAGGATAAAGCCTTGTGGTAGCCTGGCCTCAATAGGAAGCATACAGGATGTTTGGTCTCCGATTGTTACACATTCATGAAGATCAGGTAGATAACTGTCAGAAAGTTTTAGGAAAGCTCCCTCGATTCCAAGATGCCTTACGTATGTCTGTGTATTAACATTGACATTTTGTTTCCTCAAAATTCTTTATTTCTCTCTCTCTCTCTCTCTCTCTCTCTCTCTGTCTCTCTCTCTCTCTCTCTCTGTCTCTCTCTCTCTCTCTCTCTCTCTCTCTCTCTCTCTCTCTCTTTCCGTCACTTGCGTCTTGCCCACAGCTTTCCTGAGATGGCTATTGCTAGAAATCCGAGCTGTCGCATGGCAATACGCCTTTTATTGAAACGCGTCCCCTGATTTAGAATAATTTAGTATTTTGAAAATTATACAAATTAGAGGCAATGGAAATTTTGCTAAAATTGTTCTGTATTTTCACAACTATTCCAGATAGGGGTGCCATTCCCAGTTCAATATATGTGTTGTGTCGTGGGGACTCGAAGGGCATGAAAGTAAAAGTTGAAGAACTTCAATTTATGCTAAATTCACCGAATACTTTGCTACGATTCTAATACACCCTCCCATCCCTACCAGAACATGTGCAAGTTGATTCCCTTCGTGTCGGTATCCAACCATTTTGCATGTAAAATAAATTAGCTTGCACAGTCAAAACCTGTCTCCCAGGCAACTTACTATCCATGGCACTAATTGACTGTAGTCAGGCAGCCAAAGCTGGTTTTTTGGTCTAACCCTGCACCGACTGATACAGTTTTTTTCTCACTTGATTATATATCCTTAGGAAGTCTATAATGAATATCTGGCGGATATCAAGCAGATATCCTTGAGCAATCTGAGAAATTCAAGATGGCTGCCAAGATGGCGGCTGGTGCCCCAATAACTTTTTAACTAATATGCCTAGAATTGCAAGCAATGCCATTTTCATAGGAAATCAATTGTGATGCCCCCAGAAATGAAATGTGGGATGGTTTACTGTTTTCATCTTGCCTGACCATCGGTGCATGTGTGTGAGTGTGTCTGTCCACCTATCTGTCCATTCCACATCTTGTGAACAAGCTATATCATGAACCACTGCTTATAGGTATCTCCACTACATGTTTTTGTTATAACTTTGGATTCTTGAGGTAAGTATATCTTTTTGACCTTGACCTAGTTCCCAAGGTCACAGGGTATTATGTTTTTGTTAGGCTTCTGTGTCTGATAATGTCTGCCATTTTTACCATATTTTTAGCTTTCCTCTTCCCGCAACTGCTGAGCTTCTCCTACAGTGTTAATTCATTGATAGTATGTGTTTCAGAAGTGAAGACATCTGCAGGAGTGATGAATGTGTAAATAGCAAAGTAGCATAGTGTAGAACAGCAGTTGACTAGTATTAGTGCTTCATTGGTGGTGGACACTCAGTACAAATAAATAAAATGGATGAAAAATGTTTGTTTAAATTTCGCCACCATTGCTCTGACAACAATAATAGGATGCAGGTGAACCAGAGTAAAGGAGACAGATTGCAAAATATTTTAGAAGCCAGTAAAATTCAAGGTGATAACTTACAAGTAGAACTTCAAGAACTACTGAAACAAAATCCCACATGCCAAATAAAATATCATAAAATTTAATTTCAAATCTTGACACATGTCCATTGTTTTCTAGTTTTGATACATGAAGACAGCATGAATCAAAACTCTGTTTTGTTGGTTATTCCACTAATACCAAACGGGGCCAGAGGTTACTAGCACATGGCCCACTGGTGGAAGAAGTCATTAAGCACTCCTCCATAACCACAGTAAATGACATGTACCCCTTTTTAAAACCACCTGTACCCGACCATTTGGCCGGGTAATACAACAATATATATTGTTCAGGTATATGCCCCTTATTTCATGTTACTGACAAAAGTAAAGTATATATGAACTGTTGGTTGCACAAGGGGATGCCACAATAAGCATTAGCAGTTGTAAAGTTATTCGGAAGAACTCTCTCCTAGACAGATTTCCAGTCAAGGCTAAGAGACTCTATCTATCCCGGACTTGTACACAAACTCGCTAGTATATTTTTAGTATAGAATATACAAACTATAGTTGTTCACACAAGTGGATTCGGTTCAGTTCAAAGACAAATAATTTACTTGCATTAAATAGCTTTAAAAACACAGATGAAGATGCAAACCCATAGGCTTCAGTTAGGTGTTACGCATAACTGAAAACAGTACATATCGGCATTGCGTTCGTGACCTGTTATGTCATCATAATTATGGAGTCTACTTATTAAGATACCAGCAAACCCGACCAACGGTAGATGTAAATCTTTAATTGGTCCTTGAAATAACAAAATGACCACTGCATCCTTCAGAGGGCACCAATGATTTCAAGTAATTAAGGTGGCCGCTCACAGGAACAAATACAGAATAACATGTGGATATAATTAATACTCACTGGCTTGACATTGCATCTATATTTATAGCACAAGAACTCACTATTAACTTTAGGATTATAGGTTCCTTGCACTCCATCTATCAATAACCAAGATGTGCTACCCCGTCAGGCCAAGAAGGTAAAAGTGTAAACAATGCATTCATCTCTACATTACTTACACATGTAGTCTCGAGTATGTAAAATACTAACATGATCCGTGTGGTGTGAACATTAGTTAGCCCTATTGCGAGTGTCATTCAGTCTCCCATCTGGGTTTAATAGGGGCCAAATGAGTCCCAACAAGCTTGCATAACTGTAAGGCACACTGACACTCAACTACTATCTATAAATGTATATATGATAAGCAACAATGTATACAAGTATAAATTAAAAGTTTTACTTACATGCAAATGTACTTTGTATCATACAATCACAGTATTGTCCTTTTAGAGGAGTCCCGAAAGCGAACATATAAGAAGTGTTTGCGCCCTCGCAACTCGCAACCTTACAACTGTTTCTGACTTTTAAACCTTTTCCCCCATGAGACTCCATGGGTGTATATAATAAGACACTTCACTTCTCTAAACCCCTCAGGCAGGTGCTGGGAGCGCACTTTACATCACTGTCTGAGTCTCTGCATTGGACTACAGTAGTTGAGCTGCACTGTCTAAGACTTAAGACCAACTCAATGCTGCGCAGACGAAGAATGGGGTGTACTCTGTTAACAGCTATACAGTTACTCATTAATTGAACATATCAGTTATATGTTGTTGACACTTTAATGTATAAACCGTGAATAATCACCAATAAATGACATTTCTGTTATTCAACGTTTTTGGGAAGGTACCTCCAAGGAGAACACCATCATTACGTGCCAGCTAGACGACGTATGCGCATCTGTCGTCACTCACTAAAGGGGACCCCCCAACTCCATGTGGCGACAACCTCAAGTGAGGTATGGCTAGGTCCAAAAGGTTGTTCCCATGAAACCCCTTCTAAGAGAAGGCTTATTCAAGAGTAGAAAGGAGAGAAGTGGGTTGCATAGCAAAGGTTCCTATGTGTTGATATTCGCCTGATATCCATTATGGAGGTCACAGAGACGCAGAATACAACAAGAAAAAAACTTTATCATTCAGTGCAGGGTATAGCATTCTGGCTACCTGACTAATAATGTCTACACCCACATTGCCCTCGCAGAGATGGGTGAAAGACGGGTAAACTTTAGTACGATAATGTGTTATAGCTCGTTGTGGTGGGGGGGGGGGGGGCAGAGAGAGAGGGAGGTTCATTCTATATAGTTGGTTTCTTTTGCAACTGTGGGGGTACTAGGCAAGTAATAAGGTAATCCCATTTCTTCCAAATAATTATGCCAAAAACTACTGCTATTATAAGTAACCAGAGCCATGCCCTGGGGCATGAATGTCTCGCCAGCATAATTCAAGCCACTCTGAAGTTTTTTGTTGGCGGACTGATGGACTGACGGATGGACGGACAGACGGACGGACGTCCGAACGTCCGGAAATTGACTACTTAGTCTCACCAACAGCTTGTGTTGGCGAGACAAAAACAGCAACATGAATAGTATTCCAAATGAGATTCTACTACCGTGGTGAGTCCAGTTAAACATAGGGGATGGAGTGGGCAATGGCTATTAACCTTGAACCTGACCTTGGCATTATGCATGACCTCATATGACTCAAATAACCCTAGAAATGGATTTACCATGGCACATTTAGTTGAAAAGGACGTATTACTTGCTATTCTAGGCCAATTGGTTGGGAATTTACATTTCTTGGATGTCTCGGCAGCCATTTTGGCAGCCATATTGGATTTTTCAAAATGCTCAAGGATATCCTGTTGATATCTGCCTGATATCCATTATGGAGGTCACAGAGATGTAGAATACAATAAGAAAAAAACTTTATCAGTCGGTGCAGGGTATAGCTATCTGGCTGCCTGACTACTGCCTGCTTTCAAATGCTGAACTTGCGCAGCAAATGACAAAACAAGCCCAACAACTGCGTAATAACCAAGGTTCTCCACAAAATACAGAGCATGCTTATGTTGAACAAGATCTTTGAGGCCCAAACAACTGAGGCTGTGATTACACCATTGTGGCCAATCAGATCCAGGTTACCGAACTAAGTTGTTCCTGGTTTCATTGTGCTCACACTTTTGAGAGCCATTTTCCCGTAACTAGCCCACTGTTTCAGCTGGACTATTACATGGCGTTTCTTGTCCGTGATCAATTTTTCAAACAGAGGACAAATCAAATAGTCATACACAGTGACATAATGCTGGTAAGCATTGGTCGGAACACGTGTTTTTGGCTATGACAGGTAAACACAGCCATAGCTTTTGATTCTATCTATAGACTCGCTTTTTTATCTTGCATGTTTTCAATGAAAGGTGTCCATACCACACTAATCGCGTCTTTTCTTTTTAAAAAGTAATGCAACAAAAGTTATAGGTCTTTATGCTAATGTGAAAATATACAGTAAATAAAATGGTGGTTTCATCCCTAAATGCTCCCCACTCTCCATCACAAAGCTGCAGTTCTATATTTATACATGTACATGTAGTGTGAAGAGCAGTGTGCCTGGCCAAGGCTAAGTGAGCGGGCCTTTGATCCCAAGAGACCACTGAATCTCTGGGACAGCCCCCATCATAAAGCCTAATAGAGGTGTGGGCCTAGCTTGCACGACCACTCCAAGCATAACTATCCTGCAGTCGACAATGACTCTTTTGGCAACTTTATGGGATTCATAACCACTGAAATGGATTGTAGAACAATTCAGCATATGGATCAGTGTCATCACTGTGATATGCTCACACCTGCAGTGGTAGACCTTTGATGTTTCTTTTTTTCTTCTTGTACCCTGTGAGATAAAAACTGTTCTTCATTAGGTGCGTTTGTATCTGATCAGTGCTTGTATTTGTGTTTTACCTCTATTTTGTGATAAAGGAAAGCGTTGTAATATGTATACATTGTGTATGGATGCTCAAATAATGTTTATTTCAACATGCATATAGTTATCCATACTTAAAAGGAATGATGCTCTCTGGAGTGACAACTTCCCTACAGTGGACATTTTTCACTGTTGGGGAGGGGGAGGGGGCCTCTGTTTCAAGAGTGGTTTCACTGTATAACTGAACCTTGGAATTGTGGGTAAATCTTATTCTACCTGTTGATGATATAAAGTTTCAAAATGTGAATTGTCTCCAATAATATTATTTTAAATGCTGCAGGTTTATATTCTTCTTCAGACGCACTATTATTATGCTGCATTATGCACCAGTAACAGTTGGAAATACATTTCTCTCTGTCATAAATTTGAAGATATTCAAGATATACAGTTTGAAATACTCCCAGTATTCAATAATATCAATGTATGATTACCGGTAATATCTAAACCTACTGGGCACACCTACTGAGTATGTCTGTATGCCAACACAGACATTCTGTTTTTGTTGGGTTTCTTTATTCTTTTTTTCTTCTGATTCTTCTTCTTTACCAACAAATTTGTTCCACAATTTTCTGGGACACTATTACACGTAGAAACTACAAACTTCGTACAATTATAGATCCATACTTAAAGTTGAGCCTTTTTACAAAGAGAAGTGGAGTAAGCGTAGTGAAAATTATGCAAATTAAGGCCATTTGAATCTTCACAACCTTAAAAAGGGACATCTTGAAGTCTGGGCACCAGTTTAACCTGTGACTGCATGCCTGAATGGTTTTCATGGCAACTTATTGACCAAGCAAGGAATAACTCAACTAATTATGTACTAACATTTATGAATGAGTCAGACACACACGCACACACACACGCACACACACACACAAACACACACACACACACACACACACACACACACACCTCCTCTAGTTCCAGTGAGGGGGGGGGGTCATACCAGTCACAAACCAGCGAGAATAAATAAACACAATTCTTGTTTTTACTTTATCTGAGGAAGCAGTGTTTTACAGGTTAGTGGAATTTAATGTTTGGATAGACTTGTTTGAGTGAGGGTGGGTTGGAGTGAAACTGCAAGTGATGAAAATATTTTTAGTGCCTATGGTATGCTCAACCTGAATCATAAATCTGTGTTTTAGAATGATCCCTCACTGATGCATTAGCTTGCTTAGCAGTTACGTAAGTAGACACTTTCAATGTACAGTTGTACTTTTGGCATCATCACAGAAGCATACATATATGGATGCATGCTATTTCAGCTGACTTGGATAGATTGTTTTCACAATTACTGTGACTGTACATTTTGGGCCTCTACATATTGATTTGTAATAAAGATGTGTGACAGTTTTGAAAATTATGGCAAATTAGGGCTATTGAAAATTTGCAGTTTTGAACATTACGGCAAATTAGGGCTATTTGAAAACTTAAACTTTGAAAATCTTAAAAATTACTGTTGGTACAGGTATCATTCCAACTTCAATTCATAGGTGTGCTATAAACGCATCCAATAAACAACAATTGAGAGTCCTAAAATTTTACTCTTTGCTAATTCAGGGCACTTTAAAAGTTTAAATGTTCAGAATCTTCAAAATTATTTTAGGTGGAGATGTCATTCAAATTCAATCCATAGGTTTGTGCTGTAGGCACATCCAGTGAACCATGAACAAAAGTTGTAAAATTAGGATTTACATATGAACCTAATAGAGAGGCTTGAAAATTTTAAATGTTGATATCCTTAAAAATCTACCTTTAAAACTATTATGCGTTGATGTGCTATTTCTATTTCACATTCTAGGTTTTTTCATCATCAATTTTGTCTCAGACATCACTAAAGGCAGAATATCTGAACAGTGTGTAGACCTATCACTGAAGTTGAAATAATGGAAAATTAGTGCAACAATGGCAGACTTGCATGTTCGTAGTTGTGATAGACCAGACATGCAACAGGCCATGATCTGTCATCAGATTAGCATTCAATATATGTTTCTGTACATCACTAGGATTCATTGTTTACACTCATAACACTTTCATGCCATCTAATGGTCACCACTTTGTCATCAATTTATGCTGCAGTGTCAAGAGTAATCTGGAAATGAATCAAAATTGCAATAAAAATGTAATAGAATTACTGAATAGTTTTTCACTACATGAACAAATCTTTCTTGTTTGGTGGCTAGACGTGTAGGCTCCTTGTTGGCACTAAACGTTCCGTTGTATCGTGAATTCTTTCTGGCATTTCTTTTTTACGTGCTGATTTTTTTCAAGCCAAGAGCCTGATTTTGCTGCAGCTTTTGTTTTGGAGTTTCATTTTTCTGTCGTAGCTTTTCCAATTTCATTTTGAATATACAGGCAACAACTTTCCTTTGTTGGCACCCAGACAGATTTGCTTTGAGGCCAATCTTTTTTAGGTTCCTTATACCTTTTTAAAAATTACCGATAGAGGTGTCAGTCCAACTTCATTTTTATAGGTTTATGCTGTAGGTGCATGTAGTGAAATGAAAGTGAAAGATGTAAAAAATAAAAATCATCTAAATCAAGCATATTTCCGAAATTTAAATGCTGAATATCTTCAAATATAGATGGATGCGTCAATAGCAACATCGATTAATTAGTGGCACAGACGCATCCAATAAAATGAACAAAAAAATGTTGTACAATTTGAAATTATGCTAATTGGGCATACTCAGAAGAGTTCAATGTTCACATCTTAAACATAATAATGATGGTAGGGGATTTCAAATCAATTCAACATATCGTGATCGAGTTGGATTACCATTGAACTACCTTAAAACCTTTTAAATTTTATTACTTTTCAAGGTACACAGACAGATTTGCTCCAGAGCAAATCTAATTTTTCCTAGTTTGAAAAGTAGTCCTTAGTGCCAGACTCAGTGAAAACGCTTTGTTGGTGTCAACGAAGACCACCGTGGCTTCCTTTAGCAGTTCGAGACCATTGTATATGTCATGAAGAATTCTGGGAAGGTGATATATTGTTGAATCGTTGGGCCGGAATCCAGAATTTTTAGACACCAAAAGTTCATTACACATAAAGTACTTAATATATAAGACATTAAAACTTGAACGTTCCAAATTTTTAGAGACGTAGCAGAGCAATGACATGGGACTGTAACTGCTCTTTATCTGCTGTTCACTCTTTTTGAACACTGCACATACATTTGTCTTTTTCCGGGAATCGAGAAATCATGAAGCTCGCAGCGAATTGTTGAAGAGTTTGGTAAGTCAGGGACGAATACCGGATCGGCTTTTCTTCAAAAAACCAAAAAAAAAAAAAAAAAAAAAAAAAAAATCCATTATTTGCAAAACTTCTTGTCACACTAACATCATCAATTTCCAAAGAATTTGGGCAATGGCGTAGAATTTTTGTCGCAGGGATATTTACATTTTGGTTGGCAAAGATTTTATTGAAAATTTGTTTACATTACTGGAAATAAGTGTATCATTTTCCAGAATCGAGGTATGAATTGGTGAAGCTTCGAGCAAAGTGAGGCTTTTTCTGAGTTTTCCCCATTTCTTGGGATTCATGTATTGGAGTCAAGTTTATGATCCTGAATTTTGGAATACATCATTGAGCTGCTGAGGGGGGTATTAACAGCAACGTTACTTTTACGATTGTACAAGTGTAGAGTCGTTCCGGTTTAGAGTTTTATTAGTAACTGTTTTACAGGTGACCCATGGCTTATCTTTCGATCTGGAGAGAATAACACGAGAAGGAATAAATTATCTGCAGATATCAGTGCAAAGATTTGTCCAGTAAAACAGCATATAATTTATGTCATTAAATGTTTTGAAACCTGTGTCATATGGGACATCAAGGACAGCATCACTTAAATTACCAAAATTAGCTCTTCTCATATAATCACAGACTTTTAGTTTAAATGGTCAGCCTATGCAAGGAGAAGTAGAGGCAGTGCAAATGCAGCTAAGGGTTCCGACGTGGAGATACTAGTTGGTGAGACAGCACCATTTAAAATATAACCAGGCGAATAGGTATTATTAGATCAAGAGGACTGGCTGTCATATTTTTAATACGCGTGGGATCCGATATTAATTCAAATAAGTTATTATTAGCGAGCGGAGCGAGCTCCATATATAACAAATGATTTTTTTAAAGTAAGGTAATTGAATGATCAATCCCGACCTACAGTCTATACAACTTGAAAAGCGAGGTCAGATCCAAATTATCATCATTATCAACCTTCAGTAGCTCCCCAGCGCAGTGTTCGGGAACCCATTGACGTGGATCATTGATTCACATTCAGTTCTCTTATTTGTTGTACTTGGCATCTCCAGTTTCCCCAGATGTAACATCATTTGGGTAAATTTTTGTTCATCCGAGGTCACAATTTTCTCCGATAATCGCCATTTTTTTTCCTCCATGGAATTTGAAACTTCCGGTTAGCCTGGCAACAACTGCGCATGGTAGAAGTTTCAAAATTCCAATCACTGTGTGATGTACCTATCAAGGGATAACTCTTAGCATGTAGACCATGACGTCGAGGCTTTTGAAATCAAAAATCGATGCTCCGCTCGCTACTACTAGGTGGAATATACTTCCATATTAGTTATAAGTTATAAACAGGAACATGATCCACTGCTAGTAGTGTTGCTTTCAGTTCTGATATGAATATTTGGAGGGAAATTGAGTCTCTTATATCGGAGGGAAGATTTGATAGCGTCAGGTAGGAAGGATTTGTCTAAGCTGTTAGTTTTGCAATTGATGAGACGTATAGAGCTAGTGTGGCGGAAGTTTGAGCATTAAAAGTTGGAGGAATTAGATGAGAGAGATAGGAGGGTTTTAAGTTGTGATACATTTTTAAAGAAGAAATAACTTAAAATACTTCCTCCTGCTGGCGAGAGTTGTCCAACCAAGTTCACGTAAGAGATTGGCACGTAATGTGCGCCTTAAAGCGCCTGTGCATATTTTGACAGCTTCAAACTGTATGGATTCAATAAGATCAGAAAGTCCCTGACCGCAGTTGTCAAAGAGCACACAGCCATATTCGAGAATTGGTCGAACCATAGTTAAAATAACGTTTAATCAGAGATTTGCGGGAAAGTTTATATTTAAATCTATGGAGAAGGGCAATTCGCTGGCTCGCTTTGATGGGAATACGAGTAATGTGAGCATGCCAGGATAAATTGCTACCGAAAGTAATCCCAAGATGAGTGTGTGAGTCTGTCGCAGGTATTTCAGACTCTCCAAGACGAACGGGTGGATGGTGTGGTTTAACAAGTTTGTTGAAAATGTGACAGAAAGAGACTTTAAAGCGTTAAAGATAACATGCCACAACTTTCCCCAGTTATGTATAATGGAGAGATTACTGTTCCAGTGATCAGAAGTTCCGATGGGGTTATTAACAACTTCAAGTAGACTGGTGTCGTCAGCAAAAAGTCTGACATCACATGTAATATTGTCAACTAGGCCATTAACATAGACCAGAGAGAGAAGTAGGCCCAAAATGGAACCCTGGGACACACCAGCTTCAATAGGTAGACATGATGAAAATTGGCCATGAATAATCACTTGCTGGAATCGGTTTTAGAGATAACTATCAATTCACGCTACAAGATTATCAGAGATGCCGAGTTGTCGAAGTTTAAAAAGGAGACAGGGATGCCAAACCTTATCAAACGCCTTGGACCTTTTAAAAACACAATTCTTGCTTCTTTGGACTGTTCTAGGCCGTTGTAGATATTGTGAAGGATGTACACAAGCTGATTGATAGCAGAATCATTGAACTTAAAGTCAGAATTTTTGGAAGTGAGTTGTTATATTGTGCCAAGTATTCATAGAATGCATTAAAGACCAGTCGTTCAAACACCTTCGAAACATTACAGAGCAAAGAAATAGGACGATAACTATGTTTCATCTGTCTGTTGGCCTTTTTGAGGACAGGACATATGTTGGATCTCTTCCAAGCATTAGGAAAGAGAGAAAGGCTGAGAGAAAGTTGGTAGATTTTTGTAAGTAGTCTACAGATCGAATCTGCTGTGTTCTTAAGTAGGATGTTCCCTCTATTATCTGGGCCTAATACAGAGGATAGTCTCAGGGAATATAGAACTTTCTTGACACCTTCGCCATTGATGGTAATATTACGTAAACGTGCCTCAGTTCGGAACGTGAAATCGGGCAGGGGTGGGGCATCAACACTAGGGTGTGTTTTCCACTTGCTGGCAAAGTATGAGCTAAAAATTTCACATTTTTACGTGATGCATGATACGATCTTGTTATCGTCAACCAAAGGCGGGTATATCTTGGTGAATTTTGCATCCCAGAACAGACTTGGACAAGCTCTACTATTGTTTTGGATCAATGTCTTTCTCATCAAGTCGAAGCTGGAGATAAGAAAAGTAAGAAGAGACAGATTTCCTTATTATGATTACAACCTTGTTGCGATATTTTTTGTAAAATTGGTATTACCTGTCAATCTTGATGTGAAGGTCGATATTATGGGGGCGGGGTTTGTTGGATTCTCTTGAAGCCTTCCCATGCACAATTTCGACGTCTAATATGTTTTTAGTGTCTGCAGTTATCCAAGCTTTGTCCTTAGGGCGAATGGTAACTTCCTTAACGGGAATAAAGTTCTTTGCATTATATAGAAAAAAAATACACCAGTAGGATATGGCATCATCAATAGAATCAAAGACATCATGAACAATGTCCAAGGGGTTGTAGAAAGGGCAGCATTGAGGTCACAATAGTAGCTTTATTGAAGTCCAAAACTGATCTTTTGAAGGACTTGTCCTTATGAAGGGAAAGGGAGAAAGAACAAAAGATTACACAGTAGTCAGAATTTGAAATTGGTGCAAGGGTTCCAGAGTCCAGAACAAGACATGGAGAATCAGTAATGATAAGGTCTAATAAATTATTCGAGTATTTACTTATCTTAGTGGGTTCATCTATAAGTTGAAAGAGATTGTACCGATTCACAAGGTTTACCAGAGATAAACCTTAATCGCTGTCCTCATGTTGGGAGTTCCAATCAGCGCACCTGTTGTTGAAATCGCCAGTTGCAATTAAAAGCTGAGGGTTGCATTCAATGGCAGAGGAACTCGAAGATGCCAAAGATCTGAGAAATGCGTCACGGATTTCTGAAGACTGGCCAGGTGGACGATAGTAGTTACCAAATAATACTTTCCAGCGGTGGGTCGAAATTTCAACCCAGACGCATTCGCAATCTATGTTTTCAAGATCCGGGCTCCTTATGCACCGTAGGAGAAGAGTGAATAAACGTCAGAACCCCAGAAACACAAATTAAACAGTGAAATGCAATATTAATCCGGACAGTATATAAAAGTTATTAATCGGTGAATGATATAAGTTTGTATGGAAGACTATAATTCACAACTTGGCTATTGATGGAGTGATGTTACTTCCACAAAATATTTCCCAGAAATCCTGATACTTTTAATACTATTGGTAACTACACCTTGTCCTTGCAATACAGGAGATCTGCTTTCAGGCTTGGAGCCGTAATTTAACAATAATTTCGGCAGGGTTTAGGATGGCCTAGGTCTATATGCCACCTATCCTCCTCCTCCTCCTCCTCATCATCATCATCTTTGTATACACGACACATGATAAGCTACTTTACTGTCTACGTACCCGTACTAGAGAGCCGTCTACTGGTCAAACCTCTGTTGCCTATATATCTTTCCCATTCTGTGTCAAATAAGACCCGGGGTTGTATTATTACCTCCTCGATTGATTGATGATGGCAAGCATTATTTAGAGGTCTAAATTCATTTCAAACCAACTTTCTAACCCCATATATTCGACTTCTTTAAGAGGTATATCTAGTTCTGAGCATTATTTATGATAAGTTAATATAAAGGCAATTATAAACATTAGAACTAAGTGAAGCTCATTACCATACCATTTGAGAGAATGTGAGGGTGATTCCACGAAAAAGTAAATGAGTTTAAAGGAAGAGTTAAATTTAGCCTAAGAGGTCACTTGGGAGGAGTGCCGAATATCAAATTGCCATCATGATTAAGTTATTCTTGTACAAAAACAACTATAAACGGTATAACTGATTATAATGCAAATTGCAAAAACATTAAATTGTGCTGAATGGTGGGTAGGATGTTACATGGGTTGTATATCCATTGCATTAAGAGTGAGAGGGGTCACAGGTGAGATTTGTCTGGTCGTTTAGCATGATTTTTGAAACATCAAAGTCCAAAAGAAATTAAAATTATATTGATATAATGCTATAACGACTAGAGCATCATTGATATGTGGCGATAGTTAATCTCAGGTATTGAAAAGGGTGAAGAAAAAATGTTAAATTGTGGCTGACATGGCTCCCGTGAGATGTATACCCAGTTCTGGTGATTCTTTTTGATAAGTCTTGATGACATGATTCATAAGCAACAGCAACGGATCTGATACTTTAACTACTTATCATAACAACTGAAAGGACCCCAGAATGGATCTATGACATGGCAAGGATGAATAAAGCTGTAAATTCGATTGACAGGGCTCCCAAGAGAGGTATACCCATTGTTGTGATGACTAATGACAGTCCAATACCAAAATAACGTTACACATTAATATTCTTACTATTGTAAATGTCAAAACCAATAATGATGGAGCTCACTTATTATTTTTGGTGATAGAAATGGTGAAAACTAAATTAATGTTAACCTGCGAGATCCTCCGGGCGCAATTTAACTTGCAAGCAATCAAACCAATTGAATTAATGAGATGACGGATCCCAGATCACCAAAGAGAAGGCAAAATGGCAAAATTTAGCTTGATGTCGCTCCCTCAAAAGGTATATTTTTTTATGGCCATTATTTATAAGTCAAAATAGGGGGCAATATTAACTGGAAAAGATTTGCCTCAAAGCAAATCTGTTTGCCTTCAAAGGTTGTGTGTGTGTGTATATATATATATATATATATATATATATATATATATATATATGCTACAACTTTTATCCTTTGGTACTTCACATTCCATCAAGCATATGGCTGGAAGCAAATTTGAAAGTCCAAATGACCTTGAGCTTTGACCTTTACAGGTCACATGTAAATTGCACAGTATTACAATGCCTATAATTTAAGCCCAACATGAACCAAATCGGATGAAATTGACCAAGTTATGGCAAGTTGAAACTTTCAAAGGGTCAAATGACCTAGATCTTTACCCTTTGGAGGTCACATGTTCTTGTAGAAATGTGTAGTGTTGCAATACCTACAATTTGAGCCCTTCAAAATTAGAAGTAGATGAAAAATGACCAAGTTATGGCTGGATGAAATTTTCAAATGTTCAAATGTCGCTGACCTTTGACCTTTAGAGGTCACATGTACGTTTCAAAAATGTGCAGTGTTACATTAGCTACAATTTGAGCCCAAAATAATCAAAATTGGATAAAAATTGACCAAGTTATTACTAAAAGAAAGCCACCATCGAAAGTGGCCTTTGACCTTGAAATGAACATTGACCTTGAGATGACCTCTACCTGAAGTGAACCTTGACCTTGAACATGGCACTTCAGCCTAAAATTGACCTTTGACCTTGACATGACCTTTGACCTTGACGTGACCTTGACGTGACCTTGACATTTGAGATGACCTTTGCCTTGCTATGATCGAACTCCTATACACTCGGAACCACATCTACTAAAGTATGTAAGATATTGAAGATTTTAAACTTTAATAAGCTCTCATTTGCATAATTTTGAAAAGCATGACCTCTCATTACAAAAATGCCAGACTCCATCTATGGAAGTATAATTGTGCCAAGTTTGGAGCTTGCCTGTAAAGAAAGAAAGAAAGAAAGAATTCCTAGAAAAACAATATGTTTGTGTTGGCACACAGACATAAATATTATAATTAATTATAAAACCCATTACAAAGCTATTTGCGAGAACACAAGGCTTATTCCATGAAAAAATAGCTAAATTTACCTGAGAAGATTCTTGGGAGGAATATATCAAATTGCTGTCATGATTTTTTAAATTTCAGTTCAAAAACAACTACAGACAAATTGCAAAAACAATTACCTGTGCTCTATGAGGCTACACGAGTGGTATATCTATTGTATTTAACCGAGAGGGCTCCCAGGCGAGATTTGTCTGATCGTTTATATTTTTTGTAACGTCAAAGTCCGAAACAAATTAAATTTGCTAATTACTCTCAGATATTGAAAAAGGTGAAGAAAATATTAATTTTCCTGACATGGCTCCCATGCAAGGTATATCGAGTTCTGATTTCCATGAGAAGTATAATTGACTTGAAGGTGGCAGTTTTCCCAGACGTTATTTTATTAGCTTTATGAGGTCATTTATGAATATGACTGCTACTTTTTTTTTTTTTACCAATTGCTAATAAACATTCAAAGAAATTGTAAAGAAAAAAGTATTGGTAGAGTGCACCAAACAATAAACGCCATTGATGTTATGGGATTAGATATAGCTTTACCAGCTATTCGAATGTACAGGGAATGTTGAATTTATGCTGATGACAATTTAATGCAAGTCCAAAATAACAGCAATGATGATGATGATGATGATGATGATGATGATGATGATGATGATGATGATGATGATGATGATGATAATGGGAATAAGATTAATAATAATAATGATAATGATGATGATGATGATGATAATAATAATAATTATTGTTATTATTATTATTTTTATTATTATTATATTTTTTATCATATAATGGCCCATTTTGCCTTTTTGATTCAAAATCGGGTAACAGTGTGATGTGTTTATTGTAGTAAATAAGGATGGAATGCGCATGGATTTGAAGAATGTATAAGGATTTTGATAGTGTTTGGTTTAATTGTATCAAATAATTATTGCTATGGCACACTTTAGAATCATATGCATCAAATAATAAAAGTTCAACCCATGGGGAGCAGGTGGTTTTCTGTAGAACATACCAGGTGAAATCAATAACCAGTGCAGTCTATTACAGTAAATTAAAGTAGCACTACGTACACCATTTTACAGTAATCACCAGTATTATCATATGCAACAGAGTAATATACACTACTGAAATATTCCAGTATTTATTCTTTTGTTCCTTATTCGTTTATTATGGAGTATTGGTTCCACATATACTCAGTAAGTGGTACAACTTACACTTTGTCTCTATTTCAATATTCCTCTCACTTTTACCGGTTTTGTGAATTTTATACCAATCACAATTTTATGAAAAACGTGGAAGGCATAATTATAGCGTTGATAATGTCGTATCAGAGGCAATGTCGCTGTTTGTCCCAGCAATCTGTATCGAATGTGTGTATGTGGTTGTACTGTCATGGACCCCTTATATTATTATCATAATAGCACTTCCACGTTGGGCTTTTTACATCCTTATAAGGGCATAAAAAGCTAAACATGGAAATGCTTCAGATACGTTTTGTTTAAACATAGATTTCAGTGTACAATTATTTATGAGGTAAATGACGTTTTTGTTTGAAATTTACAAAAGTTTTCGTTTATTATTTATATACTTTTGGCATATACCTGTTGAAAACGAATTCAATTTGATTCCCGGCAAAAATGTTCAGTATTTGTATATACACCGAATATTCAGAAACTGCAAACAATTTGAGTAATTCTGTAAGCAGTTTCTGACATGAGGTAAGCTAGAGAAGCTACATTAACTTAAAAAGCTAATCTGTCAGTGTGTCTAGAAATGTATGACAGCAACATAAATCTGCATGCTTGGAAGATGCAGATCCTGTATGCTCGTTGGCTACGGATGCAATAAATATAGCTGGATCATATGCAGTATTGTACTGTGGTTTGGCACTCCCATCTATAAAATATTTTAAGATATGATATATAAATTTGAAATGATCCTAATTAGCGTCAATTTAAAGTGTGCAACTCCGGTTCTATATCCACGAGGACCAGAGACCCTACAAGTACATAGCAATTGAAATCGTAGCTCTACGTATGGTAATTTTGAAGTTAAGGCACATTTTAATTTCTAAATATACACGATGATAGACCTTCTGGAAGCAAAAAAAATGTGGGTTACCGAGATGTTAAACCTGCGAACAGATCGTTGGGATGGACAATATCAATTTAAATAAATGTGGGAACTTACCGACTTTTCAAATCAAAACCTTGATAAACTGTACTTCTTAAAATGTTATCTATGCATTAATTTGTCGAGGTTGTAATGAAATATACATTGGGTCAACCAGTAATGAACCGAGGCGGATAATAACTACACATAGACAACAAGTACGCCTGCCTGAAACAAGACAATATTGTGGGTCAGCAACATATAGATAAATATTCAATATATAAAAATAAATCTACACGAAGCGTGAGTGCCTGACCGTAAATTCTGCATGGTACTCTCGTGCCATGCAGAATTTATGGCCAGGTGATTGCAAGAGTGGTGTTTTATTTTTTATCCCATGTATGAGTAGTCCAGAGTATTCTCCACCATTTGACATAGAAAAAATTGATAGAGTTGTGTCCAAACAGCGATCAACTATAAATACCGCAGCAGACAATAAATCAATATCCTAGGTGCGCGCGCATGAAAAAAGTGGTCAGTGCGAAAGTAGGGCATGCACGCAACCGTTCTGCACGGGCGTTCGTGGATCGGCAATAAATTCTACAGGGTGCAGAACGGCCCGTCCGTGGTTACTCTGGACTACACATACATGGGATAAAATCCAAAATTCTTTGTATGCCCATTTTTTAAGATGAAAAACGATTCAACCATAAAAAGGGAACAAAAGGAACATTACTTTCAACGAAAACATCGATCCAAATTAAATAGAAATTTACATGATTAGAAGTAGAAGGCCATCATGGCCTAATAACTCTTGACATTTACGAATGCCATATTAATTTATAATTTACTATTTTTACCATGACGTCACGAAAATAATGATGAAGCTGAAATGTTCACATAGTTTAATTATCGATAACGAGACTTTACGACGTCGTACCACGAGCGCTATGCTAATTATTTACATTATGACGTCATAGAATCGTAACGTCACATAACCATAACCAAGGCATGAGGGCCAGTATTTTGTTTGAGTATGAAGCTTGAAAAGGGAATAAAAATTCCTGAAACCGTTGTTGTCACTATGGCTGATCTGAGTTGCTTTAATACCTTGACAACCCATGCCATGTCAGGTGTAAAAATGGGTCATTAAAGCCCATTATATTCCAGTGAACCTACAAACCTGAAAGTTTCACCCTCCATACGAGGCAAAATTTTGTATCTATCATCTAATGTAAGTGAAGTACATATATAGCCATCCTGCAATTACATCCTCGTGTGACAAAATGAAAGTTTAAAGCTTATTTGACAACACATACAGAGGTTAAATTTATAACTGCTATATTCCAAAAAGGGTGAGGATCATGGAGAGTGACCACACGATGTGGGGCAGTCAACCATGAACAGGATGGGCAGCACTATCTTTAGGTGAATTTCGAACTAACCCAGATCTAGCCTATTGTCCATGTACGTATTTGTGTGAAAATAAAGTTTCAATTCAATACAAACAGTATACAGTTTAAACTAAGTGTACACATGAATTATCGCCATTTGCTGTCATTTGAGTTTACTCAATTTCACCTGCGAAGGATCTTTCAGCCTGAAAAGGCCCTTGTCTGAGATAGCATTATGGACTTTATAGTGAAATGAATGCAACATGAAGCAAAGACCACAACACACACACACACACAAACAAAAGGGAAAAAAAGCCTTGTTTAGAATCCACCACACTTTAACGTTAATATAAATATGGTATACTGTACACTAGGACTGTATGAGTGAACTAAAATACCTCTGCAATCGATGTTTCTTGATACATGTAGTGATATTAAACCAGAAGGCATGTAGGCCTAATTATGTTCATTTTGTATGATGGGGTACAGGTCTTGGACCAGTAAATCAAACCTAATAGTGTTACATGTTAAATTGGCAATATTCGCCGGCTTGTCTTTGACATTTAAAAGTTTCTTTAACACTGTACCTGTCAATTTGCTCAAAGAATGCTTCAATGACAGAAATATTATCAATGGAAAATGGGGTCAAAACCAATTAACTTTTTTGCTCTTCTCGCATTTTTTTTTTGCTTACATGTACGCCCATAGTCACAGTTTCGAAGAAAACCTTAGTGAAATAACATCCCAACAAGATTTCTGGTTGAAGGGTTAAATGTTGAAGTAACACCCTCCCCAAACCATATTTATTGCCTTTATATGAAAAGAAATGGATAAGAGTTTCTCTGCTCCCTAGTTTTCAATAGCCTGCAACCTGAGGTCCTGTATTCATTGCCCGACTGAAAGTTCTTTTTACACACCTGTACCTGCTGGATATTTACTGGTCCGACATACCTGCATCCGCAGCCTATTTACTGGTCCAAGACCCACAGTGGTCAGTATTCAGTGAGTGCCATGTTTCTATTATAGTATTTGTGGTTCTCGCCAGACAGCGCTCCTCGCAGTGCTTAGGCACTCGAGCGTTCAAGCGGGGCATGAATGCCACGGATCACCAACAGTCTTCGCAAAGTAAGGGGGTAAGAGAGGAAGAATAAAAGAAATGGTTTCACATCTGGGTTTGAATCCCACACAGGGTAGCGAAAGAGGAAGCTTGAAAGGGAAAGGATCACATACAGGGTAGGGGGAGAAAAAGCCCGAAGTCCCCCACCACAGAAAAGCACCGTTTTTGGCAGTCTCCTCACCAACTGAATGGGGTCCTGGATTTAAAACACCCCAGGTAAAAAAAAAAAAAAAAAAAAAAAAAAAAAAGACCTACTTGTTGTTGCGCAGAAAAAAGGTCAAGATTCAGTTGACTGTATCATACCAGTGCCCTAGGCAAGTGGATCATAAACCAGCAAGTTTCCCGGTGCTATGTAAGTGAAGGATGATATAATCCGTATCTTTTTTTAAATTTTGCAACTGCTTCAGATCAACATCGTACAAAATTACCGAGATACTTAATTGACCAACCATGATTATAATTGCATGGCGTGTTTACGGCAGAATACTTTGAGATCTTGCTCACGAGTCCTTCATGTAGCCATGGACCTATTCTCGTTAATAGGTCCATGGTTTACCCCTGGGTGTAACGTTCACCCCACGTGCTAAATTGTTGTATAGTTTACCTTTACTGGGTGTTTCGATTATAAAAAATAGCACGTGTACCCGATGCTTGTGGTCTGCCTCCATGCCCACGGGGGTATCCCTTATGACAATTTCTTTCCTGAGGAAATTATTGTTACATATCCGACGTGCATAAACGATTTGAAAAATTTATAAGAAATACATTTGCTGAAGCAAATGTAGATGTCGCCAGGCAGGGCAAGTGTCGCTATCTTCCTTCCAAATGTGTATCCAGATTGTTGTGTGTCTATCATGCCGCTGGCTCCGCTCCGCCCCCTTCCTAGAGCAACGCATCGAATGGCTGTGTGTGACCCAAATAACTACCGGGGTATTGCAATGTCAAGTAACCTTGGTCTTATCATGCCGCTGGCGCCACCCTCGCCCTCCCTCGCCCCCTAACTCGAGCAACGTGCCACATGGCTGTGCATGACCCAAATAACTACCGGGGTATCGCAGTCTCAAGTGACCTGTTGAAATTGTTCTGTTCGATTTTAAATGCGAGACTCTCTGAACTCTGTGAGACACATAACTGCATTCCCGATAATCAAATAATTTTCCAGCAGAAATCGAGAACATATCTGACCATATTCTTTTATTGAAAACCCTGGCCGACAAATATATCAACAAGACTCCCTGGATACAACTTGTTTGCATGCTTTGGCTATTTTAAGTCTGACTTTGAAACGGTGTGGAGGCAAGCACCGTTCTACAAACTATTACTATGTGGTATTGGAGGGAATTTCCTCAGTCTATTGCAGAATATAATATTGTAATAAAAGTGCCTCCGGCTGTTCCCAGTTAACAAATTAAACTGACGTCCAAAGAGGTAATGTATAAAAGGGGAAAGAACATCCTTTTTCAACATGTTTCAACAAATGTCCAAGTTACCCAAGGCCTAACAAAAATATATGTGTGGTTCCGGTAACCTGACAGACCCTACTAAAAAGGCCCAACCCTAAAATTTATGGGCAAAAAAGTCCTTTTAAGCCGCCCTTCTCCGATAAATACTGATCGACCCAGGCCAGAAGTACAAACTCAGTCAGAGACCTAGGCTAAGTGGCCCAAAAAGTCCATTTTTTTGTCAGTGGCCCAAATGTGACCTACACGGCCCAAAGGGCCGAAGGATGGGTTGTTTGTATGCATTCGCCCCCCCCCCCCTCACGAAAAAATTTGAATTGGGACATGCAAAATGGTGCATTATGGGGAGTTTCGAGTATCTTTCCTTCACATGTTGACGAAATCACAACATTTTAGTCATTATTGTACTGATTTGGCTATTTTCCCCCAGATTGAAAAAAAATCTGATGAAACTTAGTAAAAAATAAATGAATAATAACAATAATAAAAAAAACACATCGCCATGTTATCAGTTAAGATAAGACAAATTTTGTATTCATACATGTAAGGGTTAAGAGAATTTTGCACACACATGATGTTTATTAATTCGGGAAAAATTAACAGATAAATTATCCCGCAATTAGTAAGTTGTGTATTTTCTCATCAAATACAAGAAGAAAAAATACATTAAGGTATATCACTAGGCCTGAATGAACTTAACTTTTATCACCGAAAGTTGATTGATAATAATTTATGCAAACATATGCCAGGATAGTGCAATATAATTGCGGAAAGCACACCAAACTATGACGCATGAAATGGGAGAACCAAGTGCCTAGGGAATCTTGCCTTGGCTTATTACCATGGTGGACCACAACATGAAAATAGTAGAAATGCAAGTATGAAATCGGAAAAATATTAAGTTGCTTTGCACAGGTTTGTAGCCCAAATGCTTTAATCATTTATGAATTAAAGGATTGATCTGAATTTACAATAAATTGACATATAAATAAATATAATTACCAAATGCGTAATTTTTATAACTCCAGGGACCTGATATATATATATATATATATATAAATTGCAGGTCCCTGATAACACTAAGATACTGAAACTATAATTATATAAAGCGGTCCCTGTCCAGTACTCGCATCTGATGCGTCAAGAATTATTTCACCTTGTTTTTGAAAATGTTCTTACATTCACTCTCTTTGATATACACTGACAGGTTCTGCATGGGTATAGGTATCATCATGGTACAGTAGTACCTGCAATTACCGACCCCAGTCCCCACCTGGTTAAATCAACCAGATTTTCTTGGCACGGGCGCTTTTGAAATGTTAAATGACCTGACGCGCAAGACCACTTTTTTTTATCAATAATTTAGCATTTCTCAAGAACTGTGATACAAAATTTTGCTACAGTGCTCCAGTTGGACAGTCTTAGACCAGCTGCAACATGCGGCCGACCAGCAAAATCACCCCACAAACAACCACCCGTTAAAAACTCATCGTTCAAATCAACCGCAACCAAGTTGTAAGACAAAGTTAACAGAAAAGTTGGCCAATGTGTGCCATTATTTTGTATTAAATTCAACTCAAACACAGCATTCATTTCAACTTGTCTGGACGGTCAACTTGGGCCAGTGAAAAGCATACTGCTGCATAGCTGCTGCATATAGCCACATGGGTGTGGTATCGGTGTATAGATAAGTTTCAAGTGTCCATTGCCCGAGTTACCAGAGGAAACGGTCGTCAATGTATTTTTAAAAGATGACTTACAATCTTAACTTTAATCTGCCTGCTCGGTTGTGTCTGAAGCAGTTATCATCGTTACTTATAAATGCAACACAAAGGCATGCATGTACACACGTTGAGCGCCATTTTAAACATGCGCAATGCATTGTGGGAAAGGAAAATCACAGTGAGTCATGGCCACGCGTTTTCAGCATGGTTCCAGGTGTCCGTTCTCCGAGTTATCAGGGCAAACGGTGATTAAAGTACTTTTAAAACATGACTTACTATCTTAACTTTAATTTGCCCACTTGGTTGAGTCTGAAGCAGTTCTAATCGTTAGTTACAAATCCTAATACGACACGGCACGCCCGAGCACCATTTTGAACATTACACGATTAATGCATTGATTGCCGGACAGTCTCACAAAAGTGCACTTGATTTGGATATCAAGGTGAATCGTGGCCACAGCATATATATCATCATTGATGCTCTGAAATAATTGCAAAATATATACTTTTGGTGTCATGTATTATAACCCTCTTCCCACCCCCACTGCAAGTTCATCCTAATGCTCATTTACAAACCATTAGCATTGGGTGCGGAACTCACTATTTCACAATGGCAGCCAAGTTGATTGGATGTTTTGAAGAGGTAACGTCCAAAATATATATGTGTAATTAGTGTCAAGGAAAAGGTTAATTTGTCGAATGAATGTAATGTACAATATATGAAGGGACTTTTCCAGAGTGACCATTACCTGAAAATGTAAATACAACAACAAACAGTGACCAGTTATAGGCCCTAGAATTAGGATTTTGTATCAGACATAGAAGTGGCCTGAGGCAATGATATAAGGGTCAGCAATAGGCTGAGTGCCAAGCGCCCCACTGCGTCAAAGACGAAGCTCAATAAAGAAGGATGCCCCGATAGTGGATACAGGTCCGAAAGTCTTGGCGAGTTTTTATATAAGTGGTAGTAATTTACTGCTTCAAAATAGAATATGACTACAAAGAGAGTTTCTCTGCGAATATTGGGATCAAACAGGGCTGTGATCTAAGCTCCTCCCTGTTTAACTTATATCTTAATGACCAACCTTGTATTTTTGACAAAGATTGTGACCCTGTACAATTATAGGATTGCCAAATTAGCTGTGCGATGTACGCCGACGACCTGGTTTTGCTATCCGAATCATAAAAGGGACTCCAGACTTCTCTCAATTGGCTTAACATGTAATGTGAAATGGAAACTCACTGTAAATCTAAATAAGAGCAAAGTTTTAGTGTTTAATGAAGGAGAACATAGGTTCTTGTGACCATCCTTCGCATACATCAATAACTGACTTGAAACAGTGCAAAACTACTGTTACCTAGGCATTGAGTTTACTGCAGCTGGAACTTTTACAGCCGCACTAAATAAATTGAAAAAGAAGGCTAATAAGGCCCTCTTTAAATTTCGGGAGCATACCTTTAATGATAACATTAAATTAGCATTAAAACTTTTCAACACACTCATCGTACCCATTTTGACACATGCAAGTGAAGTATGGGGTCCTTATTTACTCCACAACACGAACAATCACAATTTTATGGCACTATGCGATAAGTCACCAATGTAAGCGGTGCACATTAAATTATGTAGACATCTATTAGGAGTTCATCGGAAATCCTGCAACACAGCTGTTCGTGGAGAAATACCACCCACTCTGGATTATTAACATATGCCACTCTCTTAAATACTGGTCGAGTTCACCAGAAATATGACCATGATAGTTTCATCTCAAAATGTCTGAAAGAAAACTACAATTTACTACTTAGCAGTAGGCCCTGCTGGGTCAAATGTATCGAGAGACCACTTGAAAACTGGTTTACAAAATATTTGGGAAAATGTCGGAGGCAAAAATATACAGAAAAGTGTAAGGGATGTAAAGGAAAAGCTAGCATTATTAAACAGCACTGTCTGGCTAAAATTTATAAATGGAGAAGGCAAGGCTTCTAACAAGCTTAGAACCCACTGTCAATTCAAATCCAACTTTAGACTATGAGAATATTTAACAATCAAGGTAAGCGTTAAAAAAAGAAGACTCTTGACTAAATGGAGAACAAGTGCACACAGTTTATACGTTGAAACCACAGGTGTTCGTAGTGCATTGAATAAATTATGCAAATGAGGTTTTAAGTGTTTTCATTGCCAGTAGTTTATATCCCCGCAGACTGTTGGCTTTCGACTGAGGGCGTCTCACTGAGTAAGACGCCCTCAGTCGAAGTCCAACAGCTGCAGGGTGGGGGGTGGGGGGTTATAAGCCATTGGCAATAAAAACACTCCACGAAATGCAACATTCGTTTATTTACTTTTTTTTACCTGTAAGTTAGCACAACCCATGCTACCAGTCATGAGAAAAGTGTTTTACATTTGGTATTAAAATGCAGGTTAATCCAACAAAATACAATGATATTTGTTTTTTAAAAACAGAAATCTTTAAAAGACCTGATCTCTCAAAGGAGAGGTGGACTGTCTGGTAGGTGAAGTAGTAATTGATTTTAATTTACCTGCAACTAAAGACTGTTTATCATTTGTGACCACTTTTGACATTACAAGTGGGCTTAAAGAACAGGTACCACCGTATAGAGTAATTGTTTGGGCCACTTGACATAGTAATAGCAACAAATAAAATAATAATAATTTAAGGTACTTACTTCAAGGATACAGGACTGAGATAAATATTTTAAAATGATGGCCTGGGAAAATGTTCTCTGTGTGACACAATTGGCTTAAGTCTGGTCTTAGAATAGAAAAGACGGCGAAGTTGGGTCTAAGGCAGGGACGCACTCTTATGTATATGTATGTATATATATATATATATATATATATATATATATATATATATATATATATATATATATATATATATATATATATATACCTCATAACATTTCCTATATGCTGCATCGTAGATCTTCTGACAGGTCTGGATGTGAGCTAACGTAGGTTTAACATAGCCCTAACACTGATGGAAGTTTGTTTGTTTGTTGTGTTTGTTTTTGTTTTTGTATTTTTTTTGGGGGGGGGGCTATTTGGTTCATCATCTGCAATTAAAAATACGCATACCATCAACAATCTACACAAGTGAACGAAAGGGACATTAGAGAGTTATAGATTTACCTTACGCGAACGTCCCGCTTACGAGTAGCATGTAAATGTGACACGTAATTATTTCGTCGTGACTGTGGTCACATTGAGTTGAAGATCCAGCGGTAAGCGAGCAACCCTGCCTGTCTTCAGCAATGTATTCAGCAGATAAATAGAGCTGTCTAAGCAATATTTTAATCATCAAATAAGTATAATAGAACATAGCAACTTGCTTCTCTACTCGAGTAATTGCACTTACCATGGCATAAATTTTGAAAGTATACGAATTATACATAGAAGTTTATGAAAATGGCATGAATACAGCAGCCCTCAATCGCCACATGTGGGACAGATCTCATATACAACCTGAATGCATGAACTACACGGGCCTTCGCATTCTCCACGTCTCTGGACGCCAATAACCCATGGCGCTATGGGAAATGAATGAAGGCCTGTACTCACTTGCCCAGTTCTCGATCAATGAATTTTAGTCTCATTCTCGCGCATATACTTTACACACGTACAAGAATTTGAAGAAATTCGCAACTGAAGGCCAATCCACATCGTTTAGGCTCGTCCGAAAAGCCTTGGGAAAAAGATTTTTACCCCTTGCGTCTGCTTAACGACCCCATGTCCCAGCTCATTTAAGCAAAAAATTACTAGACTCAAATTCCTTGCGGAAAGACCTTTCATTGAATTTTAAATACCGGCATGCTCATATTTCCAGAAAACATAATGGTCCAGATCAACAGCTTTCCTCGAGACGCTTTAGACGTAGCGCGTCCGAGAGTGTCGAAAAGCTGTTGATTCAGTCCATAATTAAGAAAAAAAATGAAAGAAAATGCCACTAATTTAAAGTTGAATAAAGGCCCACCCACATCGTTTAGGATCGTCCGATTCAGTGTGATCACCATCGGATCTTGAAGATGCCTCGTGAGAGAACCTTGTCTGATGATGTAAAGCGGTGTATCCGTGATGTCCATGATTATTTCCAGGACTAGCACAGGAGAGGGAAACCTAGGATAGCTATGAACAGGGTTTTTGACAGAGTTGCAGCCGCTCCCTGCGTATCGAAGAGCAGCGTCAGCAGAGTCGTCAAGCACAGTGAAACAGATTCCAAGCCCCATGAAACAAAAAAGCGTAGGAAAGAAGAAGCCAACATCCTATATATGACTCTTTCACCATGGCTGTAATCAGACGCCGAATGCACCGGTTCTACCGAGAGAAAAATCTGCTTACTATCGATTGTCAGGCTATAGAAAGCATTGGAAGAAGAAAGCGACATAATTATATGCGGAGAGACCCTACGCAGAATATACTGAAGAAAAATTGGCTTCAAGTATCGGAGCACAAACACCATCAAGAAGATAATCTACGAAGACTCTGCCACCATATCAAAAGGAAATGAATACACCAGGAAGATACGAGAGTTTCGACGGCAGAGCTATCTGGTTGTCTATCTGGATGAAACCTTTGTTAACCAGTTCCACACGGCATCATATAGATGGACAGATCAGCTTCCCGGGAAACAGACAGACATGTATTGGAATGTACTGGAAGATGATTCCAAGTCGCCAACATCCAACAGCCGTAAGGGAGACATGCTGCGATGGCTGCAAGACAAGGGAGTTGATGTGCCTCTTGACATCACCAAACCAGAGGTGTACAAGTTGGTGAAGTTACACAAGCCCAAACCAGTCTTCCAAACTGATACTATAGCCGGTCATCATGGACATAAAGTACTGAGGTTGCCTCCATGCCACTGTGAACTTAACCCCATTGAGATGATGTGGGGTATATTAAAGGGGTACGTGGCACTGGAGAACACTGAAAGACCTGAAGGAACTGACGATGCAAGGATTTCTAAAGGTGAAAGCTGACACTTTTTCCCGGGCAGTGCAGAAGGTTATCGGGATAGAGGAGGATTTCATGGTCTCTTCAGGTATCATAGAAGCCACAGTGGACCCATTGGTCATCCGATTCGGGGATGATAGCAACTACGAGAGTTTCCAATCAGACAGCGGAACCGATGATGAATGATTTTTGAACGTGCGCATGGAATCAACTTGATGTGCCTCCCCAATGCCCTTTTCAGGGCTACCAAATCCTCCCAAAAGAGTAGTTGAAATAATTGATATATATTCTTAGAATGTTCAAGAAAATAAATGACTGAAAACTGCAAACATGAATGCAGTAATTCCTCACCCTCCATAAGGATGGACCTTTTCGTAATAATACAATGATGATGATAATAACATAACTGGTACTATTACTTATAATAATAACAACAGTAATAATAATAATCATAATAATAATAATAATAATAATAATAATAATAATAATAATAATAATAATAATAATAATAATAATAATAATAATAATAATGAAAGTTGCTGCCAATTTCCATATTTACTGTATGTGTAGGTAAACCCATATGTAACTTATGTTCCTCTTCCCTTGTCTTTCTGTTGTAAAAGAAAAACATTTGCCCAACTCGTGAAGACATCCCTAAACTGAATAATCATCTTCATTTGAATCAGCCTTATCCTGCAGTTGTGCATCGTGCTGCTATTGAACATTCATGACAAAAAAAAATAGTGAACTTCGGTTGATTCGCGAACTACTGAGCTGTGTGTGTGGGGGGGGGGGGGTAGGTTTATGATAAAGTTTTCCCACCACAATACTTTAAATGATATTATCTGTATCTTCTCTTTGTGATTTATGACTGCAAATTGTAAGAGAGAGAGAGAGAGAGAGAGAGAGAGAGAGAGAGAGAGAGAGAGAGAGAGAGAGACGCAGATAATCAATACACAGATAGATAGCCAGACAGACAGACAGACTGACAGACAGATAGATAGATAGAGAGAGAGAGATAGATAGATAGATAGATAGATAGATAGATAGATAGATAGATAGATAGATAGATAGATAGATAGATAGATAGATAGACAGGCAGACAGAAAGACAGAGGGAAATAGAACCGTCAAATATCTCAATTTGATTATTTCTTTAATCATGGCCGCATAGCTTGTATGTCAACGGTTTAACGCACCAAAGGAAACAGACAGACAGATAAAAAAGAACAAAAAAAGGAGACAGAGATGAAGAAAGAAAGAAAGAAAGAAAGAAAAAAAGAAAGAAAGAAAGAAAGAAAGAAAGAAAGAAAGAAAGAAAGAAAGAAAGAAAGAAAGAAAGAAAAGACACAGGAGGCAGTCGAACTCGCAAAACTGTACTAACGGAGCGTGAAAGTGTCCAGCGCTGGTGTTGATAGCGTCGTTTTAGATGCAATAATGGGCAAAGTTCCTTTCCGCTTCTTTTTCTTTATTGTCCATATTTCCGAGTCAATTGTTGAAGTTATTCCATGAAATTTTTGCCTTATTGTTTCTGAGTACACTGTCTGGTTCTCACTAGCACACGATGACAAATTGAGACTATTTCATAATAACCTGTGCATGCCGGCCGTTGTGGATATGGTCCCCGCTGCTTTCAACGGTCCAAAAACCACACTGTCTGAGTTTTCGGGGTCTCTCCAGAACAGGTTGTGTGCAGATGTGAATCAGGAAACTTTTGTTTGATTAAAAGTAGTAACTGGCCCCATGTTTTTTGCGATAATTTGCTTAAATGATCAAGGGGCGAACATCTTTTTCTCAAAGGCGTATTAAAGCACAAGGCTTTTCCGACCATTCCTAAACGATGTGGGTGGGCCTTTATTCAACTTTAAATTAGTAGCATTTTCTTTTCATTTTTTTTCTTAATTATGGACTGAATCAACAGCTTCTCCTCGACACTCTCGGACGCGCTACGTCTAAAGCGTCTCGAGGAAAACTGTTGATCCGGACCATTATGTTTTCTGGAAATATGAGCATGCTGGTATTTCAAATTCAATGAAAGGTCTTTCCGCAAGGAATTTGAGTCTAGTAATTTTTTGATCATTCAGAGTGGTTGGCGTGGTCTTTAGTAGTTCGACTCCAGTCGCAGTTGGCAGAGAACTAGTTAACTAAATAGTTTGAGGTCATACGTTTCGCTGGCACCCTTTCTCTCCCTAGTTCTAAAGCAACATACTGGTCACAGAAATGGCAAAAATAAAGGCGTTGTGCTAAAGTGTTACATGCAGTCATATAAAACCTAGCGTAAATGGAAGAAAGCGTAATGTATTATAACATTGCAAAAGCATGTAAAAAAAGAAAGAAAAAGGGAGAAAGAAAGGGGACACAGATAGAAAGAGAGAGAGAGAGAGAAATCTACATGTTGCCTTTCACAAAGGCAATGCTTATATAACAGTGAGTATGAATGATGTTCTGTTGAGACTCAAAAAAAAAAAAAACAATTCAATCTTACACAAAAACTAGTCCTTTTAGCTTTCGCCTCCGGTCTGTTCAAGTAACACAATTTTCCAATTGTATTAACTTCATGTTTACTACGAGACATATCGGACATAAAGCCCGTGTTGTTTCCTTCCTAAAGGCTTAAAGGGAATAGCTTAGTTCCGAGATAGGGACAATTTTTGCCACCGGTGGCGCTGACTACTATGTTCCCGCGAAATCACGGACGTTTCTCCAAGTCTCGGGGGACACTTTCAAGTCTCGCCATTTTTCCCCATTGGGTTAACACGGGAAAGTTGGTGTCATTTTTTTAGCGCCGGTTATTTCAATAACCTACAAGTGTAGCTACAAGAAAGCATGCCAGTGTACAACTGTAAGATACCAGGATGTACCAAAGATAGCAGAAAACACGGTCACTATGAAAAATATTGACACAAAACCTGAGACAAAACCTGTACAAATTGGGGCCTGCATTGTGGCATAACTAACCATGCATTAAGTCACCCTTGATTGACTCGGTGAGTTCTGAGGGATTAGCCTAGGGCGCACTTCTGCCAGTGCTTTGAAGATCCTCGCGCTTGGCTGACCACTAACCAGATTAGCGCTTGACGGGTGCAATCAGAAATTAACAGTAAAGCACCTGACTTAAATTCGCAATACACTGTCAGTTAACTTTGTTACCTGACGGGTGCAATCAGAAATTAACAGTAAAGCACCTGACTTAAATTCGCAATACACTGTCAGTTAACTTTGTTACCTGATCACTGGCACACTGTAGGCCTTCAAGCATTTTCAGATCAGCTGTTATTATTTGTTTAAGATTGGCGACATTAAACAATAAATCAATATCGAATAATTATTATTAAAGCCAGTATGGATAACCCCTTCTTCCGTGACTATTCCCCAGACCTGGTTCAGTGCCTCGCCTTGCGAGGTTGGTCTTGTACAAAGTGCCTTCACATACAAAAGTTTGCATGGAACAAAGTTGGACAGCATGTCTAACTTAACCCCATGGATGCGCCCCTGTTCCGCAAGTTGCTAGCCCCTGGATTCGCGGTACTTCTGAACATTCTCGGGTGTCCAGTCACATTTGCTTATTAGGTAGGCAATCTTTAGAAACTTCTTAAGGTCAACCACTTTCATCTTTGAGAATTTATCGAGTAGTTCATTTTCCGTCTGTTCAATCACGTTAATCGCCGCTCCGTCGTCCGTATTTCCCGCCATGTTCACTGAAACTGGACGATCACTGTTCTGTTCTGTTCTGTTCTGTTCTGTGGTGGGAATTTTTTGGCTGTCTGTCGATATGACAAAGTTAGCCAGGATTGGTTTTGTTATTCTTAAGTAGGTTATGGGTTCCGGTAGTGCAGAAAATTTGAGTATATTTGATTGTATGGTACGGCGAGGGGGAAGTCGTCAGGCCACGGGGGGGGGGGGGGGGGGCAAGGGCCTAGTGGCCACCGTCCTGAAAGACAAACCCGCTCCACAGGCTAGACAAAGTGTTTTTTTGTTTGTTCGTTTTTGGTTTTAATCATAATTATTTGTAATATGGGTTCCTCGCGGGCATGGGCGCCCTCATGCAGGTTGGGGGGGGGGGGTATAGCCTAGTGGCCACCGTCCTGAATGGGGCAATCCCAGAACGATCACTGTTGCATGTCGATTCTCTTATGGGTTTCGCTGTCAAGCTGTGTTGGTTACGGCCTACTATTACCCCGGGAAAGCTTGACCGCGGATTTGCGTTACCAGGCATGTCGGGCATGCTCGGAGGGAAAAAATCTACCATGCGAAGCCTGGTGTTAAAAAAAATACCTAACTCGGAACGCCCGTATTATGATACGTGCCACGACTGGCCACAATGGTCCAGCCCGTGAAAGAACGGTATCGATATATTTGTGTCATGTTCTCCTCCTTAGGCTTCACTGATTTTGACCAGTGCAAAGCATATCCACGAGACGTATACTTTACTTTGACTTTCTTCTTGAGTTACATATTTTTTACCGATGAACACAATAAAAAATTTCTGAAGCATGAACAGTTCTTTAGTGGGAGTTGAACAGCAGCTTCTATGTTCTTGTACCTCTTTTTTTACCCACTTGAAATAAAGACGGGACGATTACATGTCGCTCTTGCTCCAGGGTACACCTCCGAACAGCTTGCAGTCACGGGAAAGCACGAGGGTGACTGACCCCTGAGAAGTGAGATAGGTCACGGTTGGAGAATTTCTTTATCTCTCTTTTTTCAAGCAACTGTTTGTCAACATTGGGCTATTCCTTCACGAGATCAAACCACCGCCCAAGTGTAGCAGTAATGCACAGGGTGTGCTGATCACCTATTGCCACGGCAAACCTGCCACATTTCTACCACCATTGGCATCATATTTTCGCCTATTGTTGGGAATGCCATGATCGAAATATGTCCTAAAAATTCTTTCTGTGCTACCAACTGCCATTGTCAGCTCTAGCATGTCAAAATGATCATCGCAAACCCAACATTGTGCATTGAACGCACCCAGAGCTCGAGTGTTGCTCAAACGGACTTTTCGCCGCTATGGTATCAATGAAGTGAGGTCGCAGGTCATAAAAATGCAGACTACCACCCACGCCCATTCCCACCCCCACCCCAAAGAGAACTTGTCACCAGGAGCGCGCCTACTTGGCGTGTCCCTTTGTCACGTATTCCTCTAAGCAGACCCAGTGACTTGTGCCTCCGATTGCAACGCCAGAGGTGTCCTTTGCATTCTTGTGCCAGCCCTGTATTGCACGATGCACTCTGTGGCTGTATTTATGCTTGGGTGTGTCGGTATCTGAACAATTTCTACCTCACCTTCCAATTGCATATTGGAAGGCCCAATATTTGGATCCTCACCATTAGAAGCCATCTCTTCCAGAAAAGGTCTGTTCAGCACAAGCTTTAATTTCTTCTTTACATATATGGGTACATTTTTCCAGTTAGTGTGTTTCTCTGTGCTGATAAACACATGCAATACCAGCACCTTAAGGAAATCTGCCAAGAATGGAGTATCTGTCTTTTAGAGTCTCCGAGAAAAAGGAGGACAAATATGCTGGGAAATAAATAAATAAATAAATAAATAAATGAATGAATGAATGAATGAATGAATGAATGAATGAATGAATGAATGAATAAATAAATAAAGAAAGAAAGAAAGAAAGAAAGAAAGAAAGAAAGAAAGAAAGAAAGAAATAATGGATTTCTGGGAAAACAATGTGTCTATGTTGGCACACAGACATTATGAGTCTGTCTGTCAGTGAACCATTCAACAATACAAGGATTCGTGAAGTTTGCCTTAATGCATGGATAAAGCACCATGGGAAAGCATTCAGCAATTCAACTTATTACATTTGTAGCAGTGACAAAAGACCCCACACTGCAAAAGTTACGTTTGTGACAACAGAGAGCAGTCTGCAGAAAGGTATTCCAGAAGCACATGACCGTCACTATGAGGGGAGAGTGTCTGTGTTAATTATGTGCTGATCACAAAGGCCATGCCAGAATTTCGAAGATTCGGTGCAGTCAAGTAGGCAGGGAACGTGAATATAGATGGTCACCATCCCCATATGTACGAATGGAGCATATTTAATCAACAACAGCAAAAAGGTATTTGATTTACAACTAGTGGGATGCTACCTAATCTCTAGAACAGATTTCTTCAAGGTGCTGGTATTGCATGTAAAGGGCAAAGGCCAAGATAATTTTGACTTTTGAAATTTTCATCCAGTCATAAGGAAAAAATATAAGTGTGTTTCCCCTAACGGGCCAAAATATTTTGGGGGTAGGTAGGTAGGTAGGCATAACACTTTCCCCTTTTTTCAGTCTGACAATTTGGGTGGGTCGGTATGTTTTCTTTGTTAAATATTTTAGAATTTTGGGTAGGGAGGTGTTTTTTTATTTTGATTTCTTTCGGTCAAAAGTAAGTTAACAGGATGTCGGTAGGGAGGTTTGTAGATGGGACAGTCGGGTTATGGGAAACAAAAAATTTGGATTTTTTTGTCTAATCAGCCAATTTTCATCCAATTCTAATCATGTTGGGTTTGAATTTTAGGTGTCGTAGCAAATCGTCTTTCCCAGTTTCTCTCTGTCGTTTTCCCCTCACTCGTTGCTTCACTGTTTCATCACCAGGGAACACGCAGTATGCATTTTAGTTTCCCGCCACAAAGCACAGGTTTGACACCTGGCGATCATGGGGGACGTGCGGGTCGCATCACTGTCACAGACAGGCCATATGCGCATTTCTCACAAAATTAGCATTTTTTGAGAAATTTAAGGTCAGAAATGCCAAACTGGTATTCGTCTAGTACTTCCCGAGTAATATATATATATATATATATATATATATATATATATATATATATATATATATATATATATATATATATATGTATATGTATATATATATATATATATATATATATATATATATATATATATATATATATATAAAACCTCCATATGCCTTTAATAAGTTTTCTTTATTTCCAAAATATTAGTAATATCCGGCTTGTCCCCACTGTACCGACCCGTATCTCGAAAAACTCACCAAGCGAGACAAGGCGATCAGGTATGCAGTTGAGGCGGGAACTTAGTATGCATATCTTCTATTGTATTGTGAATGATGGTGGTTTTGCATATGTCATTTTGAAACTAATATTCGTTTTCTTTGTCGAAGACAGCTTTCCTTGTCTGTTTAGATTGAACTTCAGGTAACACAAATCATGTAAGGTAGCATTAAATGAGAGAAGTTGGAAAAAGATACCAATAATGCCTGGAACACAGCAAGATAGTTATTATTAAGAGCTTCAGGTTTGGCATGGTTCCTTCATCGTGGTTCAGTGAGGGTCATTTTCACCAATAAAAATCATGCTAAATCTCATTTTATATATATATATATATATATATATATATATATATATATATATATATATATATATATATATATATATATATATATATATATATATATATATATATATATATATGTGTGTGTGTGTGTGTGTGTAATAAAAACTCTTAGCACCTGATTTTCGTAGTTTTCGATCTCACGGCCTTCTTCAGTGCAAATGATTTACTGGAAAAAATTACGTTACATAGATAACACGTTATTTGACGTCAATAATCAAGCAACGCAACGTTCATATTTTACGTGCAGTATACTGTAGGCAAAATGCCATCCCCTGGCCATTAATTAGTCCTAAAAAATTCCAATTAATAAGTCCATTTGGGTTATTAATATTCATTTTTTTCTTCCACAGTTTTTCTATCGTTAGCCGATGCGTACATCCTTGTAGATCTTCTCAATTCCAATCACCCTGAAGTCATCGATCGTGTGTACATTGTTATATGCTTGAATGAGCATTATAGAAAAATTTCAGAGTGGCTTGAATTATGCTGGCGAGACATTGATGCCCCCGGGCATGGCTATGGTTTTTATAGCATGTTTTTTTATATAAATGCTAATGACTTTCATTCTTTTCTGACATGCCTAAATGCACATTTACCCAAAATTGACAGTATTTTCTCAAATGTCACAAACCTGACACATTAGTTGATACATTGACTTAGAGTTGGCAGTTAAATAGAGCTTAATTGTTTGAGGGGTAGGTGTCATCACAGAGTCTGTTTTACATTTCTGGTGCAGGATGTCCATTGTTGCACTCCTTGTTGGGATTTCCCTTGGTTTGTACAGGTGGTCTAGTTGCAACTGTTTATTTTACTATCACTGGAACTGAATATAAGGCCCCAGCTTGTTTCCACTTCAGTTATACACTGGCGCGTGGTTTAACTAGGATAAGTTGTCCAGCCAGAAAGGGTACATATTGGTTCAGGGGTAAGTCAAATTGTTCTTATCTGAACCTGTACTATACAAATTTAGTAATTATGGTTTGTTTGACAGGTGTTCGTCTTTCATAATGAAGCTCTGCATTTATAAGCAAAACTACATGTATTTAGCTAATTCATCATTTCCCACGTTCTTATTTATTCTTTATTATGTGGGTTGTCTTTCCTGAATATTTAGCTTAGACAAGGAGCCGCTACTCAAAGAGACATGTACGGGTAAAAGGCTCCGAAACATGTTGAGTAGTTACCCGCTGAAAACCCTTTAATTTATTTGGGCTGATACAGCTTATGTCAAAATTTTACGGTGGAACGCGTGCAATATAGACATATGTATACAGGTTAGACAGGGACAGGTTAGCTTATGGAGAGTAAAGAGTTCGAACTGCGGAATAGGATATTGACTACTAGGAAGTGGTTCTGGGCAAAAAGACACAAATACAATAGAATAACCAGTGGTTCACAAAATAGTTCTCATTCTTTCCAACCTGTGTAACGTTTTTTCATGCTTCTTCAAAATTCTGTTGATATTTGGAAGTTCGCGTGGATATTTAATCACCAATGGGACACGATCACATAATTTTGTTTTCTTTTCTTTCTCTTTGGATGAATAATCCAATAGTTGATTTCCACTGAAATTTTCCATTTTTCTGAACTGTTAACTTATTTCTCGTGTGTTCAGTGTCTATCTCATTTCCTGCCAACAACTGTTATTGTTAGATCGGATTTTCGTCTGCGTATGGTTGTGTAAATAAGCGTAATATCGTGGTCGTTTGCTTTGATATTACAATTAAAAAACTTCACCTGAATCTTTATGCTTGCGCAGAACAAAATACACTTGAGATTCTAAAATTGTTGTTTTTATTCCCATTTCAAGCACAATGAAAAACAAACAAATTCTACGCACATATCTTTTGCCAAGAAAACATGTTGGACAATTGGAATTTATGATTTAAATAACACATGAGCATGATGTAACGGTAAAGAATTGTCACATACCAAACACCGAAGCATAATTACCGCACACGTATAACTTATTATACATTTTTCTTCTCTATCTAACAAAGAGGCTATATCCATAAAAAAAATTTACCACAAAAAGCCTCCATTGTATTCAATGCACATTTCATTTACAACAAATATAATATAGGAGATTATGTTTACAGGCATGTCTGTATATATGCATATAAACATGTATATATTTCTATATCGGAAGTTATATATGATGAGACTGATACATGGCGGGAATAATATTTTTCATGTACAATTTGATGACCACTGACAGGATACATACAATGTTACATCAGTGCAAAACACTTATTTCTTATTACATACATACATACATACATACATACATACATACATACATACATACATACATACATACATACATATAAGCGTGATGCTTTTCACAAGTAGGCGGTGCAGAAGATATAGGTGTGGTAATAAGACGATATAAGTGTTCTCATTTTCATCATTGGAAAAAAAATAAAGCATAATCCCGAACAAGTAGTAACCATTAGGAAATAAATAAAAAATAATCCAGAACTAAAGGGGTTGTGTTTTTTTGTTTTGATTTTTTTGTTTTTGTTTATTGTTTTTGTTTGTATTTCACTTTTGTTTTTTTATGTTCTTGTTTGTTTGTTTGTTTTTTATGTGTTTCAGCAATTATTCATCTTAGAGGAAGATTCTTAAATTTTGGACTAGCCTGCACCTCTATTCAGTGTTCACTTGTGTATCATATCCTTGCAAGTGTAGAGGCACCATATCCATGATCAGGAGTACAGCAGATCACCTCATGTATGTATGTATGTCGCTGAAGCCCATTGTGCCAAGAGGTTTTCGGCTCCATGTGCTCTAATGACGTGAGAACCACGACATTTTTCCACTCCACCGTTTTTTTGCATACATGAGACCAACTCCAGAGCGTCCACACGATTTTCATAGTTTGACCCCTATATTCCGAAAGGCCACATGACCTTCACCTTCAACTCAGATTTTTGAAAAAAAATGTTCCTTTCAAAATGTGTGCTCATCATCCAACCTTCCACACATGGTTAATTAGTTCATCTCTGGTAAAAAAAATTAAGGTCATTGAAGAAAATATACCTGGAGAAGCGCCAACTCAAGAATAGTTGGGTCACGATGACCTGCATTAGTCACCAAGTAGTGATTTATGTACGATGTACTTGTTATTGGCAAATATGGGACGGAAATGGGCATAAAATGGTATTGCGCGGTACACAAATTATATAGTGTTTATTTCATAATATTTGGTAGAATGGGCAACTATTTAACAACAGGCTTGGGATAAGCATGTGTGAACAAGACATTATAAATGTGCTGGAAATCTTGGTTACTCTGCGTTCCAAAACTTATCATATTGTTGTTGCTTGGGAACTACTCTATTATTTTGATCTGCAGGATCAATTGTCTATGAATTTGATGTCCAAACTAAAGCATGCCTTTACAAAATCACCTCTGCCTAACAAACGTAGGTCGAGGTCACTATTAAACAACATTATTAGCATTGGATATTACCTATATATCAAATAAATTTGACAGCTGTAACTTTTGAGGTATAGAATTCTGCATCTTTCTATACATTTTGGTTCATATTTTATGTCAAATTATAAGTGGCGCCACTGGTCTCATATCTAACCGTGATGTGGACCTTTTCCACTATTCCTCTAGATTTCATGACGTTAAATCACAATATGACGGATGTTTGTAGTCGTCAGAAGATCGTCACATTTTGACAGGTAAAAATGTTGAGTCAACACTGACACTCTTCAGTCCATCGCGAACAGGGTTATCACATACAGACGTGTACATGGTGTAGTAAGTAGGCCATGTTCTTATCCAGAACAATTCTTGCTTAGTAATAACATTAACCATTGTGGAGTTCGGTATTAGATGGGGAAAAAAACTATCTAATAACCAGTGATCCAAACAGAAGATACGCGTCACTGACCATGCAGGACTACAATCATCATTTGGTTCATTGCTCTTTCTTCCCTCTCATCTAACGCTTGCGGTTATGATAAAGTTGACGAGCAACCACGAGCCACCATATGATCCCTCAGAACCGCTGCTACGTTGAACATCTACAAACAAAAATGCCACGGTAAGGATGATCATCAAGTTTGTAGGGCTCTCTCTCGGGCTAATTACCGGTGTATAGGGCTTTGGATACAGGTGTATATACTAATTGCAAACTTACGATGATCCCGTAAATCAAGTCAATTTGTAGTTTATAAACTCAACCAAATAAATAAGTCTCCGCTTAGGAAAGTACTCATAAAAAACAAATAAACACATATTTTGGTAATATCTCATTTTTTTCATATTCAGTATGTGCCTTAGATTTGGTTTCAGACACAAGTGCAGAACAAATGACTCTAGGTTTCACTGCAAAACACTTGAAAACAAACAAAGTTTGTATCACAGGTGCGCAAGATTGCCCATATGGCAATAGCATTCAATGTGAACTGAATGGGGCACTGTAGTGGGTATCATAGACTCTGCTTAAGTTTTAAAATGTCACATTTTTAAAGTAAGGAAAGAATTAAACTGGTCAGTAGAATGTCTGATGACTTGATGACTGTATATGGTTGACTTTCGGTCAATAGGATGGGTATCCACAGTGATTATTGACACACTGCTGGCAGCGCTTTCTTATGCTGTGGATCAATTTTCTGATCTGTCTCTGGGGTATATTGTCTCACTCCTCCAAAAGATAGCGTCTTAGGTCTCAAAAGTTTGACTTGGGACCCATCCTCTGGTATACATTTCGCTTGAGATGGCTCCACAGGTGTTCAATAGGATTAAGGTCAGGGGAGCAAGCTGGCCAATCCATAGCCTCCAGACCTTCCCTGGCCAAGAATTCACAAACTTCAGCCGCAACATGAGGCCTTGCATTGTCCTGCATCATATGGCACAACATGAGGTTACAGGATCTCTGTAACGTCTGGCAGTCATGGTATCATTCAGGACAAGGTCTGTCTTCCTATGGCTCTTGCCCTGTCCACTTCAGATAACCGTGGCATGATGTCTCGACCACAGATGAACAAATCCATACCTGACCCTGGGTCCCCATGCTTTTATACCCATGCTTAGCCCAGATTCTGTCCATATAACACAGGTTAAGTTCACTAAAACAATTACCCAGTGTGCCCAAACAAGGAGAGGATACCTCACTAAAACCACCCCGTTCAAAATAGCCTTTTTCCAAAGTGTAGTTTCTGATTTTGTCTCACATTTAGCACATATGCAGTCAAGCATTCACTTTCAATTCGTTGATCTCGACACATTTTGCACCCTAGGGATTATTCTACACATACATGTAAATACTTGTCAGAAAACTAGCCAAATATGAAACATATATCAAATTATAAAAGCGGAGACTTATTTTTTTTGGCTGAGGTTATTATCGGTATGTTCTCGACACACAGCGTGTATCATATTACAACTACCTGCGTTACACATAGGTAATGGCACACGTGCAACATAGTGTAATTAATGTGAAGCTAAAAAATGGCAAAGGAAATATAAATGTTAGATTAAAGTTACACAAATGCTGGTTAAATTAGCTCATGGAAAACAGGTTGAAAGGATTTCCCAAATGTAGTGGAACGTCGAGAACACACACCCAAAAATAACAAAAAAAAAAACAAACAAACAAACAAACAAAAAAACAAAAACAAAAAACACACACACAACCCCCCCCCACAAAAAAAAACAAAAAAACAAAAAAAACAAAAAAAAAAAAAAAAAACAGGAAAATTTGAAAATTCAAAAAGTGCCACTCCATGAATGGGTCAATGGTGTCCGAGAAACCGTTTGGAAACAGGATGGAATTCGTGGTAGACATTTTTCAAAACAAGGTCATCAGTTTAACTTTAACGTTTAAATCGTTGAAAAAATACACCATTTGAAAATGAAAGAGAAATTGGTTTAAGAAGTAGACGAGAGGAGCGGGAATTGTTTTCCAAAGAGAACTACGTACTACGTAACCCTATCGATTCAATGATTGCATCAAAGGGATGGGAAATGGTTCAAACAAATATTCAAAACACATTGTCACAGCTAGCTGGTGAATGCTCGGGCAAGACAACGTTCACATGTCCTTCGTAAAAATCCTAATAGTTATTTCCACTCTCACGTTTAACCTAAATTCCTAAAGGATATATTTAATCCACTTAATGGTCTTCATCTCGTTAGGTCTACACTTTATGAAATTCCTGTGGCAATACTTCACAACTTGCCAGTAGATGTTACAAAATTATTTCTGAAAAAACAGTTTGATTTAAATTTTGCATATTCACCTAAATTGCAAACATAAAAATTTTATAACTTTGGTTCGTGGTTCACTGGATGCGGCTATGTCACAAACCCCTAAATTGAAGTCAGGGAATGGCAACTCTATTTCTAATACTTTTGAAGCTATTCAAGAGTTAAATTTCATGTTTCCCAATAATATGCATAAATTAAAACTTTGGTTCATGGTTCACCTGTTGCGGCTATTTCAGAAACCTTCATATTGAAGTTGGAATGGCACCTCTATGTATGATAGTTTTGAAGTTATTGAAGATTTAGTTTCTGTGTGTTCATCTAATTTGCCTAAATAACAAGTTTACAATTTTTGTTTATTGGATGCTGTTGTGTCACAAACCTACAAAATGAAGTTAGAATGGCACTTCTATCTACGATAGTGATGAAGCTTCTCAAGATTTAAATTTTGTGTATTCGCCTAATATTCATAAATTAAAATTAAAATACAAACTTTGGTTCGTTGTTAATTGGATGCGTCACAAACCCATAAATTGAACTTTGGAATGACACCTCTATCTATAATAGTTTTCAAGGTATTCAAGATTTAAGTTTTGCATATTCACCTAATTAGCATAAATTAAAATGCAAAAAATCTGATTCAAGGTTCATGAGATGCGGCTTTGCCACAATCATGTATGTTGAAGTTTGAATGGCATCTCTGTCTATAATCGTTTTGCAGCTATTCAACTTTAAATTTTTCAATGCCCCGAACTAGCGTTATTTAAAATTCTACTTTCATTTACTGTCCATTAAATTAGCACTGTTACAAACTTGTACATGCACATTAAAATTTTGTGTTTTTCTGCATAGTCTGTAAGATATGGGACTTTTTAAATTTTAATTGCACAATTCCAATGCTATATTAGTTACAAAGGCAAGTGTTGTGGTTTTTAGAAAAATAGTGTCTGAGAAAAACTCCAGACAATTTTGGTCGTAAGGAAGAATAATAAGAGAAAGAGAGAAAGAATGGAAAAAAGAAAGAAAGAAAGAAAGAAAGAAAGAAAGAAAGAAAGAAAGAAAGAAAGAAAGAAAGAAAGAAAGAAAGAAAAAAGAATTTTTGGAAAAACAAAATGCCTGGGTTCCCACCCAGACATAATAATGTGCCGCTGCTAAATTAAACCACTCCAGACAAATTTGGTCGTGAAGGAGAGAGAGAGAGAGAGAGAGAGAGAGAGAGAGAAAGAAAGAAAGAAAGAAAGAAAGAAAGAAAGAAAGAAAGGAAAAAAGAAAAAAGATAGAAAGAAAGAATTCTTGGAAAAACAAAATGTCTGGGTTAGCACCCAATAATAATGTGCTGCTGCTAAATTAAATATAGATATTATAGAACAGTATCCTGTAATATGTCACGGGAGCTTTATGCACCCAACCCAGAGCAAAACATATGGAGTACGAAAATAGTTTGAAAATAAGTGAGCCATTTATTTCAGTGTAACGATTTTTTGTACAGTATCAGTGTCAAGAGTTTTTATGGGAAATTATAAACTGGCTAAGTGGGCCCGTCCATGTAGAGGAATTTAATGGAAAGGGGTATCAAGAGCCTAAGAGCCATCCCAGACGCGCTCTCCGAGGTTAAAGATACACCTCAAGCGAAATTGCGTACATTATGTTACTCTTTTGCTGAAGACATAGCCACATTTTGACAGTCTGCTAAGCGGCCTGCCTTGCTCTAATAAAGTCCCAATTATCAAATGAGACATATAAATAAACTGATACTATCATGAAAATATCATTTTTGGGGTTTTTTATTTACATCGGAAACACCAATTAAACAGTGAAATGCAACATTGATCCGGACAGTGTATAAAAGTTATTTATCAGTGAATGAAATAAGTTTGCATGGAAAGTTATAATCTACTACTGGGCTATCAATGGAGGGGGTTACTTCCAAATATATATCTTTCCCATTCTGTGTCAATTAAGACCCGCAGTTGTTCTATTACCTTTTCGATTGATTGATGAAAATAAACATTATTTGGAGGTCTAAATTCACTTCAAGCCAACTTTTATAACCCCATATATTGAGCTTCTTCAAGAGGTATATCTTGTTCTGAGCATTATTTATGATAAGTCAATATACGGACAATTATAAATATTACAACTCATGATAAAGTTCATTCCCAGACCATTTGAGAGAATTCAAGGGTGGTTCCACGAAAATGTAAATGAGTTCAAAGAAAGAGTTAAATTTAGCCTGAGAGGATCTAAAAAAACTACATTATAATTGATAAAAACGCAAATTACAATAACAATAAATTGTAGGTTACGTGGGCTGTATGTCCATTGGATGTAGCCTGAGAGGTCTCCTGGGTGAGATTTGTCAGGTCATGTGCCATGATTTTTGAAACATCAAAATCCAAAACAACTTAAAATCTACACAATGCTATAACAACCAGAACACCATTGATATGTGGTGCAAGCTCAGTACCCAAGTAATGTTAAACATTAATATTCTCACCGCTGGAAATGACAAAACCAATAATGATGGACCTCAGCTATTTCTTTTGGTGATAGAAATGGTGAAAGCAAAATTGAGTTTAACCTGCGAGATCCTCCCAGGAGCAATTTGACTTGCAAGCAATCAAATCTATTGATAGGACGAGATGACGGATCCCAGTTCACGAAAAGAGAAGGCAAAATGGCAAATTTAGCTTGATGTGGCTCCCTCCAAAAATATATCTTGTTATGACCATAATTTATAAGTCAATTTTAGGGCAATTATAAATATGACAACTAATCATAAAGCCCATTAGAAGGCCATTTGCCAGAACACAAGGGTAATTCCATGAAAAGAAAGAGTTAAATTTACCCTGAGAGGACTCTTGGGAGCAGTATATCAAATTGCCATCATGATTGATTTATTTCAGTGCCAAAAAAAAAAAAAAAAAAAAAAACCAAAAAAAAAAAAAACCCCAACAAACTATAGACATAATAATTGATAATAATCCAAATTGCAATAACAATTTACTGTGCTCAGTGGTGGATAGGAAGCTACACGGGTTGTATATCCCTCGAATTTAGCCTGAGAGGGCTCCGAGGTGAGATTTGTCTGATCGTTTATTTTTTTGTAACATCATAGTCCAAAACAAATTAAAATTGCAATTAATCTCAGATATTGAAAAGGTTGAAGAAAAATTTAATTTTTTCCTGACATGGCTCCCATGAAAGATAAATCGAGTTCTGATGTCCAGAAGAGGTATTATTCAGTTGAAGGTGATGGTTGTCCAAGGAGTTATTTTATTAGTTTTATGAGGTTATTAATGAATATGACTCCTAGGAGAGATACCTACTTTTTTCAATTGCTTGTGAACATTCAATGAAATTGCAAAGAAAAAGATATTGGTAAAATGCACCAAGCAATAAACGCCATTGATGTAATGCGATTAGAAATAGCTCTACCAGCTATTTGAATATACGGGGGAATGTTGAATTTAGCTTTATGAGGTTCCTAGAAAAGGCATGTCCATTTCTGATGATAATTTAACGCAAGTCTAAATAATAGCAATAATGATGATGACAATAACAATAATGATGATGATGATGATGATGATGATGATTGATATTATTATTATTATTATTATTATTATTATTATTATTATTATTATTATTATTATTATTATTATTATTATTATTATTATTATTATACAGTGACCCATTCTGCCTTTTTGATTCAAGATCCGGTAACAGTGTAATGTGTTGCAGTAAATAAGGATGGAATATGCATGGATTTGTAGACTGTATAAGGATTTCGAAAGTGTTTGACTAAGTTGTATCAAATAATTTTTTTAATGGCACACTATACACTCATATGCATCAAAAAATAAAGGTTCAAGCACGTAGTTTCCTGTGGACATGCTAAGTGAAATCAATGAACCGTGCAGTCTACTACATTAAATTAAAGCAGCACTAAAGACACCATTTTACAGTATCCACCAGTATTATCATATTGAACAGAGTATCATACTGAATTACACCAGCATTCATTCTTTTGTTGCTAATTCGTTTGGGTATTTAGGCATTAAAAATATTAATTTCATTGATTATGGCGTCTTGGTTCCAGATAGACTCAATAAGTGGTACAACATATATTTTGTCTCTATTTCAATGTTTCCCTCACTTTTACCGGTTTTATGAATTTTATACTTATCACAATTGTAGTAAAAACGTGGGAGACATATTTATACCGTTGATAAACTCCTATCAGAGGCAGTGTTGCTGTTTTCCTCAGCATCTGTGTTGAATCTGCATGTTGGTCTACAGTAATGGACCAGTTATATTTTTATAAAAGCACTTCCGTGCTTGGCTTTTTACGCCCTTATTAGGGCATAAAAAGTCACACATATTTGTTTCAGATAAGTTCTGTTTGAAGATTGATTTTATTGTGCAATTATATGCAAGGTAAATGACGTTTTTGTTTGAAATGTGCAAAATGTTCATCTAAAATATATGTATATATAATTTTGATATATACCTGTTGAAAACGAATTCCATTTGATTTAGAGATATGCTAGAGAAGCTACACTAACTTGAAAAGCTAATCTGTCAGTGTGTCTAGAAATGTATGACAGGGGCGTAAACCTGCATGCTTGGAAGATGCAAACCCTGTATGCTCGTTGGATACGGATGCAATTAAAATAGCTGGATCCTATGCAGTATTGTACTATAGTTTGGTACTTCTATCTATAATGTATTTGGAGATATGACATATAAATTTGAAATGAGCCTGATTAGCATAAATTTCAATTATACAACTCCGGTTCTATATCCACGAGAACCAGAGACTCTTCAAACATGTACATAGCACTTGAAATCATAGGTCTATGTGTGATAGTTTTGAAGTTAAGGGACATTTAAATTTTTTAATGTGCAAGATGTAGCTGATTTGCATAATTTTAAATATTCCCATACCAAAGTTTTTCAGTATTGCCACCACTCAATCCATACCATAGCAGTTGGTTTTGTCTGGTTTTAGTTTTAGAGATGTCCAAGTCTTAAATTTTCCAAATGTCCGTTATTTGTATGAATTTTAATTGTAGAATTCTGGATATGTGTCCACTAGATGCACAGGATTTTCAAAGTTACGTAATTTGTATAATTTTAAACATGATTACACCAAACCTTAGCAGTACTACCACTACTCAGGCCCTTTGAAATACCTTTAAAATATGCAAATGCCCCTCATTTGCATAGATTTTTATTGTAGAACTCTGGAAATATGTCCAGCAGAAGCACAGTCCTTGCAAACATATACATATCATATGTAATCATGGCTCTATGTACAATAGTATAGAGGCCAGACAGAATAATAAATAATTTGCATAATTTTGAACATCATCACGAAGCAAAGTATTACCATCATTGACATTGTCAAAGGCACAGACATGCCGACTTTGATTAAAGCTCGTTTTTCCTACACTCTTCGTTCAGGATATAAAAAATAAAATAAAACTAAATAAATAAATAGACAGACAGACAGACAGACAGACAGACAGACAGACAGACAGACAGAAAGAAAGAAAGAAAGTAAGTAAGAAAGAAAGAAAGTGTTCACACGCAGACATAATACAAATGAAAGCAGTTGATATTCAACCGATTTCTCCTGTAACAAATTTGTTTGCACACTGTGGAATGTGGAATTTCCTATGAACACACCATATCTTTATGAGGTCACTAACTACATCACTAATGGTAAAAGAATCCATGGCATTCAATCAGACAACAGGCTGATTTTGTCCTGGGTTATCGCCTGTAAGTATTCTACTCTCCTACAACTCCACTCAGAGGTAGGTACAAACAGGTGTGCCCGCAGGGGTCTCTTCGCAATTGAGTGGTTGTTGTTTTCTTTAGCCTCATTATGTGTCAGTAGGCCCTATACAGTATCTATTATCATCACTGAAGTAAAATATCCCTGGATCTCAGTCTTGGTTTCAAACATGACCGTTTGCTGCCGAAATTTTAATATCTTTCTCCCTCTCTCTCCTCTCATTTAGTCTCCTCAGTTACTTACAGACTATTTTATCTATTTATTGTTCAAATATGATTTTTTACCTTGCGGACTCGAAAGTTTGCTTGTTTTATAGTTTTGAAGTGCACATGATTTCGATGTATTGATATAAATTTATTTTTCCTATCGTGGTGGTGAATTAAATCACCATCATTCATATATACTGGAAGAGGAAGCTCTGTGCCAAGTTTCAATTTAAAATGGTAAATGTAGGGCTGAAGAGAAAAGTGGGTAACAAAATGGGAAATTGCGAATTCAGGCAACAGCGGATGTAATATTAACCCCTGCACCTACTCCTGCAATAATCCAATACTAACTTATATATATATATATATATATATATATATATATATATATATATATATATATATATATATATATATATATATATATATGTATATATATATATATACATATACATATACATACATATACATATATATATACATATATATATATATATATATATATATATATATATATATATATATATATATATATATCCAGCACATACAAAGACCAATATTCCATATAATCAGGCCACAAAACGAGGACAAGAGAAAACATTAATTACGGTTTCCATGTACAACCCCAAGAATCTCAAAATTCAAACCAAATTACGAGATATAGTCAATACATTGGAAATTAATGACCTCATGAATGATACTAAATTTATTTTTAGTAGACGACAGCCTCAAAACCTAAGATAACTCTTAACCAAAACGAGATTTACACCAGAAGAAAAGGACGATAGACCTCCTGGGAGCAAAAAAAATGTGGGTTACCGAGATGTGAAACAGATCTTTGAAATGGACAATATAAATTTAGATAAATGTTGGGACTTACAAATCAAAACCTTGATAAATGTACTTCTAAAAATGTTATCTATGCATTAATTTGTCGAGGTTGTAATGAAATATACATTGGGCCAACTAGTAATGAACTGAGGCAGAGATTGACTGCACATGAACAACAAGTACATCTGCCTGAAATAAGACAATTATGGGTCAGCGAACATATAGATAAATGTTCAAGATATAGTCCAAAATTCTTTATATAACCATTTTTCCAAATGAAAAACGATTCAACCATAAAAAATGGAGCAAAAAGAATATTAGCGACCGACGGCTTGCCGAAGCGAGCTGTCTACTATAATACATTTATATATATTGAAAATATATACGAGTGATTCCAAGATTAAGGGCAATTTATCGTACCAAAAATACAGAAAAACAAAATGTGTTGCATTATCCTGTTGGTAAGGGTGTACACTCACAAGGTCTTGTTTGACATGTTGCACTATACAGCAGAGATAATTTTTGTTGGAACTACATAATATCAAGTTTTATATATATGTCGCTACTCATTCAAGCACTCCAACTCTGTTATGGATCACCGATCCGACTGTTAGGGCCTCATTCATAGAGATATGCAGACCTTCGTTTTGGCTCATGTCTTCCTAGGAATGAAGATGAAACGAACAAATAATGTGGTGGAATGGGTGTTTTTTGCGAAGTGATTCATGGTGTTTGTTCATGCTTTGAAGTCAGCTGTGGAGTCAACTGTCACAATTCACGAACTTGATGATGGAGTGATGTGTTCTATTTAAAACACAGAGGATTTAGGTGGACTATATTTTTGTGAAATAAGTGGGTGAACCTTATACATCCTGATGTCATCATCATGTTTGTTCATGCTTTGGAGACAAACATAAGATCAACTATGTTACGGATCAGTGATTTAATTATTGAGTTTTATTCACAGAGATATGCAGACCTTTGTTTGGCACATGTCTTCCCAGAAATAAAAATGAAACAAACAAATCATAATGGTGAAATGGATGTCCTTTGTAAAGTCAATCATGATGTTCATATATATTTCAGCTGAGAGGTCAGCAACGTTACGATTCAGTGGCTTGCTTATGAAGTGACGCGTTATATCTTAAACACAGAGAACTTGTTTCGACTAGTTTAGTTTAGTTTAGGTTAAACGTATTTGTTTAGTCTGGATAGCCCTATAGTACATCGAGATGACTAATCCATGGGTTCTTCAGAACATGGAGACACACAGTAGGTATGTACAAGACACACATGACAATACAAATGTTACCAATGTATTATATGTGTGTAAACTCTGTACGAATATCAAGATTTGATTACTTGTAAGATACAAGTTAAACCAGTATGAGTTGAGTTTAGTATTTACCCGTTAAAGAAAAGGTGTGATACAAATGAATTTGCATAGTCCAACCGATGATCACTACAGTAACAGTAACGGAAACATTTAGTCCTTAAAGCGCCTGGTATCAATAATGTACTGATGGAGAGTATCACAGATCTGGATATTTTGGCAGTTAGAAAGCTCTGCCATGGAGAAATATTTCAACTAACCTATAACTACCAATATGAATTATAAGATGTGGGCTAACCCCCGGAGCAATCAAAGGAATAACAGTATTTAGTAATTTGTTTCTCTGAACGATGTGATAGGGACAGAAGAGTAGGAAATGCTTAAGTCTTCAGTGGGATAAGAACAGGCACAGGATGGGTCAGGAAGGATATTAATTTTGTATAGGTCGGAGTTTAGTCTAGAGAATCCTAGGCGTAATTGCGTGTGGCAAACATTAGCAAATCTGTCACCATAGAAATAGAACTCAGGAACAGTGTCTGTGGCTAACAGAGTAGTTTTAAGTTTCGATTTGAGTATATGTAGAGGAAGCCAATCTCTAATGTCGGAAGGTAGGTTATTCCACTGTTTGTTAGCATCTGGGAGAAAAGAGTTACTCAGACGCGATGTTCTACATCTAACTGGGCGCACTGACATTGAATGTCGGAGAGCACGACCAACAGGAGGAGGGGGTACTAGATTAGACAGATAAGAAGGAGTCAGTTTGTGGTACATTTTGTAAAAGAGGACAAGCTTGAAGTATTTAGTTTAGTTTAAACATATTTATTTCAACTGGATCGCCCTATAGTACATCGAGATGTCACTAATCGAGGGGTTCTCCAGAACATGGAGTGACACACAAAAATGTATATTACAAAACACACAGGACAAAACAGGAACAAAGTTACCCAATTAACAGAGAAGCTGTACACATGCTTCAAATTTGTACCCTGCATACAAAAATCACAGTACGTCTATCTGCAAGAGCTGACCACCCAATAAAGCACCAAATTTTAATTACGATGATGAAAATCCAGCGATGCTTTGTTGACAGAGAAACTTTGGTGCCTATCAAGGGTGCCCTAACAGTGAAACCAAATGGCCATTGCTTTCGTTATGCCATGACTCTTTTTTTTTCGGAAAACAGTATCAAACTCTTTCATTAGGATAAGTCCGTCAACTAATACTTTGCAGACTTTGGCAACTGTGATTATAGCAATCAAGTTAAAACTGAACCACATAACCATGTCATCGCTGAGCTTACAGTCACAGAACTGATATCAGTTGAGCCCAAAGTTCTTGAATTCAGGTCTAAATTGGTAGAGTTAATTGTCCTGATATTGACCCTTGTTTTCAAAATTAGAACTTATATTAAATCAAGTAGGTCAAGGCCACTATTCAAATTCACATGCCTGAAATTTACAAGGGGACTCTTTCTGTGAAAACATAGTATTACAGACATATGGAATCTTGGACTGTTAATGTTCACAAAATATATTGAATTAACAAAAAATATACAGACTTCTGCATATGCTTTTCATCTGATGAACATGTAAGTAACATATTTCCAAATGCTTATAAGGAACAACAGCACACAAAAACACGGAAGGATGTGCTCGACATTATGTATGTGGTCTTCTATACAAGAGGAAATTTTATTAGCCACATCTGCTTACTTGTGATGGAAAATAGCAGGGAAGTAATAAATGATAGCAAATTATCGCTCAACTATGTTACGTAACATAGTTGAATTGATATCTTTTTACCCCACCCCCACCCCAAGTTCAAGCTAACTTTAATATATCTTATCCCAAATGCACAAGATTGAAGACAATAGCATTCAGTATTACAGACCCACAGGATATTGGGCTTTTTATGTTCACAAAATATACTAAAACAGCAATGGAAGAAAATATACAGACTTTTTGCATAGCCTTTTCATGTGACCATTCCATATTTAAGTAACATTTCCAGCTGCTTGTCAGGGAAATATAGTACACTGTAACATGGACAGATGTGCGAGACGTGTGTATGTTCTTCTATACAATAATAAAGTATATTGGCCACATCTGCTCACTTGCGATGCCAGATAAAGCACAGAAATAATAAATAACAGCAAAATTTTCACTCAACTATTTTATTTAACATAGTTGATTGTTTCTTATTTTAACCCCCTAAAGGTCAAGCATAAATTAATAACTAAATCTTCAAGATTAAAGACACTTCATGGTCGTTTTGTGACAAATCTGTATGTAGCTACGGATATTATTACCAATTTTACGACTGTAACATAGTTGAGCACTAATTAACATACTCATAAATTTTTACTCCTTTTAATTTTTTTTTATAGAAGGCTTACTTTAAGCTCCGCGCCATTCTATTCTGCCTACCAAGTTTCTTTGGCAGGAAAACAGTAAAACACAACTGATTAAACATATACTGAACTAGCTGTTACAACGTATTCATGGTATCAATTGTGTGTAACATAGTTGAGCGAAACACTGGTAACAAACTTTCAGTACTTCAATGCACAGATTTGCATGCACTACGAATGAAGCTGTTTTGGCATGATTAGGTTCAACACAAAAACGCTTAAACAAAACAGCAAACTTGACCTTATTTGAATGTACTTACATTAAATTAAAAACGTCAAACCTGAAATTGCAGTTTGGAACATGCCATTTCCGTAACATAGTTGACCTATATTGCACCGAATGTACCTGATATACCAGCACCCAGGAGCTGTCAATTTTTTCTGTAGTCGGGTTCTGCACATAGATGTATTTTATATCTTAAAAAAAACGCAGCTGCTTACAGGATTTTGGTAAAGGCTTGGAACACTAAGTTTCCCTTAATTTTGGAATCTCTCATATATTTCTTCAGTAAATCAATATACTCAGTACCATACCGTCCAACTTGGACAATCGCCAGCTTCTGGTCTACCGGAGCGAAAAACTTCCTTAAAATCGGTCTGATGTCCCGCTATGCAGAGAATACTAATGCATGGTGGTAGGCTTAAAGGTCTCTCCCGTTATTCACAGCATATATATATATATATATATATATATATCACAGACCCCCCCCAAAAAAACGTCAAATGTTTCTATCCACTGTTTGTCATTATTTCCTGGATAACAGCAATAATGACGTTCTCGTTTGAGCGATTGCACAGACGCCATTCGTGTGCACGTGCTGTCGAGTCACGAGCGACCAGGATATCGTCTCTTCCACAGTCCCATTGGCGCCCTTGAGGTGGCGTGCTAAACCAGTAGTTGCACTTAGCGCTTGACCCGAATCCGGCCTTTTTCAAGGGCATTGCGTGCACGGAAATCGTTTTTTCTTTCCATTTCACGCTATTTATAAACAAATCATGAAAACCATATAAGCCGAAGTAGGCATTTTGCATCATTTCCTTCATATCACCATGCCAACATTGTGACTAAATTAAGGCATACTGTAGCGTTTCTTCGGGAAAATAAATGATTGTGCGAGGAAGGCCATCGTCATCGATCAACATTACGCTGTTTACAATGCATATTCAGCACAGTCAATGAATTTTACTCTTCCCGCGGCCCATGTCCACATGTTTAGTTCACTATGCGTTTTTTCACCTTTAGTATAGTTGGTGTGGGACGTTTGTCAGTCAAAATTTAATAATGGACAGCAAAAATAAACTTGTTGCGTCATTTATCTCGCCCGTTTTGGAAAGTTCATTGGAGAACAGCATCCCTGTTTGTTTGTTTCAATGCATTGCTCGGCAATTGTCGAAAATGGAAGTACTTTTCGGTTATCGTCGGTAGCCCAAAATAAGTACCATATTTGGATCGATGACCCCGTTTCCTCGAATGAGTTTCCAAACATGGACATTATCGTTAAATTTGACTGATTTTTTGGGTGCAAATATCAACACACATCATACTTATGCCAATCGGAGGGGAGTATCTGAGTATACAAAACTAGAACAGACTTTGGTCTTTCCCGCGATACCAACCATTCCAGACATTTATAAACAAACATGGCCCTACGCCATTGAAGGATTCGCAATTTGGATAGCTCTCAACATTACTTAAGGAATGAGCGAAGTTTGATGGTTTTCCTTTCATCAGCCAAGTGAAAGAGACATGAAAAAATACCAGAATTGCTTACATCGGGCAAAAGCAACATTTACACAAATCAAACTGAGTGCATTATTGCTATTTCCAGTGAAAACAAACATTTTATTATCATTTTAACTACTTTCACTTTCTTGTATATTTAAAATTCAGTTTTTTTCAACTCCAAGTTGTGTTGTATGGTGTATTGATGTCACCAGTAAATCTCGGAAAAAAGCAAGCGGTGGTAAAAGTTACCCTCGTACTGTTATTAAGAATATGTGCATAAAACCATTTCTTTCGGGGTATATTGGGAAATGGGTTATTGGATAAAAAACAGGTATCTGCCTACATACCACAGTGAATCTTTGAAAAACGCAAGTAGTAGTAGCAATCAGTCACCTTAAATTATAAAATTCGTATCTAAAGCCATCCATTTTGAGGTATGAAAAAATTGCCTTGCACCCATTATATTGAAGTAGTCTTGTTTTATTCTATACTGAAGTTAAAAAGTCAAGTCTGGTATGTCTGTCAAAACCGGTTTCTTAAAACAAAATATCACTTTTCGATTTGTGCGTCGACATGACATACGGCTGCTTGATCATCATCACGGCAGTAACTGTAAGTGCGCATGTCCAATAGCGGGCAAAAGTAGCGGCTGCTGCAAGTGCTCATACCCGATAGGCAATATCGCGGAAGTATTCGATTGAGCCAGAGGTGGGGTTTTGTCTTTTTTTTTTTTTTTTTTTTTTTTTTTTTCTCTCTCTGTGTTTTTGTTTTGGATGGTGCTACCATTGTCGCGTCCCATAGGATTGCGTGTGCTCGAGTTTCTAATGGAATAAGCCAATTCCTTGCCGTAAATGTGCATGCCCACATATAAAACGTTCTCGATGCAGTTTGTTGTTGGCGTTTTGCTTACTTTTTGTTTCTCCCTTCGGAAACTCCGATTGGCTGGCTTATTAAATATTACTTTAAACGAAAATATAGACCCAAAATTACATACAAATTTTTATGATTAGAAGTAGAAGGCCATCATGGCGTAATAACTTTTGACATTAACGAATGCCATATAAATTTATAATATACTATTTATACCATGACGTCACGAAATTACGATGAAGCTGAACTGTTCTCGCAGTCTTAATTATCCAGAGCAGGACATTACGATGCCATACCACGAGGGCTATGCTATTGTTATTTATATTATGTCGTCATAGAATCGAAACGTCATGTAACCATTACCAAGGCATGAGCGCCAGTATTTTGTTTCCGTATGAAGCTTGAAAAGGGAATAAAAATTCCTGACACCGGCAGCGACATATGACAGAAATAGAAAAAGCCTGCAGTTAGCTATTTTTTTACAAATATATATATATATATATATATATATATATATATATATATATATATATATATATATATATATATATATATATATATATATATATACCATGCGTACGTACATACCTGCCTTTATACATACATACGTAAATGTTTATCTATATATGTATTGTATTTTTAATGGAACATTTGCAAGAATAGTATTACTTCTGTCTACACAAACACATACACACATACATACATACATACATACATACATACATTAATACATACATACATACATACATACATACATACATACATACATGCATACATACATCCTTCAATTCTAGTTGTATTACAAAAAGCATAGTCATACGTTTTAAGTTGTTTAAACTTTGTATACTGCTTTGTACGTATCTCCATATGTGTCTGCTGCAGAAAAAAGTCATGTCAATACTGCCTCAACATAGAACCACTGGTTGAAACACCTAGCATATTATTATGTCTATGTGCCGACGCAGACATATTATTTTTCTAGGAATTCTTTCTTTCTTTCTTTCTTTCTTTCTTCCTTTTTCTTTCTTTCTTTCTTTCTGTCTTTACAGGCAAATTTGTCCGACATTTTATTTGAAAAGTATTTTAATAATTAGAGGCCATGCTATTCAAAATTATGCAAATGAAGGCTAATTAAAGTTTTAAATCTTCAATATCTTGTATACTATAGTAGATGTGGTTCCAAGTGTAAGGGAGTTCGATCACAGCAAGGTGAAGGTCATCTCAAATGTCAAGGTCACGTCAAGGTCAAAGGTCATGTCAAGCTCAAAGGTCAGGTCAAGGTCAAAGGTCAGTTTTAGGTCAAAATGTCATTTTAAATGTCAAGGACCACTTCAGGTAGAGGTCATTTCAAGGTCAAAGGCCAGTTTTCGGTCAAAATATTTTAAAGGTCGAGGTCATCTCAAGGTCAAAGGTCATTTCATGGTCAAAGGCCACTTTCGATGGTGGCTTTTTTCTAGCCATCGCTTGGTCAGTTTTTATCCAATTTGATCCTGGTGGGCTGAAATTGTAGCTATAATTGTAACACAACACATTTTTGAAGTCTCGCCTCTTTGTAATGAGAGGTCATACTTTTCAAAATTATGCAAATGAGGGCTAATTAAAGTTCTAAATCTTCAATATCTTATATACTATAGTATATATAGTTCCAAGTGTACAGTTGTTCGATCATAGCAAGGCAAAGGTCATCTCGAATGTCAAGGTCATTTCAAGGTTAAAGGTCATGTCAAGGTCAATTGCCAGTTTTAGGACAAAATGTCATTATAAAGGCCAAGGTTCACTTCAAGTCGAGGTCATTTCAAGGTCAAAGATCATTTCAAGGTAAAAGGCCACTTTTGACGGTGGCTTTCTATTAGCCATAACTTGGTCAGTTTTTGTCCAATTTTGATCATGTTGGGCTCAAATTTTAGGTATTGCAACACTGCACATTTTGTAAATTACATGTGACCCTAAAGGTCAAAGGTTAATGTCATCTTGGCCTTTGAAAATTCACTCAGCCATAACTCGGCCAAATTCCGTCCAATTCTAATCATGTTGGGCTTCAATTGTGGGTATTGTAACACTGTACATTTTTGCAATTTACATGTAACCTGCAAAAGTTAAAGGTCAAAGGTCAAGGTCATTTGGACTTGAAAATTTTCATCCAGCCATAAGCTTAATGGAATGAGAAGTACCAAAGCACAAAAGTTGTACCATTTAATATATACAACTTTGGAAGGCACACAGACAGATTTGCTTTGAAGCAAATCTTCCTTTCCAGTATGTGTATGTTATCCGTAGTTATTATGTCTGGGTGCCAACCCAGACATTTTGTTTTTCCAGGAATTCTTTCTTTCTTTCTCTCTCTCTCTCTCTCTCTCTCTCTCTCTCTCTCTCTCTCTCATCTCTCTCTCTCTCTCTCTCTCTTTCTTTCTTTCTTTCTTTCTGACTTTCTTTCTGACCAGATTTGTCCGGATTTTTCTCGGACCCGACTATTCTGAAAACCACCAAACTTACCATGGTGCCTGACCTACCAGTGAAATTAGGCACCTGACTTGGAATAGTCATGATAATTAAAAGTATGCAAATTAGGGGCAATTCAAATTTTATAAGCTCCATATCTTCCAAACTATTGCAGATAGACACAAAGTTCTAACTTACACATGTAGGTTTGAGTCATGTGTCAATGGACAGTGAACAAAAGTTCTAGAAGTGCAACTAAGTATGGCAAGTTTGAAGCTTTTTTGCCATGTTTATTGTCTGAATATATGCTTGTGGAAGGGGGAAAGGGGGCACATTGCGTTGAATATAAAATGATTTGTTACACTGCGACTAAATAATTCACACTGTAATTATGAATTATATATGATGTCAAGTCAGATTCATATGTTGAAGTATTTAATGGAACAACCATCACTCAATACTTTTTGTGTAAAAAAAGGTCATAATCACCATGCAAACCCTGTCAAGGGAACCCCATGTTTGGGTCCAGTGTGGCTCTAAAACAGTTCTGCTCACTGCTGATTGGTTAAAGGTAAGGTTTTTAGACAGGGTCCAATGAGTATGCAAGCCTGCCGACAGTGCTCTTAACTGAGCCCCAATGGGTCTGCCTTATCACTGGACATGCATGTTTGCACAGCTGTGTGTGTGTGTAGGAAGATGGGAGGCAGGTTAGTCACAGCAGTTTCGTACCTGGATAACTTTCCGCCCATTTTTTTCTCGCCAGCATAAGCTGTTGGCGAGACTAAGCAGTCACTTTCCGGACGTCTATGGCAAGCCAACAGGGCCATAACCCATAGGTCTTACGCGTAGCCGAGCCTCCACTACAGGTAGTCGAGGCTTGGCAACGCGTAGTCGAGGCTTGGCAATACATAGTCGAGTAAACCAATCAGATTGCAGTCTCTACTACGCGTAGTCGAGGCTCGGCAACGCATAGTCGAGCCAACAAATGAGATTACAGTTTCCACTGCGCGTAGTAGAGTCTCGGCAAAGTGTAGTCGAGCCAACCAATAAGATCACAGTCTCCACTACGCGTTGCCGAGAAAATGTTCATCTAGAACGCGTCGCCGAACCCCGGCGACGCGTAGTGGAGAAACTATGCCTCCCATAGCATGTAGCCAAACTACCCAATCACTGATGCTCTTGTAGACTGTATTAGACCTGTTCGACGCATAGCTGAGGGAACCAATTAAATTTGGTTCTCCACTACACGTTGGGTAGGACCCCACTCTTACACTCTGAGTGTCTCCAGAGCTATGCGCTGACCCCATTAATTCCCTACTCTATTTCCGAGAAGTTGGAATTTCAATTAAGAAACTTACCTGAGAAATGCTTTTCCATGAACTGAACAAGGCGCCGCTGTGCTGTCTTGAAAAGTATAATTTGATACCCGTTCAACCTCCGTTTTGAAATATGGGTTACAACCATTCTGCTATGCATCGTAGAGACCGTAATTTGATTGGCTGCCTCGACGACGCGTTGTGGAGAATTTCAAGTCTCGACTACGCGTTGTAGAGAATTTCATGTTTCTGCTACGTGTTGTAGAGACTCTAATTTGATTGGCTGTTTTAATATCAGTAATGATTGTAAGGACGTAAATGATTGGTTTGCTTTTCTTCAATCAAAAGGTGCCATAAGTTGCTCCACTACGCGTAGCCGAAGCTCGACTACGCGTAGTGGAAAACATATTCTCGGCAACGCGTAGTGGAGACTGAAATCTGATTGGTTGGCTCGACTATGCGTAGTGGAGGCTCGGCAACGCATAGTCGAGCCAACCAATATAAGATCACAGTCTCAACTACGCGTTGCCGAGAAAATGTTCTTCTAGAACGCGTCGCCGAGCCTAGGCGACGCGTAGTGGAGAAACTATGCCTCCCATAGCATGTAGCCAAACTATCCAATCACTGATGCTCTTGTAAACTGTATTAGACCTCTTCGACGCATAGCTGAGGGAACCAATTAAATTTGGTTCTCCACTTCACGTTGGGTAGGACCCCACTCTTACACTCGGAGTAACTCCAGAACTATGCGCTGACCCCATTAATTCCCTACTCTATTTCCGAAAAGTTGGAATTTCAATTAAGAAACTTAACTGAGAAATGCTTTTCCAAGTTCAAGTTCTTTATTCGCCCGTGATCTCTACCCGAGGTATAGGGCCATAAATCAAATACAAATAATAATATTGACAATTAGCGATGGAGTGCATACAAGATAAACACAAATAATATCAAAAATAAATATGGAGGTTCTATAGTAATTTAAAACCTTCAATAAGAAATTTACAGACCTTGTTTAGTTGTGTTACATCAGAAGTTAATAATTGAGAAAATTTTAATACATTTGCAGGCTTGTAAAAATGCTCTGGAATGAATTTTTTTCTGATTGCAGTTAAAGTAGGACATTCAAGTAAAAAATGATACTCGTGACCAAACTGATTATTATTACATAAAGTACAATACCTCTGATTTCTAGGAATATTAATGTATCGCCCGGTCTCAACTGGTAATTTGTGATTCAATGTTCTAAATTTACACATAAACTTCCTATATTTTGGTAATTATTGAACAAGGTAAGACTCAAAACCAAAATCATGTTTATATAACCTATAATTAAAACATTTATCTGTATCAAAAATTTCAGTTTTCCATTCTTGTCTATACTGATCTGTTAATCTTAATTTTACAGCTTTACATAACCACTTGTTATTCACACTTCCTGGTTGATCCCATATATTACTCATACCACAATGATTTAATATTTGGTGTACAAATTTTAACCAGGGATTTTTTCTATCTTTACTATTATTATATTGCATTAAAAGTGCTTTATATGAACACGAGGATAATTTAGACTCTTTACCAATATTCAATTTATGCCAAAAACCAATCACTCTACTTTTAACAATACATGAAAGAGGAAATCTACCGAGCTGTCCATAAAGGACACATGTTGGGGTTGACTCTTTTAATCCCAATAATAATTTACAAAATTTACGTTGGAGTTTCCCAACCAAATCGAGTTTTTCCACTCCCCACACTTCGCAACCATATAACATTATTGGCAAAACAGTCACATCAAATAGCTCTAACTGAATATCTATAGGAAAGTTCAAATATCGAGCTTTTTTTAACAAAGCAAACATTGCCTTTGATGCTTGGTCATAGAGATATTTCTTGAGAGATGTTAAAATGAACTGAACAACGCGCCGCTGTGCTGTCTTGAAAAGTATAATTTGATACCCGTTCAACCTCCGTTTTGAAATATGGGTTACAACCATTCTGCTATGCATCGTAGAGACCGTAATTTGATTGGCTGCCTCGACGACGCGTTGTGGAGAATTTCAAGTCTCGACTACGCGTTGTAGAGAATTTCATGTTTCTGCTACGTGTTGTAGAGACTCTAATTTGATTGGCTGTTTTAATATCAGTAATGATTGTAAGGACGTAAATGATTGGTTTGCTTTTCTTCAATCAAAAGGTGCCATAAGTTGCTCCACTACGCGTAGCCGAAGCTCGACTACGCGTAGTGGAAAACATATTCTCGGCAACGCGTAGTGGAGACTGAAATCTGATTGGTTGGCTCGACTGCGCGTAGTGGAGGCTCGGCAACGCGTAACACCAATGCGTTATGGCCCTGTTGGCTTGTCATAGACGTCCGTCCGTCCGTCAACAAAAAACTTCGGAGTGGCTTGAATTACGCTGGCGAGTCATTCATGCCCTCGGGCATGACTCTGGTTGTATGTAGCTGGTGGCTCAGGGTCCCTGTCCAATTGTCAAGGACCCTGGGTCTGCTTAACAGGCATCACCTTGGACAGGGACCTACATATGATACATTATTCTGCTATAAAAATTTGAAAGAGGTGAAGACCTGGCTCTGTCTCTCCCTCTTCCCTATCCCTCCTCCCTATTTATGTGTGGGTGCTAACTCAGACATACTGTTTTATTTCTTTCTTTTTCTTTTTTCTTTCTTTCTTTCTTTCTTTCTTTCTTTCTTTCTTTCTTTCCTCTCTCTCTCTCTCTCTCTCCCTCTCTCTCTCTCTCTCTCTCTCTCTCTCACACACACACACACACACACACACATTCTATCTTGCTTTCCACCACATAATTTGTCCGGAGATTTTCTCAGACACCGTGCAAGCTACAATTTTTCAACTTGGCATGCTAACAGGGCTAGTTGACTATCTGACTTTAGACACAAAATTTTAATGGGAACATATAGGTTTGTGAAACCCGCCAATATAATGGACAGTATATGAAATTTCACATAATGCTAATAAGGCGCATTAAAGAATTTAAAAGTTTAATATCTCCAAAAGTATTACAGATAGAGATGCCATTCCAACTGCAATCTGTAGTTTTGTGGCAAAGGTACATCCAATGAACTATGAACCAAAGTTGTAGGATTTTAATTTATGCAAAAATTATGTGAACAAGTAGTCGCTGACGCTAGCCATATCCCCCGCCCACAGTAATCATGGTGGTAAATACACATGATGAACATTGGTATATCATAGTTGGTAAAATGCGAAAGGTTTCTGTTGGTGGCAATATGGAAATAAATACAGAGAGCCTTTAAAGGCATTATGTGTCCCCCTTTTAACAAGTAGCCACTGAAACCCCCCCCCTCCTTATGAGGGTGAACCAGTGCACAAGGGGTTTGTTTGCTAATCACATCTTCCTTAACATGTAAGACTTAAAATAAAGTTGGCTGAAATGAGAAAGAAACAAGTTTACTTGAAAAGGATCCTGGAGTTCTTGGTTATCTGCAAAAAAAAAAAAAAAAAAAAAAAAAGAAATACAAAAGAAATTAATATATTAATGAAGGAAAGTACTTAGTCAAAAACAATTCTGCCTATGCACACCTCCTACCTCTGGTCTGCCAACGCTGAAAATCTTAACGGGTTACCACTTTTAGTTGCAAAGTTATGCTTCACACAAAATTGTATTGTATCTTGAGCTTGCTTAATGGACTTTATTAATTTATTAATCAATGAAAGTAATTACCCACGCAAAACAGTGCCTATGCACACCTACTACCTAAGGTCTATTAGCCATAAAAATTTCAAAGGGTTGGTATTAATAGTTTAGAAAATATGGCCCGGACAAATCTTGAGCTTGGTTAACGAACTTTGTTAATTAATCATTTAATGAAAGTAATTAGCCACACAAAAATATGCCTACGCACACCTACTACCTAAGGTCTAGCAACCGTAAAAACTTCAAAGGGATAGGATTAATAGTTTAGAAGATATGGCCCGGACAAAATTTGTCTTCCTTAACGAACTTTGTTAATTAATTAATTAATTAATGGAAGTTATCAGCCACACAAAACAATGCCTACGCACATCTACTATCTAAGGTCTACCCACAATAAAAAATTCAAAGGGCTAGCATTAATAGTTTAGAAGATATGGCCCGGACAAATTTGTATTGTAGCTTGAGCTTGCTTAATGAACTTTGTTAATTAATTAATTAATGGAAGTAATTAGCCACAGAAAACAATGCCTATGCACACCTACTACCTAAGGTCTACACACCATAAAAAAGACGAATGGCTAGCATTAATAGTTAAGAAGATATGGCCCGGACAAAATTTGTCTTGCTTAACGAACTTTGTTAATTAATTAATTAATGCAAGTAATTAGCCACACACAACAATGCCTATGCACACTTACTACCTAAGCTCTACCCACCATAAAAAATTCGAAGAGGTAGCAGTAATAATGTGGAAGATATGGGCCGGACAAAATTTGTTTCGGACGGAAGGATGGACGGACACACGGACGGTGTCCATTACCATACCCCTCCCCTTCTTCGTGGGCGGAGGATAATAAGCAAAATTTAAATGGTGAATAGCTTCAAAACTATAAGAGATAGAGGTACCATTCCAACTTCAATTTATGGGTTTCTGACATAGCTGCATCTAATGAACCATGATCCAAAATTGTACAGTTTTGATTTATGCAAATAAGATGAGTACAAGAAATTTAAATCTTTGAATAGCTTCAAAACTATTACACATAGAGTTGCCGTTCCAACTTATATTTGTAGGTATGTGACATAACCGCATCTAATGAACCATAAACCAAAGTTGCAGGCTTTTAACTTATGCAAATTATGCAAATGCACAAAATTAAAGTCTTGAATCACTTCAAAACTATTTCAGATAGTAGTGTCATTTAAACTTCACTTAAAAAATATTTTGACATGGCCACACCCATTAAACCAAGGACCAAAGTTGTAGCATTCTAATTTATGCAAATTAGCTTAATACACAAAATATAGTTTATATTGAACAATGGCAAAGTGTAACATTTCAAACTGTTCTCATTTTGAAGGCACCCAGACAGATTTGCTGTCCAACAAATCTTCTTTTCTAGTTATATATATATATATATATATATATATATATATATATATATATATATTTCACTTGCTTTAATAGTTCACTTTTTTTAGCCTGTGAAACACACCCTGTTTATTGTATGAATTTGCATTCTGTCCGGCTTGATTAGTCATACTCTTCTGGTAGCCCTCACTACAGTATTGGCAATTGTCTATGTACATACCTGTGTGCAAATAAAGTTTCAATCCAACTTAATACACACAGTACACAGTTGAAACTGAAAGTAGGCATGAATTATCGCCATCTGCTGTCAGGTGAACGTACTAAGTTAACAAATTATTGCCACCTTTTGTCAACTGAGTGTACTAAATTTCACCTGAGCAGTCTCTTTTGGCCTGACAGGTGGCTCTCGATAGGTTGATGTCAGAAAGGATAATGTCATTAAAAAAGTCAAATATAGTCCGACTTATGATCCTTAGGGCAGAAAGAGGTTGATATGAAGCCCGTCATTGAGAAAAATAATGAAAGAGTAAAGTCTCTGGAGGAAAAGTTAGTTTGAAAATGACCGGAATAATTTGGGAGAGTGCATCCGCCGAAACTCTCCACGTATATCAAGTTTACCTGAAAACAGGTACTCAGGATCCAGCAGAGTCCCTGTTCAACGACAGTATGGAGGTTGGTGATTACAAAAGCACCAAATTTGGTCCAGAGGATATTGATCGTGTCCATACGTTAGGAAAGAAAGTTCCCGGCAAACCTCGTCAAAAGATCATTAATAAGTTGTGACACAGCGAGTGCGTCATAAAGTGTTCAAAGCCAAACCAAATCTCAACCGAAGAGAGCAAATTCATGGTCCGCGGTGGGGGTGATGGAGCTGCTCCGGCAGATGCTGCAGCAACTGATGATGAACAAGGCAAGCAGCATACCAAGGGCCACCCAAATGACACGCCAGGCCGTCAGTCAGGCTAAATAAATAAAGAACTCACAAAAACTATTACTAATCCTCTGCATCATGCTCGTCTTTCAAAAAAAATAATAAAAGAACAAAAAAAAAAAAAAAAAACGACAAACAAACAGAAATAAAAAAAACAAACAAAAAAGAAAAAAGCACGAACCACTATCAAAAAAACTTTAACAGAAAACACCCCCTCAATGAATATATATATACATATATATATATATATATATATATATATATATATATATATATATATATATATATATATATATATATATATATATGTGTGTGTGTGTGTATATATATATATACATATATAACTGCTTGAGCCATGATGGTCGCGTACTGGTGAGAAACTGGAAGATACAGGTTAACAAAATCGTTCCCATTTTCAGTATGAACAAGACAAGTGTGCAACTCCCAGGCAAAAAGAGCAAAGAACATTCTTTTTGACATGTCATCATATTATATACGTCAAAATGTTGGGTTTATTCAATGAATTTTTTCGTTTCTAAACATATTGAATCGATATTATATTCACATGGTTCATTGTTACCATAAGAAGCATTAAAACTTTTTCTTTTATGCTCCCTTTGGAATTTTATCTGTAGAAAGGGCATATGATTATTCATTCTCTCCCTCATTGTCCCAGTATGTTTTTGTGAATGAGTGTACTATGACAATACAGTTCAATTTCAATTTCAACATATATTGAGACCTTGTTATCAGACAAACTGTGATTATCGTACTCAAGTTTAACACAGATTACCACAATATTTTGTATATCACTTCAAAAAGTACATGAACTGAAAAGATGAAGATACATCAAAATGAAACTAATGCTTGCGCATACTTTGGCGTAGTATCGCGTATTGTCGCGTTTTAGGGTGTGGTTTGCATGCATTTTGGAAAATTGCACCTTTCTCTGCGTTTTATTATTATCATTATTATTATCATTAGTAGTAGTAGTAGTAGTAGTAGTAGTAGTAGTAGTAGTAGTAGTAGTAGTAGTATAAGTATTATTATTACTAGTATTTATTTTATTTTATTTATTTATTTATTTTTTTTTGAAAACAAGTGCCTTCGGCTGTGCCCTGGTAACAAATTAAATTGACATCAAAAGAGGTAGTGTGTAACAGGGGAAAGAACATAAATTTTCAACATGTTTCAACAAATGTCCAAGTTACCCAAGGCCTAACAAAAATAAATGTGTGGTTCCGGTAACCTGACAGACCCTACTGAAAAGGACCAACCCTAAAATTAATGGAAAAAAGTCCATTTATCATGGATCCCTGTCTTTCTATTATACAAAATCAACCAATTCAGAACATTGCCTAATAATTTAGAAAGCTTCTTTTCCTCCAAATTTTTCATGATTCTGCTTGTAACTGAATTCACACAGAGCATCTGATTAATGTTCAGAAACTGCTTTTCGATCTTATGTTTCCACGTTACTGGAATTACAGATGAAACACCACATAAGCAGAAGGAAAATTTGGATCGTATTTCGTAAATTCGGGAGAAGTCAGAAAATTTTCCTCTTCGTATATTTGGAAAATACAAATTTCACTCATTTTGCATATAATCTATCTAGAGTTCATTCTGGTGTCGTGCATTTCAGAAATTTAATGCACTTTGGGTACTTTCTCCAGCTCAGGGCAAACCCTAACCTGGATTTTCGGGGCGGGAGTGGGGAACAGTGGGGTGTTGGGGGACAATGCTTGCGAAGGAAGGAGCTAAGTGAAAGAAACAGGGCAAGTTCCGGAGGGATCCACCCCCACCCACCCCCACCCCGAACTGTTTTGAAAAATGATCCTTTAAATAGTTACAGTGGATTCTGTGATAAAAAATAACGACTTTTACCCACTACTGCGACTGCATGATGAATATAATGCACACAATATAGTCACCATGGCACGGTAATAATTTAATGAGTTGTAGGGGTGCAAGAACAAATGATGAATGTACCTAAAACAATCCAAAGTTTGAAAAGAAATACTAACGGCAAACATCTTACGCGACAAAGTGTTTAACATACATTTTTATGGAATATGGAATTAGGTTGCATTTATAAATCCGACATATTTGTCATTGTAATGCCGGAAAAAAAAAACTATCCTAAAACAAAATCCCCACTCAGATCGAGGAGCCTCAATGGGCCCCTCGGTCTTCACTGAGGTGCTGTTCGGACCCGCATAGGGGCCCAGGTGGTACCCACACCTCCCACCCCACCCCACCCCGGTTTATTTAACTTCAGCACGCCCTAATTAAGTCTGTGTATCAACGCAGATTTTTTCTCTCTCTCAAATACTTTATTCTTCATTCTGTCTTGCTTCCTTTCTTTCTTATTTAGTTTTTTTTTTAAAGTTTGTTCATTATTTCATTTGATTCTCTTTATCCGAGAGACTTTTGTCCTCAGCTTTTCTCGAAAATTACTGTTTCGAAAACTACCAAACTTGGCATGGTGATTGACCTGGTCGGAAAATGAATTCCGTGGTTTGGAATAGTCAATATCTTGTTAATAATGCAAATTAGGGCCATTTGAAGTTTTAAATGTTCAAAATCTTCAAAACTGTATCCAATAGAGGTCCCATTCAAATTTTAATTGCCATAGGCGCATCCACTAAACTATGGCCAAAAGTTGTAGAATTTTTATTTATCCTAATTAGGGATACATGTACTTGAAAAGTTTAAATGTTTAGTATCTTCTAAATTATTAAAGGTAGAGGTACAATTCCAACTTTTTGTTTTAATTTATGCAAAATCGGGACACCTGTTAAGTTTAAATATTAAAATATCCAAAACAATTAAAGGCAGAGGTACCACTCCAGCTTTGATTCATAGGTTTTGCTATAGGCGCATCCAGTACGCCACAATTAACAGTTGTAGAATTTTAATTCATGCAACTTAAGGGCAGTTGTAGAATTCAAGTATTGAATATCTTCAAAACTATCGAATGTAGAGGTACCATTCATACTATAACAATCTTCATAGATTTATGCTATAGGCGCATCTAATGGACCAAGCAAAACTTGTAGAATTTAGTTTATGCCAATTAGGGATACTAGAACAACTGAGATAGAGGTATCCGTCATTACTTCAATTCTTAGATTTTGTGCCACGGTTTTAGTCATACTTGTATTTTGAATGCCGCCTGAGGGCTTACTGTGCACTGATATATTGAGAAATGTACAATTAATTCTTTATTTCGAGTAGAGCTATGTGCATGAATTCAACATTTCAAACATCACCGGTGTCATTCTCACATTCTCATATGTGTGGCTGCAGGTGCAGGCTATGGACGCAAAAGTCAGGATTTTAACTTATGCAAGCTTTGAAAGCACATAGATTTGCTGCTGAAGCAAATCTTCTTTTCTAGTTGTTTTCTGGATCCGCACCGGAGGTTTTACCTATTATGTGTTGTTCCTGAACTTATTGCGCTCCACGATGTTGTCCGGTCAGATGACCATAAGCAGCTGTTGTTATTGAGTTAAAGTTTGTCCTTCAGACATCACATCTTTACTCCAAATTTGGATAAAAATGAAAAAAGAACAGGTGAAAATCCTACTTGACTGTGTTTAATAATTAAATATGGGCATATTTTTTTTCCGGGGGGTAGGAAATTTGAAAGTGATATTGGGTGCGGACAGGGGAAAATCCAACATGACTGCGTTCAGGTGGGGCAAAGTCAAAGGTTTGGTGTTCATTATGTATATTAATGACTCTTATTTTGTAAGTCAGACTTGAACTTAATTGGTGAGCATAGTCTCTTCCTTAAAGTTAAAGCGTTTACTCTCAGATACGCCAGGATGTGTTATAATGGCCGTTTATGGGAAATTTAGTTTAGTGGTGCCACCTGGAGTCAAACCAGCAGAGCAGAGGTCCGCTACGACATAATTGTTTTGCCTGCGCGGCTTTGCGCCCCCCGTCACTCCGCTGTAGGGTTCCCAAACCCACATCTCAAAGAGTATGCAATTATGGTGAATTGACAGTTTTGTAATTGATTTGTACACATATCTTGCATTGTATATGGAACATGTTAAAATTGGTGCGGAGGACACGAATTATTATACTTACAGATTTATCTTAACATGTACAGAATATTTGTTTGACAAAAGGATGACTGATTACTTCTGTATATCTTGGACGCATCATGGAATTTTAGCCTTTCCTTTGGGGCCCCCGCTGCAAAGGGGGAGTTTTCCTTTGTTATTATTATTATTATTATTATTATTATTATTATTATTACTACTACTACTACTACTACTACTACTACTACTACTACTACTACTACTACTACTACTACTACTACTACTACTACTACTACTACTACTACTACTACTACTACTACTACTACTACTACTACTACTACTACCACTACTAGTATTTCAGCATTTCACGAAATTAAACAAATAAAAAGAACATGAATCGACCCAGTCTATCGATCAAGATTACGCAAATATATGTGCTGAAATCGCAAGATACTCAATTAATTACGTTTTAAATATGTATAACAAAATGTTTATAAAAACCTGAATATAATTTTCTATGTCTACTTCTCTTCAATTTCAGTAGATTTTTTTTCTCACGTTTTGTATGGATTTTTTTTCCTCATTAGTGCCCTTACTGTGAACACACACACACACACACACACACACACACACACACACACACACTCTCTCTCTCTCTCTCTCTCTCCCTCTCTCTCTGTCTCTCTCTCTCTGTATCTCTCTGTCTGTCTCTCTCTCACTCTCTCTCTCTCTCTCTCTCTCTCTCTCACTCTCTCTCTGTTTGCTGGTGTTCCTCGATGCATGTACACCTCGTTACCCCATTTACCTTAAGGATGAGCATCTGGTTCAGAGCTATTTTGAGAGTGCTTATAAAGATGCTATCACAAAACCATGAATAATATGCATAAAATTACCGTTCAAAGAACGCGGTACCTTTCGGCCGCCTTCAATCTCTTTTGCTGTAAGTGCAGAGGAATAGCGTCCCATAGTATCAGGTATAGTTACCTGCACAAATACTATTATTGTACACTTGAACTTTGACCTCAAAAATATTAGGTCAAATATAGAGGTATAACCTTGACTTTCAATAGCCTTCTAGATCACCCTATGTTGCTTCTTTTGTTTTAAGATTTAGATTTCTAGATGCACAATGTCACTCAGCAAACTTGTGACCACTGTGTGACCTTGAAAGCTAGGTCAAGGTCAATTATGCTTGCAGTGGTGTTCTATCATGACCTTGATTTTCAATAGGCTTCTAGATCACTCTATGAAGCTTCTTGTGTGTAAGCTTTAAATTGCTAGATGCAAGATTTCAATAGTTAGAGCGGTAACATTGCTTAGCACATGTGACCACTGTGTGACCTTCAGAATTATGTCAAGGTCAACTATGCTTGCATACAAAGTAGCCCATATAAGAGTGTTATATCATGTGCAATTTGAACGTCCTGTCTCAAAAACTTCTGAAGTTATGGTGGTAAACAAATTTCAATGAATAGGTCACTCTGATCCAGATACTTGACCTAGTGACCTACTTTTGATTCATGACACATTCTTTGGTTGTGATACATGTGTGTATAAAATTTCATGTAGCTGACTTAAAAACTTCCTTAGTTATACCAATACCACCATTGTGCACTTGACCTTTGACCAAAAAAAGTAGGTCAAATATAAAGCTATGACCTTTATTTAATTTCACTCTATGAAGCTTCTTGTGTGTAAAATTTAGATTGCTAGATGCAGGTTTTTAATAGTTAGAGCGGTAACACTGCTTAGCACATGTGACCATTGTGTGACCTTGAGAATTACGTATGTCAAGGTCAACTATGCTTGCACACAAAGTAGGCCATATAGAAGTGTATTATCATGTGCAATTTGAAAGTCCTGTCTCAAAAATTTCTGACGTTATAGTGGTAAAACCACGGGACGGACGGACAGACGGACGGACAGACGGACGGTGCCGGGTACGACAATACCCGTCGGCCTCATAAGGCCGAAGGGTAAAAACTGCCACAAACTATATATTTTTGGAAAGCTAACAAACTATTAATTCATTTTCTCCCATAGTCCTGTGTGTTTGTTGTCCTATGTTTATACAGCAATCGTACCAAGTGCCGTCTTCTTTTTCAAAGAACCTTGAAGAAACTTGGATTCAACTTTTTTTTGTTTTCTGATGTAAAGACATTTAACTTGGGTCAAACTGTTCGTAACAATGGAAACTGAAAAAGCGTGTCTCATTTTGTGTGATTTTATCATTTATGCTTTGTTACGGTGCTATTCACCTTTGGAGTCGCATCGATGACACTCACTCAATACTTTGTTTTCTGTTAAACTGCGGTAATGATATACAGGTAAACCGTTGTGAACAGCAATTCACATACCTTAGATTCCCTGATAGTAAAGCGCGGTGTATTAACACTGCACTACGATTCCCTGATCGCTACAAATTGTATACACGAAGGAGTGGTGAGGGAATAAGTTTTCACAAAATGGAGCCTGCTGGCAGTGGCGTCGACCGTTTTCATGGCATGGCATTCTACGCTAGATTAAGTTCATTCAATGCCAATGTTGTTTGAATCAACTGGAGAACTGACAATTAAATAAAATAACGTCACCAATGTATTCAGTTTTCGGTATTTCACACAATAACAACTTTCAAAGATTAGCCGACAAGCGCAGGCTCTTCTGCAAAGGAGCGGGCAACAACTTAGGACCCGCACCATTTTTTTTTTTATAGCATGGACATGTCATAGTGTACGCAAATGCACAACGTACTCACCCCATGCGCCCCTTGGCGATATTTCTAGAACGCACCCAGCGATATTACGTAACACATTACAAATAACACTACATTCGTAAGACTAAGTCCATTGAATGTGCTTATGGAACTTATTCAAACACTATTTATTATCCATGATTCAACAGCGGCTGAATGGAAATTGAGCAGCGATGCGTATACATATGAAAAAATCTAAATCGATACACGGGTTAAATATTTGCGATTCATGTCCAGATGGTACGTACCTATACATCCAGGCACGAAATACAAAAATGAGCGCGTCAACGAACAGAAAATATAAGGTATGTTTCTCGTTATAGGCCGAGATGCCAACTGTCCCTCATCATCTGTCCCTGAAATAAGCTGAAATTTTGACCGCTTTACGGTGTTTGTCCGGCATTGAAACTGAGTATTTTCTTTTATATTCTTTGTTAAATATGCTCTGTTCCTGATGTTCTCACTTGAATCTCCCTGAAATGGGATTTTGAATGCTGGCATCTCTGTGAAGATTACGAAAAGACCAGGTGCGAGTCACCACTGTTCGTTCATATTTGTTGGGTTTTGTGGCAAACGACATCAGTATTGATAGCATTTATGAGAAATACTTTTAAATCAACAGAATTGGAAATGAGCAACATATTTCCGAAGTGATGGAGTCGGCAACACAGGTACCAATTGCACACAAGCAGCCAAATATTGTATTGTCTTCCAGCCCATACATAGTGTCTCTCCCATTCGATGGCGTTTATTCATGTCAATAACTGTTGTGAACTACAAATATTTTTCAACATATAACACAGTCAGATGTTTACTAGTTTCCTACCTACAACGTGTTTCAAAGAAGCTTCCAACGGTATCCGATAGTGTGGTTACGGGTAGCCCCCCACCCCACCCTCACCCGAACAACAAAAAATTTGAATGGCCGGTCGTGAAAAATTGCTTTGGACAAATAATATTCTTTTCTCTTCCCGGTGCAGTTTTTCCAAACCAGCGTCCACCGTACTAAAGTCCACAGCTTATATACTGTTTATACGTGAACAACCTGCCATTTGAGTTTTTAGGAAATCCCCCCATTGAAATCAGTTCCAGCGTAGGGCCACTTTTCATTGGGTATAAATACACATAGTGGAAATGTTACACAACTTTCACCGTCAGGTACACAGGCGCATGTTCAGAACTATTAAGCTGACTCCATTTACGTCTCGACCCCCGACAAAGATTTAACTTCTTCAAATTTTAGAGAAACCTCATTACATGTGCTTCTAGCAGATACGTGCCTGCAGAATGACGCTTGGTACACGTTAACCATATGCACATGCACGTGAATAACAAGCTGCGCTCACGCAGAGGCAATCTCACTTCTATCTAAGTAGCTAACAGGGTTGATTTTCGTTCTTCTCAGATGACTACCAACAAAGTCCTTCTGCTATAAAAACAAAACATAAAGAATAAAAACAAACAAAAACAAAACAAAACAAACCCCTGTCACCCAAAACACAACAAAAACAACCTCCCCCCAAAAAACAAAAACAAAACCAACAAACCAACAAAAAAAAAAAAACAAAACAAAACAAAACAAAACAAAAAACCAAACCAAACCAAACCAAACCAAACCAAACCAAAACAACACAAAACAGAAACAAAAACAAAAACCCCCGCACCCACCCGCTCCCCCCCCCCGCCAAAAAGAAGTATTTTGTTCTACATTCTTTATGGAACTTCCGAACTTAAACAATCAAACCCATGGATTACACAAGTAACATGAAAACTTTCCTTGTATGATATCTATGATTCCTTTGGACCAATTTCGGATTAAAACGATAAGAATGCTAATTACCTCATATTGGACTCTATTTTCTGTTCAATATTTCGTCGTTCTCTGCTCCAAAACAAAACCCACATTAGACAGATGACTCTGCATGACCTTCTGTGACCCCGCAGGGTTACTTCAACTTTGTGACTAATTAGCGGATAGCGGACCGCATAGCTAATATTTAATCAGGTTTTTTCTTGATTAAATATGAAGTTACATCCGTTACGTGACGCGGAGTATGACGAGCATTATTGACTAGACTCTTTGGCACATAGTATTAATTGCTTTTCATAAGTGATAAGAAGTGACAGTCCTCTGTCATGCCCATGGTTTTTCTTGATTACACGCGAAGGCGCATGTTCTGTCGCTTCAATGGAAGCACTTGTTTGTGCCAGTAATAGTGATCAAGCGTAATCTGTGAACATTTCAGGAGCACGTCCGCCTAGCTTTGAGCAGAGCGTAGCATAAAGATTCTACCCGGGACGAAGAGTGTGGTTACCCGAGGTCTGATAACTTATAGGTCTTCGCTTCTATTAGTGTCTGGTGGAGTGTTTGACGGCTTGTCAAACTATCAATGCTATCTTCCCGTAAACGGACTACCATATAGCGTGTGATCATGTGGCCCAGCAGAAATACACACAGAGCATCACAAAATATGCTGATTCAAGCCTACAACTCGCACGATAGACGCAATGTCCTTGGCGTTGTCAGCTGATGCGACTGCACGTTATACTACCATCAGGACAAAATATATTTCAAACACTGCATATATTTACTCTATTACCGCCACTTTTGCCATATTTGCCAGTCAAAGAGTATTAAATTTTGTTTTTGTTTTCGTCTCTTTTCATTTTTATCTTTATTTTCGTCTTTGCGTTTTGTTCTTTGTCTACATTTTGCCATATCCGACGAATAGGGTGCTTGTAGCGTTCAGCTAATATAATCGAAAAGAGTACTATACCCATCGGACCTAACCTGCTTCATTGACTACTCCATGCAAAGTGGAGTAGTCAATGAAAGGGGATATGTCCGGTGGGCATAGTACTCTTCTCCACCATCTGAGCTGAACGCTACGTCCTATGAGCACCTTTGTGTCCAACTCTTGATGCGTGGAATGTAACTGAGTATTAGAGTAAGGCGTTTTAAGATAAATGATAGTCCTTGGAAATCTGTTGGCGACACGTGCAGTAAATTTGCAAGTAAGGCCACATAAAAAAGTACCCCTGGTTTATCATCAGTGGTTTTCCCAAAAAGTGATGAAGCAGGGATTTTTTTTTTGCCCTTCCCTTCCCTCTATATGATTTACTGTGTTCAAGCTTTCTACAATTCCCCATTGCCCATACAGGTCATTAATTCATTCAGAATGTTACAAGAGTGCTGTAATATAGTCGCTTGACTGGCGCTAGTTGCGCTGAGTGCGCAACAACGCATTAATTGAAGCTTTGCCAGGCATTTTTTCGCAAATATTTGAAAAAATGATACGGCACAAAAAAAAAGCAAAAACAAAAACAAAACAAACAAAAAAACAAAACAAAACAAAACAAAAACAAAATAAAACAAAACAAACAAACAAAATGCGAGGGCTGATGATAAAGCAGGATAGTTTTTTATGTTGCCTAAGTTCGGTTGCGATGCAATTTCAACCATGATATTAAAACGGAAACGGGAACACGTCCATGAGGAATGTACCTCTGCAGTTATTATTGGCTGAGTAAAAGTGACACATTGACGGACAACTTTTGTGAAATATAAGATTGTCGCGTGTAATTTTGGTCGAGTGTATTTTCATTTCAAGCTGTTTCATTTTGGTTGCATTTGCCATTTCCAGAGGATGCAACCGAGCCACTGGCGTCCAGTTTAGTTAGCGCTTATAATAAAATCTTTTGAATAATGTTACTTATATGCTGTCACAAGTTGAAAGCACGTGGATACTGTGTAGCTAGGAGCACACAAAGTCATGATGCCGCTTTAAAGACCAACCTAAAAACGGAAGTGTTGGAAGCGTATTTTCTCACTTGCTTTGGGCGGTGTCGGGACGCACAGAAAGTGTCACGTTTTGTAATTTTCAAGTTGATTACGTCAGCGGGTCATCATTGAATGGTTCAACATGATTCAGTCAGGAGACCGCACATATCGGTCAGTTGCGTTTTATGCCAAATGACGATGGCAACCGAATTTGTATGTTTCAATAGGGCCTATATACAAACTCGATGAGGGCAGGTGCGGTCAATGGAAGGTGACAAGATAAGTTAAGGCCAGAAAGCATGTAACCATGCCAATAATTAGTGTTCAGCATTGAATACGATGGAAACTTTTGCATCACTTTCTCTCTGTAGGTAAGTAATACCTTTGTGCCAACAAGGACTTGCAATACAGACAGACAGAGAGACAGCCAGCCAGCCAGATAGATACATGTAGATAGATAGATAGATAGATAGATAGATAGATAGATAGATAGATAGATAGATAGATAGATAGATAGATAGATATTTAAGTGGTACTCATGTTTATCTATATATACTGCAGACGTGCTCTGATCCCTCTTGCAAGCCAACGGTACTGTTTCACTTGTTATGGTATTGAGTACTGTATGGGGGCGTGCCTCTTGTTAGTTCTGCACCATATTCTACCAAGGTTTCCACTTGGTATAATTACGATACAGGAGTTTTTCATCAGGCTACAAAGGATAACAGTTTTGACGTGCAAGCATATTATGTTCACGATACAAATGGTGCATCGCTTACGGTATTTTCATTTTATATTGTATATTACGTATTCAATTATTTGTTACGCCATGATCCGTATGAATGAAATTTCGCGTGAAAGTCACCATGTTCCTATGGAAATATGGAATATTTAATTTCTCCGTCTCTCCGAGAAAGAACATGTATATTTTTACCTAATAAGAACAACTGTAATATACGTGGTAAGGCATACAACGGTCATCCCAAGGTCAATTAAGTGTGTCACTCGTATGGTTTACTCATTTTTGTGTATAGGATATGAACAGCTATTTAAAGTTGGTGCCGATCTATACTTATTTGTGCTTTTTGAGCCGTACGAATTATCGCTGGTTTACCTGGTGATCGTGATGTACAGTGCAAGTATATCAGCGCTGAGTGTATCTGTAGTTTTTCTTATGACGAGAGAGGTACAAGCTAGGGTAACAAACTTTATGAAGGTTTAAGCCTCCAGCATACCATTGTTGTTCTACACTACCATCGCCTTTTGGAAAATTTCTCCGATGGTTTTGCCATTTAACATTTTCTACTATTGTCGTTGTCAGGGGCTGTGCATCCAAACTCGGGCCCCACTGAAGCATCAGGTGACTTGAGCATTTGTCATGCGAACATTCGGAGTCTCACGCATGACAAACTCCTATATATAAGATCTTCGCTGGCACAGTCATACGACTTGATAGCTCTCTCCGAAACCTTTCTTTCGCCGTATAAAGATTGCACCGATCTTAATATACCAGGTTTTCACCCAATATTACGCTGCGATCGCGTTAGTGGTTACGGTGGTGGGGTTGCACTGTACGCATCTCGGGCTTTAGTTGTGAAAAGACGTACTCATTTGGAGAATACAGCTGTTGAAATCCTGTGGGTCGAAGTCCGGCTTCACAACAATAGTTTCTTACTGGCAGTTGTCTATAGGCCTCCATATGTTGTAGTGTCTTTTTGGGATGACCTACAGCTAAATGTAGATCAAGCTAGCAGCTCTGGTTCAAGGAAAATGATGATTATGGGCGACTTGAATGCAGATCTCAAAACATATCATGGAACACATTTGACTTACTTTAGTCTTCATAATAACTTTACTATTCACATTAACGAACCCACAAGAATATCTGAACACACCTCAACCTGTCTTGATCAAATATTAAGCAATATACCTCACTTTTACCAGTTATGTGCCCTTCTCAGCATACGAATCTTTCGTCCTTCAGCTGGTCAACTTTAGTGCTGCAGCCCAGGTGGCTTTACAGGGTCCCAGTTGATATGAATACCCCCCATTAGATAGATTGTTAGGTACACAATTCCTTCTTTTGCACATTGGTGTTTCAGATGTACATATATAATTATGTATTAAAATATTATTACACTTACGCGTGATTATTTATGTCTTTTTCGCCTATGTGTAAAAGAACTTCACATGTGTAAAATCAATTTGTAGAATTATGCATACCTAAGTATAATTATGGATTAAATGGTGGATTAAATAGTAGATTAAATGCTAAAACGGTTTATCCTGATCCTGGCAAGCCGTTTGTGCATTTAATGTACCGCTATTGACGTATTTTTTGCACATGTACGTTAATCTTTTATGTTTTTTTTTTGTGAAAATAAGTCAACAAATTTGTACATATTTGTGAACTTTTTGCACATGTTTTTAAAAAACTCTTGTACATATGTCGAAATAATCTTTATATGTATAAACTAAATGAGTAATTTGTATATGTAAAAAGATTTGCACATACATGCAAATGATGTACACATATGTATAAATTGATTACACATATATGTAAAAGTACTTAACATTTGTGTATAGCTCTTTCACGTGTAAAATGCTCTTTTATTTTACTTAGGTCTAAAACTATTCGCATATGTGTAAATCTTCTTCAGATGTGCAAAAGGTGCTTGCATAATTACACTTATGTGTAAAACATTTGTATACATGTGTAAAACATTTACGTTGATGTGTATACACTGGCACATATGTACAGTTTTAGAATAAATGCTGAACGGCGTCCCGTTCTAAGAACCTTAGAAATTCCAACTCTGCCAACCACATAGTTGGACTGTAAAGTACGGTGTTCAATCTTTTTCTAAGGGAGGAGCAGCCTTATGGAACAAAGTACTTGATTATGCTAAAAACCTCGATTTCTCTGGTTTAAAAATTTTTCTAAAAACATGGGACAAAATAAGAAGCTTGAACATGAACTGTTTAGTAACATAGACATTTTCATTAGTCCTGCTTTAAATATGTTCTAGTCAGCACTATCATTTATCATGTTCTATATAATTTGATGTTTTTACCTCCTGTTTCTATATGTATATGCCCCCATTACATCTCGATGTACTACCTCCCTTATCGGTGATACTAGCCATTGGCTAATGTTGTATATTTTTAAAACCGATGTAAAATAAAACTTATCTATCTATCTATCTATCTATCTATCTATCTATCTATCTATCTATCTATCTATCTATCTATCTATCTATCTATCTGTCTGTCTGTCTGTCTGTCTGTCTGTCTGTCTGTCTGTCTGTCTGTCTGTCTGTCTGTCTGTCTGTCTGTCTGTCTATCTATCTATCTATCTATCTATCTATCTAATGTTCTTTTCCAAATCAGGAAAAAATCTGGATGTCACCTTTTTTTATTTTTCCATGTTTCGGCACTAAGATCCACAAGCTAGAGTCACAAAACCAGGACTCGACCCGACCTTCTGAAAATGAAACCACTCTCATATGACCCTGGATCAAAAGTCGTCATCTCTTTTTTTCAAGGCTGGAAAGCCTGCATAATGTGCAAGATAATGTAACTCTACAGGATTAAAACTGAAAGGAAAAAGCCAGTCATCCCTGTAAAAAAAGGTTTTGCACCAATCAGGGACGCGCTGCAGACAGGACCCTGCACCAACTCAATGTAGAGAATGAGTTTATCCTCCACCCTTCCTTCCTTTTATGTCCTTCCTCTCCGAGTATTTAATCGGTGGAGGCCTTTGGCATTTGAGAATATAAAAAAGGTTTGCTATTTACTTGAAATAATTTGGTTTATTAACAAATTACCGGAATTAAAGGAACGGCAAACAACAGTTTACCGCCAAATGGAAAAAAAAAAAACGTTAATGGTTATGAAAATTACCATTTACCCCCTTTCAACCAGTTTGTCTGTACAACGTTTTGGTGATATAGTAGTATTCGATTGTGTTTGCGACATTGTATTAGAAATTCTGTGCCATATATGTGGGATAAGTTCTTATTTTTTTTATTTCGAAATACATTTAAGTTTTTATCCATTCACAGAAAGGTAAGTGCAGGTTGATCCGGCACATATGAGACAACATTATATAAATATAATCAAAAAGGTTTTTCCTCCATGATTAAGATAACATTACGTAGCCAATCAGACAGGCTTGCCTGCAGAATCTCAAAGCGCGCCATCTTGACGCGCCAGTTGTCCGACATTTCATTTGAAAAGTATTATACGTAAAAACTCCAAACTTGGCACACTGATATTTCTGTAGATGAAGTCTTGTCTTTTTATAACGAAAAGTCATGCTTTTCAAATTTATCTAAATGAGAGGTAATTAAAGCTTTAAATCTTCAATATCTTATACACTATAGTAGAAGTGGTTCCGAGTGTATTGGCCGGAGTTCGATCATAGCAAGGCAAAGGTCATTTCAAATGTCAAGGTCATGTCAAGGTCAAAGGTCATGTCAAGGAGAAATGTCAATTTTAGGTCAAAATGTCATTTTAAAGGTCAAGGTTTACTTCAGGTAGAGGTCATCTCAAGGTCAAAGGCCACTTTCGATGATGGGTTTCTTCCAGGCCAATCCTGATCAATTTGTATTTTGATCATGGTGGGCCTAAATTGTAGCCATTGTAACACTACACATTTTTGAAACTTACAGGTGACCTCTAAAGGTCAAAGGTGAACGTCATTTGGACCCTTCAACGTTTCATCCAGCCATAACTCAGCCAATTTCCATCCAATTCTATATTGTTGGACTCAAATTGTAGCTATTGCACGATGCACATTTTTGTAAGAACATGTTCCCTCTAGAGGACAAAGTTCAAGGTCATTTGGTCCTGTGGAAGTTTCTTCTTACCATAATTTGGTCAATTTTAATCTGATTTGGTTCATGTTGGGCGTAAATTGTGGGTATTGTAATACTGTACTTTTTTTGCAATTTACATGTGACCCATGAAGGTCAAAGGTCAAAGTCTAGGTCAATTTTTCGTCCAGCCATGAGCTTAATGGAATGTGAAGTACCAAAATACAAAAGTAGTAGCATTTAATATTTACAACTTTTGAAGGCACACAGACAGATTTGCTTTGAAGCAAATCTTCTTTTCTAATGGCACGCGCAGATGTCTTCAATATGTGTCGCGCAGACCCAGTTTCTTCACTTTACAAAAAGTCCCCCCCCCCCCCCCCCCGCGTTGCATGTGTCAGCTCATCTTGTTTTGTGCACTGTGTCTGATCAAGTTGGCTGATCGTGACAGGAACTGCAGTAACGTGGACTCTTGCATTAAAGACCAGAGAACTGGCCAAGAAGCTCGCGGATTTCAGAAGCACAAATTCAGTTATAAATCCCATTTGGTAGCCACAGTATTTCAGGTTTTATCGTTTCACTTCAACTCTTCATGTCGTTACGGCGTGTGTCTTAACGGAACCAAAACTTAAAGAAAAAAATTAATTCATAGTAAATCGGTCTGTGCTTTCAAACCTTGAACAAACTAAATTAAAATGCTGCAACCATTGTTCACTGTTCCTTGGTTGTGCCTATACCCAATCGAAGATTCAATGACATCTCTTTCGATGTTAGTTTTGAAAAAGTTCAAACGTTTCAAGGTTTGTTAATTTTCCCAAATAGCATAAGGTAAAACTGCTGTTATGTTGACTGTTCATTTGGTGTGCTCTGGAGCACAAATATATGGCTTAACTTGAAATAGTTAGGATACGCGTTCCTGCTGTCGGGTGCAATATTAATTGCTGCTGAGAACCTCGGACATTTTCACACTGCTAGTCATTCTGAGCACTTATTATCCCTTATTTGTGTGGCTAGAGGGCTAGATTTTGTTTCAGAATTCCTCTTAGACCACATGCCTTTTCCCCAAAGAGCTTCTGAAAAACGTATTTGAGGCAAAAACAAAAAAGTAGCACCACAACATGGGAAAAATGTGTAGAACTACTGCTTTTGATAACTAATAAATGATTGGTTGTCATATATTGAAACAGTAACCATGAGATTGACCTCTGACCTGACATTGAAATATGACCTTGGTATTGGCCTTTCTCCTTGGTATTGATATCTGACGTCGAAAGTGACCTAGGACGTTCGCATTACTAAAATTATTTAAAAAACCCGAACTATTTTAGGTAGAGGTGCTATTCCAAACTTCACATGTTAGGTTTGTGCTGTATGTGCATCCAATGAACCACATGCAAATATTGTGAAATCCAAATTTATGCTAATTAGGGAACTTGGAAGTTAAAATGTTGAATATCTTTAAAACTATTATAGGTAGAGGTGCCATTCAGGCTTGGACTTTGCTCAGAGCTTATGTCAGTTGGATCTGCAAAGTTTGCTACAGCAGGACTCGTTGTCTCCCAAGGATCTTTCCATTTTTTGGCTGCAGCTGCATCCAATGTTGCCTCCTAAGAGGACTTTCTCGGGGCGATACACTATGTTGGCCCCCAGCGAAAGTCTGCCCGGCCGTGTCGCAATACCATTTCAAGAGGCAATTAGCAGATCTGGCGATAACGTTGTCAGGCGCCACTGGGCCAATGAATTGTACTTCGCTTATCGTGAAAGTTGCCTACTGCATTATTAATGAGCTGTGCGTCGTCCAATCAGATGCGAGCAACACGTCACTTCCCACACAGCAGTCAAAATAACTCCACGAGGTCGAGGACCCAAGGGAGTAATCCAATTGACACCTTCTCAAACGTGGTTTACCTGCTTGTGTATCTGACTCACTGGAGTAACAGATGTCAGAATGGAACAGGGTGCTCTGTATTGCGATCGGGAAATGTTCCCGTCGTCACCTTCACCCAGAATACAAGACGACACCCCTAACTTGCTCAGTTTCTGCTGATGAGATTTCATTAGACTTACGAGCGGGCAAACTAAGATTACTACAGGTTTGGCTGGAATAGGCGTTTTCTGTTTCACCAGGTCAGGTATTAGTTGGAATATTAATTCGGCTTTTTCCACTGCTTGTTGGTAAAATTACAAAAGTGTCTTTCTTCTCAACAATAACATTAAATAATGCTTGCTCCTGGTGTTTGGTCGCCTGATAATTTACTCCCATCTCTTGCCAACAATCCTCAAGAACTTCCGGAATTTTTTCTCATCCATTTTTTACTTTTTTCCCCGTGACACTGACGCTGTTCGTAGGCAGCTAATTTAGTAATTACAACTGGGCTGAGTGCGTAACACAGTTGCCGACCATGGCAGAACAGTAGCTGGATTAGGGGTCACATTAAGCTTGCGTCCTGCGTCATAGACGCAAAAAATAAAGAAATGACGCCTGGAAATTAATAAAACATTGTCATTTTGCGTCTCTGTGGACGCACGCACAAAAACGCGATGCATTTTTGAAAGATACAACTGCAAAAATTACCCCAAGCGGTCACGGTGTTTTGTATCGATCATTATCAATCTCGTGATTATTTATTATACTGATGGAATCCTCTGATGTTCGTCTTTCTATGTAACAAGCTCTCTTATTTGCAAAGATAAAATATTCGTGGGGTATCCCTCCAAAAATTTGCCAGAATCGGAATGGATGGACGTCACTTCACCTCATTATAAATGCTGAGAGCACTTCCAGGCTCCTCATTGGGTGGATTTGATCACGTGCCGCTCACTGTCCAATCAAATTCGTTGTTCCCCATGTGTGCTTGTCTCATGTCCGCTATGTTGGGAAGGTACAAGTCGTATCACGCAAAGATTATTAGACTAAGATGTTAAATTTTCAAATCACATTTTCACCAAGAAGAGTTCCATCGAAAAAATCTAGACCCAGATAAAGGCACGAGTGAAAATTCATTACGGACGGCAAGGAAAATACGCAGATTAGTCATCGCAAGGTTACACGTGGACGAAGCAAAATTTTGCATTAGCGGCCTAACACTGACTGCGTAACACGATGTTGTTCATCTCTGTCTCCGTTGGTTCACGTGGTTATTGGTATTTTGTTTCAAAAACACCGGTTGTTTTGATTTCATTGAAATGTTTGAATGGAACAAATCTGTAGGAATTTAAAAAATTCATGATGGAAGGCCGGAAAAATGTGTAGCAGAAAACAATGCCTGGGTGCATGCCCGTGACAGGCTGTGTACACTCGCTCATGTGTTGCACGGCTTGTGGGCCTGCCGTGTTGCTTGGTGAATTAATTGACCGCAATTAAGTCTTAAGAGCAGACTCTTAACACCGCCTACGGTATCAAAATTTTCAGGTATATTGAAATAGAAAGTGCACAGAAATATAAATCATATAATTTCTGACAATTTCGTCACGTGGAATCAATTGCAAAAATAACAGAGCCCAGGCATGTTCAATCACGCATGCCGCTTGTTGTGCAAGCGAGTTAAAAAAACTGTCCGGTGGCACACGGTGTACAACACCAGATACTGGCACAGTGGCAGCGTGCTAGGGCTTAAGCCCCACTCACAACCAATTTTTTGGTAGACCAGGGATGTGCTATACTGACTTAGTCGTAATAGCAGGTTCCTGGGTAGATTGAATCCATCCTTGGTACCGTCAACAACTTTTAGACCCTTTTACATCAAGTTGGCATATTGGTAACTTTTTTAACTTCTTAAATTTTATAATAATGAGTTACCTACGTGAGCATACAGACCCTATGTTATGTTCGTTTCTAGGCTTAAGTTACATGCATGTTTTATATATTTATCATTGTGATATATGTTAACTATACCAAATAAAATCAATTAATCAAATAACATCAAATGAAGTCCAGTTTGCACAATTTCAGACTGGACCCATAGATTCAGTTCAAGGACCCACTATTTTTCCTGAAAATGAAGAAAGATGGGTCCAACGGACCCACACTGAAAAATCCTTAATGTGACCCCTGCTGGATATCGCATAGCAGAGGTGTTAATCCCGTTACCCCCATTATGTTGTTCGCACCTTCCCAGCAGGTGAACCAAAACAGTTAATAATTATTGACCGGCGTGTGATCAATACCCACTGGGCCGTGTAATAGCCTAGAAACAAAATGGCGCTCACAGAGTCACTATCCCACAATCCACTGCGCGCATCCCCACACCTGGCCACTCGCTGGCTGCGATGCCAGGACGGCGCTGCCTGCTTCCAGACAGTGACGCTGCCACAGAAAGGCAGACGTTCGCCGGGGGGTAGTAGACCGCCAAGAACGGATGTTTAGCAGGCAACATCCAATGAACAAGAAACAAAAGTTGCCGAATTTTAGTCTATGCTAATTATGGACACGTGAGTAGTTAAACATGTTCAAAACTATTATAGGTTGAGGTGTCATTCCAACCAGGTTGGTATTGTGGGCGGCGCATTCAGTGAACCACAAAGAAAAATTGTAGAAGTAGATTTTTACATTTTCACCTAAATGACTTGAAAAGTTAAAAAATTTGAATGTCTGTCTTCTACACTGCTATGCGTAGATATGCCATTCCGACTTCACACCAAGTTTGTCCATCATCAATTTTCCCCTAAGACATCACTAAGTCTAGAATCTTTAAATGGTGTGTGGCTCCATTAGTGGAGCTAAAATTATGCAAATTAGGAGCAACAATAGAAGTCTTGTGCATATTTGTGATAAACTAGAAATATATGACAGAGCATAATCTGTTACCAGCAGTCAATTACATATATATGTACATCACTAGGATTTGTTGTTTATATTCGTGTCAGACAAAACACATTTATGCTACCATATGGTGACTATTTTTCATCGGTCCATGCTGTAGTGCCTACAGTGATCCATAATGAATCAAAGTTGCAACGAAAAGTGTACTGACAGTTTATTTTATCCAGAATTCTTTCTTTCACACTGACATTTCTTTTTAACCAGCATTTTTGTCATGCCAAGAGCGTTTTTTGGCTACCGTCTTTCTACTAACTTACATGTTTTCTCTCCAGTAAATTTTCCAATTTCAGTTTGAATGTATAGGGTAACAAATTTTAAGTCGTATGCACACACAGACAGATTTGTTATATAGCAAATCTTCTTTTTTAGTTCACATTCATAATGGTAGGGATACCATGAAGGAAGTACCGCACAACTGGGGTGTACTCCTGCCGTCGTGGCAATGCATTTTTTTTTGTAATAGCAGCTTTCATTAGGCATAAACACCTAGCTCACCAGAACGAAAAAAGTACAAGTGTGGCAATTGCGCGTAATTATGAAGGAAAACACCGTTGCACTGTGATTAAATTACACAAACAGGATCAAAAGTGCCACGTCTTCCGTGTAGTTCTCAGTCCATGCTGTAGTGTCAACAGTGATCCATGAATGGATCAAAGTTGCAACGAATAGTGTACTTGTTTGTTAGCGGACACTTTTCAACCCCCCAAAAGAAATACCGCAATCCAAATAGGCCAATATACTGGACAATAACACATGCGCGAGTATACAAGAACAATGGTTTAAGTGGCCTGTTAATAACTGAATACACAAGTTACGCCCCAGTGGTCTTGCCTGATGTCCTGCATGGGTGTGAGTATTTTACAAAGAAATACACTAGGAAGATGTACATTTTCCCGAAAAGTTGTACACAGATACCAGGAATCTATTTTGTATGAAAAATGTTGAAAAGAAACTTTTTCATTCACGCGTAGTGCTTTACATACTTTAATTCTGAAGTGCTCACTCAATAGGCCAATATACATTTTATTCAAATTTATCAAAGTTTGCCAGACTTTCTATTGTTCCACTATTCACTCATGCATTTGACGCACATACACTATTGTTCAAGATGGTATTTACCGTAATTGAAGTGAAAACTGCAGCCGTTATGCTCAGAATGGTCCGCATGAGTCCATAGTATAGAGTAGAATCGCGGGAATACTTTCATTACGTGCAGATACTTTCAAACAAAGGCGGACAGACTTTGGGCCCCTCATTGACATAGTTACGGTTGGCCATTGAAGTGGGGTCACCTTCTGTTCATTAAAGCATACCTCAAACCAATGACTGCACGGGTTGATGTATGGATCTCACTGACGTGTTGAAAGAGGGTTGCGCCGACTGCTTCACTGCCAAAACTAATAGCACCAGCAACAACCTTGAGACATATTTAAAAGGTAGGCGGCACCGAGGATCCTCAATCTCTCGGATTTATTGTGATATCACGGCTGACATCGAACAAAGCGGAACACCTTATGATGTCCATTCACTTTCAGGTGAACTTCAAGTCTCCAATTTGCAGCCAAAGATTCTCTTGACGAGTTTCAAACTTTGGATATGAATAAGAAAAGATCTATCGTTCTAGGATATCTCGTTAAACAAAAAAAAAAATGTGGTTAAAAAATTACGATTTGGACTGGCCCCTTTTCTATGCATGTTTTACAAAAAATACAGAAGGTGCAGTGTGAAGTATTGCTTTGTGTGCCTGTAGGTAAAGGAGGAGTAGGGTTTTTGGTAGGAAAGGGAATTAAATCGCACGAGATAAAGCACGAAGACTGGGACAATGATTGTGTGGTTAGAAATGAAATGCAGTGGATAGCAATAGAAACATGTGGACATGAAGTGGCAGTAGGTGTGGTTTACGTGGGACACGAAGGGCTACCGGACGAATGGAATGACCAGGTCTATGACAGAATGAGAATGATAACAAGCCACGTACAACAACAGGGATATAAAGTTATCATAGCAGGGGATTTCAATGGTCACAAAGGCAATGGAATGGAGGGAATTGAAGGAGCAGACGGGGAAAAAAACAGAAACGGAACCAGGCTGTTAAACTTCACTCGGGAATACAAACTTAGGATTGTGAATAGGGACGTACAATGCAAGGAAAAATGGACATGGACCTCAGGGGACAGGAAGACAATAATTGATTATGTTTTGGCGGATAGCGACATATTCCAAACGAGTCAGAAATGTGAAATTGATGAGGATGGCAGGTTAGATATAGGAAGCGACGACAATTGGATCACTCTGGAGCTCAACGCACAGCTCTGTAAAAGGGACATGGGGGTCTAAATGGGTTTGGAACATACATAAAGAATCAGATTGGGAGGGATACAAAGAGAGTCTCAAAACTGAACTGCAGGAATGGAGAAATAAATGGGAAGTAGATAGGGAAGTTAAAGAAATGAATGAAGACCTAACTATAAGAATCGTTAAGGTGGCTCAGGAAAAGATTGGTAGAAAGAAAGTGCCAATTGAAAACGTCGGCTATAGGGTGGACCCAGAGCTGAAAGTCGCAATAAGGAGAAGGGTTAAAATAGGGCCTGGAGACTAACCAGGAAACGAAAATAACCGCATAATGATATAGAGGAAGCTAAACAACAATATATGGAATGTAGAAAACAAGTAGCGGACATGAAAGCAGAAAGGAGAGCTAATAAAAATGAACAATTGACAGTGAAAATAATGAGAAATGGAGGGGAAGGGTCAAATATTTTTTGGAAGTTTGTTAATCAAAAGAAAAAGAATAAAACATGTGAAATCATGCGTAGAGGGAAGAGAATAGAGAAGAAAGACGACATACAGGAAGCACTAAAAGAGCACTGGGAAAAAATAAACGATCCACGATGGGGACAGAGGGCAGTACCAAACGGTCAGAAGGATTACAGACAGGATCAATGGGAATCTGAATTGTGCTGTAGAATTAGAGAGATTGAAGCTCAGATTACGATAGAGAAGATGCGGCTGGGTAAGGCCCCAGGGATGATAATGTTCTGACTGAATTTATAAAGAAAATCTTCACGGGCTTCTTAGATGTGAGAAAAGCATATGTCAGAGTGTGGAAGGATGCACTATGGGAGAAACTTCCGGGGCTTGTCATTGGTGCAAATTTCCTCCAAGTCATGAAAGCAATGTATAGAGATGTAAAATGTACTATTTCAATGGGAAGCATACAAGTGGAAAGTAAACAACTAGATATTGGCTTAAACCAGGGTTGTGTGCTTTCTCCAATTTTGTTTGCACTTTATATTAAGGAATTGGGGGATCAGTTAACAGAATGTAACAAAAGGATGACAATAGGACAGCTCAAAATTCCTGGTCTTTTTTTCGCCATTGATATAGTGCTTATGGCAGAGTCACAAAAAGAAATGCAAGATCTACTGGTCATAACGGGAGAATACGGCAACAAATGCAGATTGGAATTCAGTAAAGAAAAGAGTAAAGTCATGACGCTTGGAAAGAAACCGGACATAAATAAAAGGTGGAAAGTAGGGACATTCCAAATTCCAGAAGGACAGGGACAGTTGATTGATATAGGCGAGGTTGATGAATATGAGTATTTAGGGATTAGAACGATAAAAGTACACTAAAAGCTTATAAACTGTTAGATAAACCAAAAAGGAGCGCATGTTGGGACGGAGGGAAGGGATCTAAACTTTTGTTCCAAAGTAGGGCGGGGGTTATCAACTTGGAGAAGAGACGTCAGAAATGGCCACAGGGTAGTAATGGGAAATGTAGAGTTTGTACACAAGAGGCAGATGAGACAGTAGATCACTGGCTACTGTGGTGTGATGCATACATGGAAATGAGGGAAAATGTATTCAGAAGTTGGCAGGATAAGGACTACAACTGTAAGGGCTTAGAGGAAATAAGGGGACTAGAAGAGGTGGACCATGTTGCTTGGTTTCTGGGCTTGAAAGGAGATTTTCCAGGGTATAAGGAGGGGATTAAATTTGTACAAGACTACCTGGTAGGGTGTTGGGATAAATGGAGGGAAATGTTAGAAGGGGAAGAAAACATGGTGAACTAACGGGTGAGAAGGGGGTATGGAAGGGAAAGGTGGTAGCCCTTTTCAGGGCTGCCATGACTGTCGCTGCAGCTAGCTGCAGGTGCAGGCCATGGAATGCCTGAGCCCGAGAGGCGGGGATAGGGACAAAGGGCAGGGCTTAATGTAACAGGGCGGAACATCGTGGGGAAAATTACCGGGAACAGGGGGCGCCCACTGCTGTGAGAGAGTATGTGGGGCCCTTACGCGTCGGCTCTGTTCCCGGAAATCATGTTTTTTTTGTTTTTTTTTTTGTTTTTGTTTGTTTGTTTGTTTTTCTTTTTTTTTTTAATTTTTTTAAGGCCATCTGTTACTTACAGAACCACGGCAGATAAGTGGAGGGCCACAGTGATATTAGGTTAGATGATCACACCTTGCAGCTGGCTCAGCCGTGCCAGGACGATTAATCCAATAATGTCAATGATATTTAATGTTACATGCAGCTTTGTGTAAATATTTCTGGTTTTCTTCCAGGTAAACAAAGAACGACGCACATACATGGCCAAGACCTCGGTAAACGTCTTCTTTGGAGCAGTTTTTCTCATCTCGGCGGTTACGTTACTACAATTTTTCTACTACCGAGCACCGCCGCTGCTGTACGCGAGAATTCCGTCATTTGCTGCCAGTGATAACTGGGCGGGAATTTACAATACTGACGATGAACCTCGGTATCAGGTGCACGTGGACACGAGCGCTGTCGGCAATTACACAAGCTTGTCCCACTTAAACATTTCATTCAACATCAACAACAAAAATATTTGCTCAAATATTAGTGATCTTTTTCTCTTAGTATATGTGTATTCAAAAACAGATGATTTCGAGCAAAGAACATTGATTAGAAATACTTGGGGGAATTATAGGTATATCAATTCCTCCTCTGTTAGGATCATCTTTATTGTTGGGTACCCAAAACAGTGGACACAGCAGGCGATGCTTGTGAATGAAAGTATCTCTTTTGGAGATATAATTCAGGGAAGCTTCATTGACAGCTATCGTAACCTTTCTTACAAAGGTCTCGTGGCATTGAAATGGATTACTCGTTATTGCATGAACCCCAGGTTTGTACTCAAAGCTGACTCCGACGTTTTTGTGGACATGTTTGCACTACAGTATTTCCTGAAAAAGGATTACATCTCCAGGCATCGTTTCATCGGCTGCTGGATGACCTACAACGTCGGTCCATTCCGACCTGTCAAGAACCAACCATGCAATAAATGGTGCGTAAGTGTGGCAGATTACAGTGATACAAAGTACCCCTCTTACTGCCAGGGGATGGCGTTTGTCATGTCTATAGACGCAGTACCTTTTTTGTACCGAGCGTCTACGAAAATGAGGATATTTTGGATTGACGACGTGTTTATTACGGGAATTTTACCCCAAACTCTGCGGGGCATTGTTCAACATGCAAATTTTTACACCCAATGGGATCTGAATGTTCCCAATTTTATGAAGAGGATAGTGAAGGAACCAGGGAAGGTGTTTTTTACTGTTGCACGTGACACTGGGAGCATTAAGCAGATGTGGGATATAGTATCAAAGCGGAAATTTTGAATTTGGGAGTCATGTTTTACTACATGTATACAGGTACAAGTGTGACATTTCTACTTTTCAAGGGTGAGGTCAGTGTTAAGTTTCTTTGGCCCTAAAATTTCCTCTCTAGTTTATATTGCATCACCAAATCGCTTTGCAAGCACATAAAATCCCTGGAGTACTCAAGTACTCACAACCTACATGCAACAACTTCCAATCGCTGTATAAAAGTGCGTGGACTCTAGCGTGCTTGGAGCGTAAAAGTTCGTGGTAGGCGAAGGGGCTGGGGTTGGGGGTGGGTTCCAAGAGCTCTGGTAAAGTTGACAATTTATCCCAAGTAGAGGGTAAGGAAAAAATGAAAAAAAAAAAAAAGAAAAGAAAAATAATGGCTGGTACGAGGTACAAAAATAAAAAAAAACTCCCTTTCCCCTCTGGAGATGTATAACGACATACCCCTCGCTTTGATCTCTGTTTTTTATATTTGCAATGCCCTTACAGACGTTATTCACCATTTTATTAGTTGTCACGTTTCCAGAACCCAGGCAAACTTGCTGTCACGAATTAAAAAATATGTCAATAGACTTTGCCAGTAATTCAGACGTTTATGATTTCAAATTTGTCATGGAATCAAACTATTTTCATGAATATTAAATTAAACATTTTTTATAAACATGTATTGCAATAAGAGGAACACTGCACTATACGCAAGTTCTATACATAAATTTGCAAAAAATAAACATCCGAGTTTTCAGTCACTCTTCACTGGACGCACCAAAACACCAACATCAAGTTTGTGAAATGACCGAAAATTGCATAAATTAAAATCTGACAATTTTCAGTTTTGTCGATTGATGTGCATATAGCACTGACAAGAGACTTTACGTTGGGACGGCACTTTTGTCTGTATCAGTTTTGGAGGTAATCCCCATAAGTCAACACCTTAATTAGTGCATCGGTCAGAAATTTGCATAAACTAAAAATTGAATTTTCAGTCTCTGTTTATTCCATATGCTCAAAATACAAACATATGAATCGAAAATGAAATGACACCTCTACCTTTATCTATGTATTTTTGAAGAAATTCATCATTGTTCACACTAAAATTTGTATATTGGTTAAAATTTGCTTAAATTAAAATATGACAGTATTCATCAATTGTTCATTTGCTGCGCCCACAGCACAAAGATATAAATTGAAGTTAGAATGGCAACTCTATCTGTGATATTTTTGGAAGTTTTAGGGGCACCTTTGTCTATAATAGTTTTGAGACAATTCATCTAATATCCAGCACAGAAACATGTGATAGTGTTGACGATTTTCAACATAAAAATGAAGTGTCCATGGGTAGCTAATATTAATTTAAATTTAGAACTGTGGTAGTGTATACCTTAGATCCGCAGCCCCAAAGAAACACATAAATTAAACATTATTTTTGGGCCTCTATGCTGGATGTTTTGATTCCATAAACGAAAGTTATTTTCAAGTGGTCCTAATTTGCATAATTGGCAGTCTGTTGATCATTGGGAATGAAAAGCAAAATTTCACAAACGAAAGAAAAAAGTGAAGAAGAAAGAAAGAATATGTGCATGTTCAAAAGCTCACAACAAGGCAAGGAGAAAAGGGGGCCTCTTTTTGCTTTGAAAGCGAGCTCTGTCTCTATGATTTCATTCTGCCGCGGCCATATGAACACCACCTTTCTGTCACGGTTTTTTTGTTTTTTTTTGTTTTTTTTGGTTTTTTGTGATCCTAGCCTAGTGGGGTACTGTAAGCCGAGGTGTAACCCACTGGGTAGGCTGATAAGAAGTAGTCACACTGGCCTGCGTCTTCTGTGTGAATAATACCTAATGCAATTAGCCACAAGCTGATGTGATTGAATCAGGGTTACTAGTGCAGAATGAATACCCCACCCAACCCAATCTCTGCACGTTCCATAGCCAATCCAGTCATGGTCTATGTCTAAACCTATGCAATGATTAATACACATCACGTTCCTTTCAAAATTTTGAAAATCCAAGGCTGCAACAGCCAAATGAATTTAAGAACACAAGCGTAAACTAAAGTGGCTAAAAGTATGCTTAAACGTGATATAGTAGAAGTTTCGAGACAGTTGAGGTCCACGGGGTCTGGACCCAGCCCTTCATGAGCAAAGTGTCCTTTTTGGCAAAGTGCCCTTTTTTGAAAATGTTCCCTTTATTTTGCTTTTAAGGTCCAAGAGGGAAATGTGAAAACTGTTCAGTAGATAACATGTGTGTGGCAGTCTGACACTGGTCATTAAGCCCTGTAAATATGCCTATTAAGTACAGTAGTAGTACTTTTTCCATATCACCAGGAAGAAGACACTATTTTCGTTGAAGTATTCAAAATTTACGAACCAAGGTGTATTACACGATACCACGAGATATTAAGAATGATAAATCTAAAACCAGCTTCAAAGGTAAGCATTAATGCTGGCTGAATACTGAAACCATAGAGAAGAAATTTGTTGTGCATGCACTTACGAGAATTCCTTGTGAGGACACTATGGCTCACAGATGGCAATGTCTTCCACTGACTTCTGCCAGGCTGCCTTGATTGCCCCTCACCCAGTGTCCTAAGTACGTCAACACTCCTTCAGGTCTCCTGGCAAAAGCCCCCAACCATATTATGTTTGCCATGGCCTTCTTCCAGTACATCCGGCACCCAGGCTTAGTCAGTAATTTTCTTGTCACCACACTCTTCCCCACTTTATTAGTTTGATGATTACAATTCAAAAAGATAATCTATATGTTTTGTTGTTTATTTTCTTTTTTCTTTATTATTGGAGGGCCGAAACGGAATGGTATGAACTTGCTTTCTCCAAAACTATTGGTCACAGACATTGCTTGATATTACCAGGAAAGTACCATTTGAATTTGATTAACAATTTTGGAGAATGTCACAGAACTGAGTCCTTAGATGTAAATTATCATATTAAATCTCCCATCAACATTTCCCATCACCATGCATGCTTGACCTGCAAGAGAGACATAAATAATATATAATTAATATGTATCCATACATCACTTGTCGTACAGTATTTCTAACAGCCCTGTGCACCTCATTAATATTCACATCTATGAAAATACCTTCACAATCATACCCACATCTGTACCATGCACAAGTATTTTATGTTGTGGTAATTGATAATTAATGATCCCCATCCCCAACCTCTGGCCCCAAACTCTCAATGATACAAAGAGTTAGCCAGTCAACCTTTGAGGATATTTAATTGTGCTTCCAGGTCATTCTCTATTCTATCAAACCCTGTTTGTAACAGTGACTAGAAAACCACCAATGTTTCCCCTAAAACGATAAAACCACATTCTAGATGTAGGGTTCTACTGTATTACTATTTTCAAGCAAAATATATGGATAAAAAAATGAACATGCACAAAATTTAGTCAGCAAGCCGACCTTTGTACACATCCATCTTTATATCTACATATATGTATACAAGCATGTATTCTGAACTTAGTCACTTGAAATGATACAGAGCTCTGCTGGAAAAAAATGAATATACACATATACAGAATGAAGTCAGCAAGCCAATCTTGGTACATGTGTATCATATATATATATATATATATATATATATATATATATATATATATATATATATATATATATATATATATATATATATATATATATATATGCATACAGGCATGCATCCTGAACTTTGAAATCCTACAAAGCCCTGCTGATCCAACCCATACAAGGCCTTGGTGAACTTGCATGTGGCCTCACGAACAATTGTCTCAGGCAATTTTTTTGCCTCTGCTACCAACCCTGCTGCTTCCAAGACCATCCTACGATTGGAAAACTTAATCACCCTCCTGTACACTGGGGGAACCAGATAAGTAGCATCTGTCTCAAAAAAAATTTTGTCCAGTGGAAGACAGAAGCTTCAATGTGTCCCCCCTGTACTCCTACCTTACTGCTAATCCTGCGACTCCAAACAGCACTCCAGGAAACAACCTCATCCATTTCTGATCATTCTGTACCTCACCTACAAAACAATGAGCACAAATTTTATGTTTGTCACACGTCTCTTTAAGCAAAATGTCTATACACTGTGCTGAAGCCTCCTTGTTGATGCCGTCCCTACAATGAATTACCACTGGTAAATCACATTTTTAGTGCCATTGGCAATGTAAACTGTCGCAGGTTTAGCATATCACTTTGCTGTTTCATCCCTTTTCTTGTCAGATGAGGGTTGCTGTAGTCCAACCCTATTTCTCCTTTCTCCTCAACATCCGGACACTGTATTAGTCCTTCCAGTAAATCACATTTTTAGTGCCATTGGCAATGTAAACTCTCAAAGTTATCATATCACTTTGCTGTTTCCTCCCTTTTCTTGTCAGATGAGGGTTTCTGTAGTCTAACCCTATTTCTCCTTTCTCCACAACATCCGGACACTGTATTAGTCCTTCCAGTCAGCGGTGCAGGATATGGTTGTGGGGCAGCCTGTTGTACTGCAGGCTGAATGTGTACAGTATTTCCTGGATAAGATGTCCCAGAGTGTGCAACGTTTGAAAAGTGAGCATTGCCAAAAGCCTGTACAGAACAGGGCGCTGAGGGGTATATGCACATCTTCTCCTTGTGTCAACTTGAGACATGGATGAAGGATGTATTTCTGTGTATGATCCCCTCTGACTATTATACACTCCCCGGCAGCAGCTGATGAGAGGAAACTAAGTGCCCAGCAAATGGTATTTTCCTGTCCTAATCACTTACAGGAGAGTCCTGATTGATACTGGTGTCCCCCTGAACTATTTTCCACAAGGCATCCTGCGTTTCTTTCAAAATATCCAACTGCTCTTGCACGTTGTCAAACTTATCATCACGCTTTTAAGTCTGACCCTGCGATGCTTTTGTCTGCGCATTATTTTGTGCGTCAATTACTTTAAGGTTGTGTTTCTGTATCAGGTGGCATTTCAAATGACACCAAATACTTTGTCATGCAATCCTGCCAATATATCCCACTAAGACCCGGCATATCCCTCAATACTAAAGGACTACCCTTCTGTGTATGCAAGTCCATAATTTTCTCAGCCTGCGCATCACCTACCCCTTGAATAGTCATCAACTCATCTTTGGATGCGATATTGATAATTTATATAACAGTGCCATCGTGGACAAGTATGTGTTTCCTATCAGCAATTACCAGAAACGGGTAAATAAATGAATGAATGAATGAATGAATGAATGAATGAATGAATAAATAAATGAATAAATAGAACACCAACCTCTGTAATTAGCTGCCCTTTGGAAATAACAATATACACACCTGTACTAACACGTCTTACTAACACAACAAATTAAATGCAAGTGTACTGGTGGTGGCCCCCTACCAGTTTGGATATTGCTCCACATAGGATCACATAACAGATAATGTCAATAATGCCTGTATATCATGAAATGCTGTATTAAAATAAAAATACTGATGCTTCTGCAAAATTGAGTCAGCAAGCCAACCTTTTGCAGAAGTCACTATTAAAGGAACCCAGCAATTATACTCTATCCCAAAACATGATAGTTTCCCATATGTTACCCATAAGCCAGTAAACCTGCCTAATTTGAATTTGAAACCATTTATTTGAAACAATACATCAGAATTCAAAGGATCGATGTCCAAGTTTAGATTCGATAAGATAAAACATACTTTCACCTGGATCCTATTTGCCTTGGTGAACCTCTGCTGGTATGACACGTGTGTGTCCTAAGTACAGTACTGTGGTGAAAGTATATATATATATATATATATATATATATATATATATATATATATATATATATATATATATATATTTATTTATTTATTTATTTATCAGCACCTTAGTGTGTATGTCGCATCTATTGTGGCTATACAATTTGTCATGACGCTATGAAATGATATAGCTTCAAGTGTGCGCGACATATTATGGACCTGGAATAGAAGTCAACCCAGGGCAACCGCAGGACATGCAATTCCCCACACCTTGCGTATTTTCTCAATCAACACCAAAGTCAACTTACTTGCAGTCCCACTTATACATTCACACATAGCATAATTGTGTGCTCCAAAGTAAGCGTACACTATAAGAATTTCTGTGATGAATCTTTTTATAACCCTTCGGAGATGTTGAATGTAAGTACAGGGTGACATTCAACATTTTTTCCCTGAATTATGTGAGAAAGAGAAAAAAATATTGAAAAGTTCTGATTAGGGCACAGATATGGTGAATATTAATTCCAATTAAAAATAACTCCTGGAATTAGAAGGAAAAGCAATGAAATAGAAAAATTCTGTTCACGGTACTTTTTTTTTCGAATGCCAGTGACATATAAACTTGTGCTGGTCAACTGTTCACTTAATGCCTTAAGACTAGTAACAAATCTGACCAAAGTCAAAAGTGAATAACCTAATGTAATATTACATTCAATGACAAAGGTCCGCAGAGACTACTTGGGCACTAATTTACCAATGTACAACTATGGTCAGTCTCCTAAGAATTCGTAACATAAGTTGTAAACCTGCTTATTATAACTACTTCTTGCATTCCTGAAAAGGATATATATGTATAAATATATATATATATATATGTATATATATGTATATATGTATATGTATATATATATATATATATATATATATATATATATATATATATATATATATATATATATATATATATATAACAACAAACAAGCGGGGAAAACGTTGGCAAGTCAATGTTATGTGTGCCCAAAAGTACAATCTCCCTGGCAGCAAAAGTTCCTTAAAACCAGTCCCTATGAAATATGCAATTACTGACAAGGTAAATGTCTATCTTGCCAGATAGCCCCACTCTTCAACACCTGACTGTTATAAATCAGGCATCCTACAGGCACACAATAATTAATCACATGCACCTAATCTGGCCAATGCACTTCTCTGCGGCAATTTTAAAATTTACGAGCACCTGCAGCCAACTTTGCAATGGAAACGTTAAGCCATGAAGCTGTTTCACTTCTGGTACGAAATTGTCGTGCATGCACTTACCAAAATTCCTCAGGAGAACACTATGCCTCACAGATGGCAATGTCTTCCACTGACTTCTGCCAGACTGCCTCGATTGCCCCGGCAGAGTGTCATAGGCACGTTCACACTCTTTCAAGTCTCCCTGCAAAAGCCCCCAACCTGTTTTCCATGCCCTTCTTTCAGTACTTTCGGTCTCTGGGATCAGCCAGTAATTTGCTTGTCACCATAAATTCATATTTTCCCCCCATAGATTTTTGTAATTCATACATTCTGTCCATACTTTTACTTTACATTTTATATTTAACTCTTGGAAGAGACTTTTAGAATTAAATTTTGTATACTTTCTCGCTTTTAAATTTATATTTGACTCATAGAATCGTATTATAATAGTAGTCAGTACAACGTTACAGAAACCTGGATTCTGACATTGTAAGTTTAGGTTGATGTGTGTAACATGTAGATAGTGGTGGGTAGCCGCACAAGGTATCATAACGTCTGCCTTCTTTCACAATTTTTTTTGCATGCATCTTGTGAAACAGATCTACCACTTCCTTTCGATTGACGTACGCATCACCGTAAATGGGAAGAAGTGCCAGAGATTCAGGCCCTTCCTGTTCCATCAATGTGCTCATATATGTATGCAGATGTCACAAGGCACAGGTACTTTATTCACATTCACATGAAGTTACAGGCAGTGTACAAGGCAAATGTAACAGGCAGGTGATGTAGTAAAGTGAATTGCACCATTTCATGGCAGCAACTGAGGAAGCAGGACGTTCTTCACTTTGAATTTCTCCCAACTGCACAAAAAAAAAAAAAAAAAAACAAAAACAAAAAACAAAAAACAAAAAAAAAAAAAAAAAAAAAAAAAAAAAACCCGGATACAAATAAAAGGCAACACAGATTTATGAAGATAAACAAATGATTGGGAGCTTTCTAGTATCTTATTACACAAATTTATTATCTATGTTTCAAGGTTAATCTCTTTCTTTCACAGTTCATTTTCATCAATAAATTAGAACTGTGACTGAATAGTACCAAGGAAAGGAAGATAATTTTCTTGGACAAGTTACTGAAACATGCAGCCATACAATTACTTATATTGGACGTCTTGATGATTAGAGCATACCTGATGATTAGAGCATAGAGTACTGATCTGAGTTAAATTCAGAACAAGTTTGGTTAAAAATAGTCTCACTCAGTGCCTTTGGCTTCACTACCTTCAGCCTGCATAGATACAGAAAGAACGGCACCAATAAATCCTAAGGTACACTGCAAGATGTCCTGGCACAGAAGTCATGTTCATTAGAGCACAACAAGCTTGCAAAGTACATCTTCTGTCTACAATACGGTCACGTAATGCTTACTACAATTACCACCACACAAGATCTGGGAAAAACAGATCAGCCGATGGCAGGTCATGCTGTACATTTCTAGTGCACTAATCAGGTCAACATCTTTGCAACAGATAACAGTTGGCACCACCCCAAACAGTAACGTTGCAGTCACATCATTGGCTACATACTGCAAGATGATTTTAACATATTTACTTTACGGTGACAATATATTGTTGTTCAGATTTAACATTATCCTAATGATTTACCAAGAGCAGAGATGATAAACTGTGTGTGTTATTTGCAAACCTAAACAAGCAATCAAAGTTATAAGATACAAGGCAGATGTAAGATTTAAGCTATGATACTCCTTCACATTGGCCGAAGTCAGTTATGTCATAAAAGGCAGATGTAACATTTTGAGATGTAACATCTTAGGACAAGGATTTTACGTATGTTTGAAAAAACTTTAGATAATGCTGAATTAATGTACCAGCATGAAAAGAATAAAGTATTTTCATAACTAAACACAAAGCAAAAATGAATTTTACAATTTTCAGTTTTTCTTCTTTGTTTTTTACTTGTGAATTGCACAATTATATATATTTGCATAAACAAAGTAAGCGAGCTGTTAACTTTCTAGGGTGAAAATAATGAATGATAAACTTATTTCCATACATAGTTCTTATTGAATCCGGTCTGGTCATGAGAAACTTGGACATGTTTCAACTTTGGCAAGTTCCCATGGCAATTACTAACAAACGCAATTATCTGTAATTATTCCATAATTTAATATGGTAGTGCATGATTGATTAGTTGATTGATATTCCTTATTTATCCAGGGTAGCTATACATCAACAGCTAAAAATATTGCTTTGCAGATGGGCCCATATATACACATCATAGTAATACTGATATATACATAAACTAGGCAAAATTAATAACCCTCCGCTTAAATAATTTAATGGTGTACCCATACTTTTTTAGGTAATTTAAAGATACGCACATGTATGTGTAGCATAATCCTTTGATTACATCATGTGTAAAAATGAGCAGAGTTGGAGCCCATGCTTGACTGCACATGGGCTGAATGTGACACAAAGTCAAAAAGTGCACTTTGCAGAAAGGATCATGAGTGGTCTTTCCTGTCCCTGTTAGGACCCTCCTGACCCTTAATTTTTTTCACCATACCTGTGTAATGTGGCCAGAAACTGTGCCAATCATGGGTATAAAGGCATGGTTTTTTTTCTGTCAGTTATGGATTCGCCATCACTGGTCAAACTGTGAACATCACCATGCCAAGACTATCCAAAATGGACAGGGCAAGAGCCATAGGTCGCATTGAAGCTGGTGAATGTTGCAGAGCTGTCGCACGGGCAATGGGTGTGAACCACAAATCCATCAATGAGTTGTTGAGAAAATACCGAAGCACAAATGATGTTGCAGATTTACCACGCCCGGGAAGGCCAAAGGCAACAATACCGTTTCATTGTCAATGCAGCACTGAGGAGTAGGAGCCGCACAGGTCCTGATATTCAGAGCCAGCTGGAGAGAGCCAATCCTCACCAAAGACGCATGTCCACCCAGACTGTTCGTAACAGACTGCATGCTGCTGGTTTAAGGTCCCAGAGCATGGTGAAAAAGCCGCTTCTTACCCCACGTCATAAGGTTGCTCGGTTGCAGTGGACAAGAGAACATGTCCCTACAACACATGCAGGATGGAGCAATGTTCTCTTCACTGATGAGTGTCGCTTTTCCCTCCACAGAAGTGATGGACATGTTCGTGCATGGAGACGGCGAGGGGAGAGACACGCTGCTTGTTGTGTTCAGCCCACAGTTACATATGGACGGGGCAGCATCATGGTCTGGGTGGGCATCTCTGCTAATGGCAAGACAGACCTCGTCATCATGGAAGGAACAATGACAACCAGACGGTACATAACGGATGTCCTGGAACCCCATGTTATTCCATATGCGGGTGCCATTGGAGACAACTTCATGTTGATGCACGACAATGCCAGGCCACGTTTCAGCTGTGGTTCATGATTACCTGGATAATGAGAGTGTTGAGGTGATGGAATGTCCAGCATGCTAACCTGACCTCAACCCAATTGAGCACCTGTGGAGCCATATGAAAAGAAATGTGTACCAGAAGATGGGTCCTCACTCACACTTCGCAGATCTACGGCGTTATCTTCTGGAGAAGTGGGACAGTATACCTCAGGCACTTGTGAGAAAGCTCGTCTACAGCATGCGAAAACGCTGCCAACAGTGCATTGACAACCATGGTGGCTACACATCCTATTGAATGGACATTTAAAGGTGCTTTATGTGACGCAGTGATGAGTCAATTTCTGCTCTATTGAACTCAGAAAATGCCTTAACTTTAAGTACAGTCTGTGATAACTTTTGATGGAACCAAGCACCATCTGTAACAATTTCTGGTGGGACTCTGCACTCAGTTCATATACATGTTTGAGAGCTCTACAGGTACTCTTGCGAACTTGTGATTCAGACTTTGTCCGCTTATTGACACTGTGCAATGAAGCGTAACTTCACTTAATCAGAATTTCCTCTACAGATCTACTCTAAAGTGTATACAGAATAAAAGAAACATTAAATATATTCAAAATATGTGTGTGTTTTTTGTATAAGAATTGCTTTTAGTGGAGGGTTATTATTAACTTTGCCTAGTTTATATACATATATATATATATATATACATATATATATATATATATATATGTATATATATATATATATGTATATATATATTATATTTATACAGAATCTTCCCCATTTAGGCACTAAGCTCTGCTATTTAATCTTCTTGTCTCTTATTTAACAGACAACAGGATGTTTCAGTAGTATCAGTACTTTTCCATTAGCACAAACTAAATAATATCATACTTTGCTCAAATCAATGTGACTGCACATTTAAACTTACTTCACTCCTATTTTCGCACACCGGACGGAAACTGGCATTTGATTTTGCCAAAGGGCCCCTTTGTTACTTAATAAAGGTCATTCTGATGATTCCTGGGCAATGGTGAGCAAGCAAAGTCGTGTGTTTGAATGTTGAACAATTTGTTTACAAACCTTGTATCGGAGTACCTGTGTTACATAGATGCCAATCCAGTAAGATTCCTGAAGCATGGTGCTGTGGTTCTAAAAATTCTGATCATGTGCTTTCTTAACCTAGCTATCAAAACGAATACAGTCATTGAAGATCTTTAATATCCCCGAGTTTGTCCAGTATTCTAAAAGAATTCTATGCAAGAAGTGGAAAACTACAGGCCAACTGACATTTTTACAGTTATTTCTAAAATCCTTGAAAAGGCCGTATATGTTCCACTGGAAGGCTATCTTACCAAGAACATTATTTTATATGATATCTAAATGGTTATCGGGGTTAATTAGTCGACCGTTACCTGCTTAATACATACCACTGACTATGTAAAAACTGAATTATTGAAAAGTAAGTTTGTTTGTATGGCATTGATTGATCTCCAGAAGGTTTTTGACACTGTAGACCACACACTCCCATGTAACAAACTGAAAGCCATGGGAATAAATTCCGTGCCATGGGTTAAATCTTATTTATCCAACAGGAAGCAAGTGGTCAGTGTAAATGAAGTGCTATCAGAACAAATGTCTATAACACATGGCATGCCTCAAGGGAGCATTTTGAGTCTGTTTCATCAATGACATGCAGATAATTGTCAACTGCAAACTTGCTCTTTATGCAGATGACAGCACTCTTTTGGCTTCAGGTCACGGTCATCAGGTTATCACAGAAGATCTTAGCCATGAATTAAAATCATGTAAACAGTAGCTACTGGACAACAAGCTTTCTCTGCATCCTAAGGCTGCTTGAAAATTTTCCCGAAGAGCGAAAAAGTGTGAAAAGGCCCGAGATTGGTTGAAAGATGAAAGCAGTGAGTTCAATAAGGGCAGGACCATGCCCAAATCTTTTGATGTTTTTCGTTTCGTTTCACTCTATTTCGCCATATGCACCCTTTCTCGCTCTTTTCCGTGAAAACTATGAAGCAGCCCTCTTGAAAAAGGAGAATCCATCCTTATTGGCACAAAAAAATGAATACAGCCAAAGATTTTAACGTTACCTGTAATCGACACACAAAACAATGCTTCAAATCAGTAAAAAAATTTGCCATAACTTTGGAAGAGTGTCTGTCTGGGGAATCCATAGTCAGTAATATCATTCAAGAGGCAAATTCCACACTAACATTGATGTATCGACAAGCAAGATTCCTGAACCAAAAGACAAAAAAAAAAAAAAAAAAAAAAAAAAAAAATCCAACCCTCTGCTCATCTCTGATTCAATGCCATTTTGATAATGCATGTATCTCTTTAGTTGCCTGTCTCCCTGAGACTCTCACAAAAAAGTTACAAATTATGCAAAACAAGGTATTTAGCTTAATTCTCAACACAAATAACAAATTTCATATTGGATAGGATGAGCTGAGCAGAGTGTCAATGCTGAGATTCACTGACTGTGTAACCCAAATAGAATTAAAACACACCTTCAAAATGTTCAACGAAACCTCCCTTCAATATCTAAAACAGTTCCTTTTTCAAGTTCCATATACATATTATACCAAAAACAGATCGTACTTGAGCAAACAGTCAAATAACACAAACCTTCTACTATACTGCTATCAAAGAATGGAACTCCCTCGCAGAAAATTTAAAAAAAAACTCATTACAAGCCTTTCTCTCTTTAAACTAAAAGTCAAGAAACACCTTGATGAAAGAGCAACACAAGTAGAAAATTATCAATTTACATCCAGCTAATTTCCCTCTTTGGTGCTTATATATTGTAATTATATGCCCCCTGCAGAAAGGCCACTTTTTATGGACTTTTATTCTTATTACTGATCTATGTTTAGTCTATTCATACAGTCATTTCATCACAATCATTATTATCTATCGTTTCCACAAGAGGAAACCAATGGAAATAAGCTGTCTTTCACTCGAATTTTTGGGCTATCCTGGGTGGAATCAGCATACCAATTTATGTTCATATGTATCTCCCATGTTTTAATTTAATATACTGGTTTTGTTTGGTTTAGTGTAAAGAATGTACTTTACGTTTTTACTTTATCTTTTGTCATGACTGCTTTTTTGTACATATTTTAATTATATAAATGTTGATTCTACAAATGAAATGAAGTCAAATGAAATCAAATGAATCCCTTAGAAACTGCCCCCCTGACTTATTAAGTTGCTGTTTGCACCTATGCAGAATTGATACCACAGTCTTTACAGCCCTGCTCATGTCTTTGCGTTCTGTGGCAGTTACCTGGGTTTGCTCCTCCTGTAGACCAACCTCCTCGGGAGTGAGGTACAGACTGTAACACCTCATGTGGGCTGTCTTGCACATGAATGTGGCTTGGGTATTGACATCACCAACACCTTATCCAGCTAGTAACCCTGAATGGGCCTGAAGCTCTTTTGTAGCACTTCTCACCCACCAATGAGCTCTCCAGTCTTAGGTTACCCCCTTTATTTAGTACCACTAAGGCTTACATTCTGTTTCGTCAATAGTCATAGGGGATCACACCAGATTTGTGTACGGTAAGCAAGATCATTGTATACTTGCCTTCCAGGCTAACGAGGTCAACTTTTTACTTGAATGTGTTCCGGGATGCCAGACAATTACAATTTTCAGTGTGTTCAAAGTAACATTTATCTAAGAACTTTTGTCTTTGACAAATTTGCCAAGTTTTTGGAAATTTTTAGTTACTTCAGGTGTTCTCAGGATACAGTGACATACACGGAAATATGTAGCAGCAACACCCTCTCTGGCAGTGATGATGGCCATGAGGATGCTACCAGCCTCTCTCATAGTAGAGACGTCACCACCAAGTTTTTTTACATATCTGCTCAAGACACTGCCACAAATGGGCATCAGGTAGGGTCAAGAACAAGAAAACTGCTTTAGACAGTTCAGGCTTGTATACTAAAAGAAAGGTGGCCACAAAGAGCAAGAAAGAGATCAGCACTAACAACAGCATCATGGTCATATTGCTGCTCAACATATCATGTAACACCAACAATACATCTGTATCAACAATGCAGCAGAAAATTGTCCACAAATCATCTTCTTTCATTGAAAGACTTGATGGTTTAGAACATCGATTCAGTATGGCTTTAGAAGCCGAGGATGGAAATAATTCTCCAGATGATGAAAATGAGGAAGATATGGACCATGCACCCATTACTGATGGATCCAAAGATTTTTACAATGTGCAGTTTGAAAAAGATGCCATTGTCAAGAATAACAATGGAAGCAATCAGGAACATTTGGGAAAGCCATGTTTTGTGAATGCATTGAACACTTACTCAAAGAAAAAGATAAATAGGCTGAATTTGTGGACAAGGTTCTGATGAAGGTTATATCCTGCCTGTTCGATATACGATTGACTCTGATAATTACAAGCTGTTGGCAAATAACATACACAAACCTAAAAACTCTGCCGGCCTTTGCAATGTGAGATTTTACCAATTGATTTGGGATGTTGTTTCTCGCAAAAGTGCAAGAATAAATGAAAGACTTCAAGTGATCCAGACATGCATAGCAAAGGCCTACATTTGCCTCACGATTATGGCAGAAAGGATTGCCAAAACCGATCTGGAGGATTTATGAAAGCTACTGAGCACCACAACAGATGGATTGGCCATGCTTGAGCACTCTGTGCCTATGGCAATGCAAAATCCTGAAGGGAGATGTGAGCAAAGACTATAGTCGCCTGTTCTCACAGACACTCCCATATACAAATCTTCTCTTTGGAGATGAGGGGGAGAGGAAAGTGAAGAGTATACAAGATGTGAACAGAGTGGGATATAAGATTGGTGGTCGATCTAGAGAAAGGGGTTGTGCACACGTGTATAGGCCTTAGAATCAGCAGTAACAAAGAGGTAGAGGTAAAGGATATAAACTATATAAACAGAAAACTTGCCCCCTTTAAGGGTTCAAAAAGTGCAAGCAAGGGCAAAATACGAACAAACACAAGAACTAAACGTGGGCCCCATTAATGTTGTTCCTTTTGAAGCAGGATAGTTGAAAACTTATATTATGAATGGGCGAAAATCGTGTGACAAAGACATTTTGCAAACCATACAGGGATACATAATTGCTTTGGATCATTCACCTGTGCAGTCAGGATTGCCCAACAGTCATTATTTAACATTCAGGAGCAACGAATCATTGACAAAAAAGGTGAATAACTTCTCCGTAAAGGTGTTATTCAGAGGACCACACATGAAAATGGAGACTTTATATTATGTTTATTGGACCAACGACAGGTGGAGAATATAGGACGATTTTGAATCTAAAAGAACTCAATCAAGATGAGGAATAACATCATTTGAAAGGGGATACCTTCAAGTCTGCCCTTAAACTAGTAATACCTGGTTGCTGTTTGGCATCCATTGACATTAAAAATGCAAAATATTTAGTTCCTACCCACAGACGTTTCAAGAAAATACTTGAAATTTAGACAGTGTGGAAATCTTTATTGCTTCAATGTCTTACCCAATGGACTGTGTTCAGGACCTAGACTTTTTACTAAATTAAGAAAAACCTATTTATACGAACTCTGGATCATAATATTTGTGGTTTTATTGAGGACACTTTGATTATAAGAGACGCTGAAGCAGCACTATAGGCTGCTTTACAAGACACTTTGAAAATACTGACTAGTCTAGGGTTTACTATAAATTATGTCAAATTAGTGCTGAATCACACTCGATTTCTCAGCTATTTAGGTTTACACATTGATTCAGCAAATGTGCAGGTATCACTACTTGCAGAAAACAAAATTACAATCAAAGATGACTGTAAGATATTGCTGAACAAAAGCTCAGATTCTCTTCAGAATCTGGCAGAAGTAGTGGCCACTCTAGTGGCCAGTTTTTGTGCTGTTGACTTCGGGAAACTTTATTACCGTGCTATAGAGACATATAAAATTGAAGCAGTTAGAGTGCATGAGGGTGACTGTGACAAGAATATGCACATTTCTCAATTCACAAAGAAAAGCCGACAATGGTGGTCAATAATGTTTACACTCAAACAAGAGAAGTTCGGAGAGAAAATCCATACTTAATAATTGAAAGTGATGCGTCTGATGAGGGGTGGGACTCAAAATGTGATACTGAGTGCATGGGGGGGGGGTGTTCTCTCTAAAAAAATACGTTATTTTGTACGTCCTAGCTGCCTTTTAACACTACAGTGCTTTACAAAAGACAAAAGAAATGCAAACATACACAGTGTCTCGGAAAATGTACCAGCAGTGAAATATATCAATCTAATCAGGGAGTTCACTCTCCTTTAAGTGACGCATTGTCAAAATAGTTATGGCACTGGGCCATACAGAAGGGGCTTTGGGTATCCCCATACTTCATTCCGGGCAAAAGTGATATCTCAGCAGACTATGAAAGCAAAAACTGAGTGGGCATTATATGTTGGAATTTTCAACAAAATGATTGCCATATGGGGTGAACCAACTAAAGATCTATTCGCAACAAGACTTAATGCCAAATAATCACAATACATATCACACAGAAGAGACCCCCAAGCAGTGTCCATTGATGCTTTTTCTAGGCAGGGGGGTCACGCCACTTACTCATATACTTTCCCACCTTTCAGCTTGGTGGCCGGGTGTCTCCAAAAGATCAGTCAAGACAAAGCTAGAGTCCTGATTGCTGTCCCATTCTGGGTGACCCAGCCATGGTTTACAAGGCCTCCATCCCCACTGACAGATTTTTTTCTTGGGCGCTACCAGAACAGAAAAACCTACTCATCATGCCTCATCACAAAGAGAAAAATTCTGCGAGGAGCGTTCTTTCCAAAGTTGTATGTGCGAATGAATTACAGCTGGTGGGATACAATTCTCTTGTCATCAGATATATGAAAGTATATATTTAAGACCTCCTGCTCCATGTAATCAGGACCCTTGAAATTTAAACATGGGTTTGAAGACTTTGAAAAGCTTATAACCAACACTAAATCTCTTCAATGTAGCTGACACGAAAGCTGGTAATGTTGCTTGCCTAGGTATTGGCAGTGCAAGTGCAAACTTTACATTTATTAGATGTAGCTGAAATGAAATTTGGGGTCCTCCTAGTATGTATTTTATATTGGCATGACTGACTTATAACAAAGTAGACCAGGATATACCCCAACACCGTGCTTACTTAAAGCTTATGAAACAGACCCTGACCTAAGTGTTTGTGAGACATTGAGACACTATATTGAAAAAACTTTAGAACTGAGAAAATCGGAGACAGCATTGCTTATAAGCTATATTCAGCCTCACACCAAAGTCACGAAAATTACAATTAACAAGTTGATCTAAACAGTTATGAGCAAATCAGTGCTTGATGTAGCTAAATACAAGCCTCACAAGTGTTAGTGCTGCATATACACCGAAGGCAAAGTGTAAAAATGTACCGATAAAAACATAATGCAAACAGCAGGGTGGACAAATATTTGAACGTTTGCCACATTTTACAGCAAAGAAATTAAGCAGGGCTGTGAATCTGCAAAGAAGGTGCTTGAGTAAATTTATGATCAACTGTTTTAAAACGAAGACTGTCATACCAAAAAACTGATTCTGATGTAAAACTTTACCTGTAATATTGGTGCTATAGGTCAATTATGCTGATATACATATTCTTGCCATATTTTTATGCCCCCCTTCGAAGAAGGTGGGGCATATAGCGTTGCACGTCAGTCGGTCTGTCAGTCGGTCGGTCGGTCGGTAGACTGTGGTTTCCACACAATAACTCAAGAAGGTTTGTAGGTAGGACTTTGATACTGTACAAGTGTATTATTTTAGTTAAAAGCTAGGCAAAGTTTGAAGATGAGTGACCTTGATTTAATTTCCAAGGTCACAGTGGTACCTGAGTCAACTTGGGTTTCTGCACAATGACTGAAGAGGTTTTTAAGCTAGGACTTTTATATTGCACAGGATTATAGTCCATATATTTGGGGCTAGGTGAAGTTCGAAGATGGGTGACCTTGACCTCATTTTAAAGGTCACAGAGCCACTTTACTGAATATTGTTTCATACTTTCTGCATGATAAATTATACCTTGGGGCTAGAACTTTTATATTGCACAGCTCTATGGTTCTCTGTAAGGGCTAGGTTGAGTTTGTAGATGGATGACCTTGACCCTGTTTTCAGGGTCACAGAGAGATTGTAGAATTTCTGTGGTTTCCGAACAATAACTCTAGAAGTTTTTTAAGCTAGGACTTTGATACTGTACAGGTGCATTTAAAGCTAGGCAAAGTTCAAAGGTGGCTGACCTTGACCAAGTTTCCAAGGTCACAGTGGTACCTAAGTCAACTTTGGTTCCGGACAATAACTGAGGAGGTTTTTAAGCTAGGGCTTTTATATTGCACAGGATTATAGTCCATATATTTGGGGCTAGGCAAAGTTTGAAGATGGGTGACCTTGACCTCATTTTAAAAGTCACAGAGCCACTTTACTGAATATGGTTTCATGCTTTCTGCATGATAACTTATACCTTGGAGCTAGAACTTTTATATTGCACAGCCTTATGGTTCTCTATAAGGGCTAGGTTGAGTTTGAAGATGAGCTAGGACTTTTATATTGCACATGATTATATCCCATATTTGGGGCTAGGCGAAGTTTGAAGATGGGTGACCTTGCCCCGGTTTTCAGGGTCACAGAGAGATTCTAGAATTCCTGTGGTTTCTGCACAATGACTCAAGAAGTTTTTAGGTTAGGACTGGGATGCTATACAGGTCTATAGTTCTTGCTAAGGGCTAGAAGCAGTTTAAAGTTTGGTGACCTTGATTTAATTTCCAAGGTCATGTTGGTACCTGAGCTAATTTTGGATTCCACATGATAACTGAAGAGGTTTTTAAACTAGGACTTTTATTTTGCACTGGATAATTGTCCGTATTTGGGGCTAGGTCAAGTTTGAAGATGGATGACCTTGACCTAATTTGAAAGGTCACAGTGCCATTTGGTTGAATACTGTTTCTGCATGATAACTTGCATTTTAGAGGTAGCACTTTTATATTGCACAGCTTTATGGTTGCCTATAAGGGCTAGTTTGAGTTTGTAGATGGGTGACCTTGACCCAGTTTTGAGGGTCACACACAGACAGTAGACTTCCTGTGGTTTTTGCACAACAACTGAAGAAGGTCAAGTGAAAATGAGTGACCCTGCCCTAATTTCAAGGTCATAAAGCCACTTTGCTGAATATGAGTTCTAAATGATGACTAATTTTTTGGGCTATAACTTTTATACTGTCTAGGTTTTTAGTCGTTTTTTAAGAGCTAGGTTAAAGTTTAAAGATATGTGACATTGATGTATGATCAACCTTCACTAATTTCGTAAGGTCACGAGTGCCCCATCTACCACTATCAATAGGGTAGCGAGGGCAATGGTAATGAGGGCAGGGGGCATCTATGTTTTACAAACATATCTTGTTAAAACATAGTATCATGGACTCAGAGTATCAATTCTTTTATATTACTTTTGACATTACAGGCATATACACATGTGGTGCAGGCCACACAGCTTGAAAGTATCATATGATCTCCTGTGACTAATGACAGGACAGATTGTAAGTGTTAGACGTGACTTACCTAGTAAGTTGAAGTTTGACTTGGATTCTGTCAAGTTATGGTAGGCATTTGGAGATTACATGACCACCCATTCATTCGTAATCCCTACCCTTGTTCAGTCGCGTGATCTCATGTCAATATTAGCTCGTGTTTTGTATTTTTTCGTGTGATTTTTTTTATATATCTCCATGGTTTTTCTTTTTTGTTGTTGTTGTACATGTGTGTTTGTAAACCCTGTAGTGTTATGGTACTGTATACACGGGTAAAAATGTATTGAAGGTATGGTTCTTTAGTTCTTTCCCTTTTTTGCTTAGGTACTACTTTCCTTTTATATTATAATGTTGGCATTTCATTCGCGCTGCCATATATATACTATTAGCAGGCTGCATGTAGACACATTCCCCAGTTTTCAACGAGCCAAATAGTTATATTGAGGTCGAGAGAGTTGAGTTAGGGGCTTGTCTCCGCACCTGCATATAATGTAACTAACCAGTGTGGAAGGAACTAACGTAAGTAGGGACCTACATTCATCAATTGCTATTTCATTGTGTTCGTTTTGAAATATGTCAAATTCCAGTAGCTTCGTTGTATTTATAGGCATCGTTCGTATATTGCTTATAGGTACTAACATGGTTGATGTTCTGTGCTTTATTGGGGTTGGATAGGCCGTGTAATCCCGCAAAATAGCTTCATAAGTATGCATTTAGTTTAAATGCTCGTTAAAAGCCATTAAAAACATGTAACAGAGCGTTGTAAAACCAGATTTTGTCAAGGTGTAAATGAAGTTGATAGCTTGTACAGGTTACGTCCATGAAGTATATTGAATTGAGAAACGAGTATTTAACATTGGTTATAAAGAGTTAATATTAAAGCTATATATATATATATATACATATATATATATATATATATATATATATATATATATATATATATATATATATATATATATATATATATATATATTTTTTTTTTAGGTAAAAATTTATGAGGCATGAGCTTAAGTTATTGGCAGCGCATTTTCTTGTATGAGTAGGTCAAAGGAATGGACGACAAATATCCTTTCTTTTGTTGGCGCGTGTGCGCGTCATTGAGTCATTGCATGCATTCAGGTGTCAAGGGGCTAGCAATGATTCGGAGTATAATTTCATGCCTAAAAGTAAGCTTTTCTTATAAATCTATGTAAAAAGGGCTATTCTTATTTGTGCTACTTGAACATAAAAGTTTGGCATTTTGGGGTTTTAATAGTCGATACTTTTTTCCATGGTTTCAATGTGCATTACACTCTGTTCTCTTCAGTTACATAAATCGACAGCAGGTGTTGCTTTTGTGTTTCAGCTTACTTTTTTCACTGGCTGTATTAATTTTTTAGAAATTCTATTTAACTATGAATTATTTACCAAGAGCATGAATTATTGAAGTATTTGTTAAACGGTGAAATGTCATATTGTTAAAACTTGATATATTGTTTAATATAATATTGTATATGAAGTTATAAGTAAACAAGTGTTAAAAATAGTTACGATAAATGGTATATAAGTTAAAAGTGATACCAAATGAGTAGTAAAGATGATTATATATTATTGTTGCAGTATGTCTCTATGATGTCGCAGTGATGTCCCAGTGTCAATAAATGCCCATGGAGATTTCACGCTTCGAGTTGAGTCCTTCCTTCAGTCAAAGTGACAATCTTATGGGCGTGGCCTTTCCACCAGTGATCTTTAATGAGGAATGATCTCGCTTACCCTACACAAATCTCATGCAATCTCTTAATGACTACATTAACTCGACAATTTAATTAGAACTTCAACGTACTAGATAACTCTTGTTTAACAGTTACATGATTGGTGATGATGCCAGTGGTGGTGTTATACACTCTACTTTTTTCACAGCCTGCGGGAAGGTGCTGTTGCACCCGCTGTACTCTGGCATACAGCCTTGCGTATGTCCATTAAAAAAATCGTAAATTTAAACATAAATTGGATTGTGCACAAGTATTTAACCATAGCCTTGGGTTACTATCTGGTAATACTGGCGACAAGTTCCTGAGGATCCAGTCACGGTGTATTCCGTTAGGCCTAGGTCCACTGATGAAATATATTGTTGGCCCAATAAGGGTTTAATTACGAAAATGTGAAAGGTCTGTATAACATGCTCACCTCATTCCCTATTATGGACGACCCATGGTCAAAAAATAAGAAACTTGGCCTAAACCTATTCACATCGGGGCCTAATCAGGCGCAAAACTGGGGTGTTCTTAAAGGGTACGTTTTTTAAACAAACACTCTTTCTTTTAAAATGCACCTAACACAATGATATCCTTGGTACACTTCACACTTACAAGTTCTGAGTAGTTACCCGCTGAAGAGCCTTTAATTTATTTGGGCTAACACAGTGCGAGCATTGCCCAAGGAAAGGGGTACTGTCTACGTGCAACGCTAGCTGGGACTAAAAATGTAGGCTGATCAGGCTCTATAGCCTAGGGAGTGTATGAAACAGATGTTAAAGGTCTCTGAAAAGTAGAATTTCCTTGCATGGGATAAAACTACAAATTAGTGTGTGTATGCTTAGAATACCAGTAAATGGGCGATCACTAGTCGGCAGAGACTTAGACGTCGTGTACAAAAAAAAACTTAACCACAAATCCGAGAATATATATCAGAAGATGAAAGGGGATTAATAGCAAAATTGGATTTTCACGAATTCTATGGAAAAGTGGATAAAAAACAACAACAAAAACACACACACACACCGCAAAAAAAGAACAAAACAAAAAACAAACAAAAAAGAAAAAGGAAAGAAAAACAGCTTCAACGCGTAAAATTTACAGCGATTTTATGATTAAAACTCAACAAAGAAAATAGAAATAGTTGCGATGGGCAATATCAGAGGTTTTAAAGTACAGATGTTTCAAAAGCTTCACCAAAGCGTCAGAATTCCCCCTTACTTGTTAAGTAATCTATTTTGTATGTTCGTTTAACATATTTTCACTAAATCCTTTGTAATGTATAATCCTGAAGCTCCAACAGTGCGGAATGATCTCCTCACGTTCAATCTGATACACATGGCATTTTCAGTAATTCCTCAAAATGACACTAGATGGCATACTAATCAGGAAGCCATGACAAGCACTTCATGCTATATTAGATTAATTCATGAATTAATAAGGTAAACAAAGAAAGAAAGATACTTTATTTTAGGAACTTGGTAGCTTGGGCGGAAGGATATGAAGAAAAGTAAATGAGATATTTTAATGAAAGACAGGTGCTAGATTAATCTTTATAGTTCGTTGAATATAAACAGGAGTATCATAAGCATCACAGAAACGAACACTTTCGTCTTCACAAAATAAATTGACTTCAAAGGCAAATATTTTGGATATAAACACTGGTAAAATTTGGATCAAATAGATCCAAAAGATCTTCTAGGGTTCTAATCTCTTGCAGCATGTTAATTGTCAGACTGTTTTTGTAAATTTCTTGCACTTATTACAGATGTGTACTCAGAAAAATACAATAAAAAACAATAAATAAAACTGAAAAAATAAAAAATATATTATAAATCGATCTGAAAAACTGTTCAAAATTTGTTGGCACTTTGATGATACATATTAGGTGTTTTCAGAACAGGCAGATAGACGTAGGTATACAGTGTGATATGTTGATACAGGTTCTATTTCATGATAAACTGAGCGTGGGCATGGGCATGGGCATGGTCATGGTAAAATGTCCAGTTACACGTTTTCAGGAAATGGTAATTTGGGATTGAGGGGTATGGATGGGATGGGGGTTGGGGTTAATGCCAATTCAGATTAAAAAAATTGGAATGGTTTTTTTTTTACACATGATCCCCTAATCGCAACATGAGTCTGTTATCATACGCTCAAACTTGTTGTTACTTGAATAACTGCTCATTATAAGGGAACCTGATTATAATATCATTAAAGTGATCAAAAGGGTGGCTACACGGAAGAAATCATTGCAGAGTACAATATGTAATTTAACGTTCACGTGGCAGTCGGAGGTACATAAACGTTCACATTGCTATATCTCTTTTGATAATCTATAAATACAGAAACAAACATTTTGTACAGACTAATTTCGCAACTCATATTATTACTTGATATTAGTAATATGCAGCAGCCTAAGATGCGAGCTTTAGCTTTACAAATTTATCTGTCATCAAACGAGTCCTTTTATGGTAAAACTGTGTGCGGAAAGTGATTGTTGGAATCTTGTGCAACAAATCCAAATCTGAGCAGGCAATATGGCGTTTTGGGGTCTCTAATCGATTGCGACGTGGAGTGCCTCCAGAAGTGACCTGGTGACTGCACTGTAAACATTAATTAAGGTAAGATGCAATTTGCTCAACAAATGTGACATACTTTGCGATGTTTATTAAGGTTACCCTCACACTCGTAAAGTTTTTCTATTCCGTGGAAACTTATTCCAGCCGCAGATGCCTGTTTACCTGGCTAGGACCCTGCAAGGTTTCAATACTGCGAATTCGTGAATCGTTATTATTTATCACATTTTATTGACAACGTTTTTTTGCATAGACATGAATTACTGACATAATTTCCATAAAGCTCGAGAAGTTTGAGACTTTGGTGTAAATAAAATTGTGGACATTTCGCAGGATGCTTAGAAAAGGCAATGGCGCCGTCCATGCGCGCATGCACAGCAGGGGTGACGGTTTAAACAAAATCCTTGGATTGAATACTGAGTAAGCCTTTAGTAGGAATAACAATGGTAATATCAGGTGATTAAACGTTTGGTCAGATCATGTGTTGACATGTACACGTGTTTAATGGTAGGAGCTCGCTGACCCTCGCTATAAATGAATTTCATTTACCCTTATAACTGTGCACTCATTTAATTATTTTAGAATATCATTTAATTTTCATATTACTCAATTGTAATATACTTTACTTCTTGAGAGGATAGAGTACAAAGCACATAAGGTACCATATGTCCAGTCTTCCCTCGGGTAGACAAAATATGCATCGTATGTAGGCCTGTATATTGTTTCTGATATAAAAGCCAGAGTAGCTTCCATTATTTTGCAGTTGAAGGTGTAAGATAACTTTGGCTCAAACATAATTGTACCCAATCATTATAATGGAAATATATACATTACGACCTTCATTTCTTTCAAAAAGGTCATTTCATTGAGTCGTCCGAAATGGGCATATATTTCAGTTGAATATCCAGTGAACACTACAAAATTGATCATTTTGTGCAAAATTTCTTTCGTATTTTGCAACGATATGCTACTTACTGAGTGCAATCCGAAGGTGACTGCCATTACTTTGAATGAAAGTAAACTAAATATATGTGCTTGCAGGTGGATTTATTTTCTCAGGGACGCACCTCTGTAAATTTTTTGCATCGACCACATCAAAGCTTTATTTGACTGCACAACATTACAAACAAACGTAGTCATTTGTCAGCAAAAGTACAAGAATACAACAGACAATACACAACTGGACACACTTATGAAGATCAATGAAAAACAAACATACAAACTATCAAAATTAGTCAGTAAACGGTAGATAAATACAATATTGAGCTCACTTAAAATTATAGCTGTGTAGCCATAGCTGTGGGTGTCCCATCCTTGCCTCATCCCAAAAAGACTAAACATACGTTGGGGGGGGGGGGGGGTGAGGAAAAAGTTTATACTACTTAGTTACTTAGGCGCGATAGAAATAATTCTTGTCCGCAACAAATTTCACTTCACAAGGCTCCGAAAATGTTGAGTAGTTACCCGCTGAAGACCCTTTAATTTATTTGGGCTAATACAGCCCATGTCAAAATTTTGCAGAGGAACGTGTGCAATATGGACAATAGTACTTCTCTGTATATAAGTTAGACAGGGATAGGTTAGCTTATGGAGAGTAAAGAGTTCGGACTGCGAAATAGGGTAATGACTACTAGGAAGTGGTTTTGGACAAAAAGACACAAATACAAATCTATATAGATATATCAGTATTTCAACAACTTATTTATACTTTTATTATGTTTATGCTTGTTTAACGAAGGACCCTTTGTCCATCTCGAAAATATTTTTTTCCATGCAAGAAGCCCTTAACCTGTGCTGGAGTTTCCTTTCATAGAAAGTTTTATGTCTATCATTTTGGTGTCGAAATTTCTTTTTAGAGTGCGGTCCATTAACGGCACATTTATGTAACAGAACATCACTATTTAAATTTTCATTTTTTTTTCTCTGTAGTTGCTTAAAACTCAAGCGTGACGGTGGCACAGTGTTTAGCCATTTGCCAATAGAGATCATATGCAAGAGAAAACGTTCTGGTTATTTTATGCATGATGACTTTATTCCAGGTCCATGCAACCAAATAAATAAATGAATGACTATATAAATAAAAATGGAAAGAGAAAACAAAGAAGAAAGAAAGAAAGAAAGAAAGAAAGAAAGAAAGAAAGAAAGAAAGAAAGAAAGAAAGAAAGAAAGAAAGAAAAAGATTACGTTGGTTCAACATTAGTTTTCTTCAGTCTTCATAATTTCATTTTGCCGATATTATATAGATTGAATCCTTAAAGCATTTGCAACTGATATATTTTTCCTTCATCCCCCTCCCACAAAATGCTTACCAAAGGGCACATTTTAAACCTTTACTGCATATGGAAATATAGAGTATGTATCTGCCATGACTCTCTCTCAACAGAACACTTAAGAAGGATTTAAACTCTTTTAGACAAACTTAAAATTGGTTTAGCTTTATTCGACGACTTTCTATATGATGGTGCATCTACGTTTTGTTTTAAAAAATGTAGCAATACTGAAATCGGCACAATTCAAATGATCCTTATGAAAAGTACAAAACGTATTGTTTTCAGTTATTTGACTTCCTTAAGTTTTGTTTTTATTAAGGCTCCTTGGGCTGTTTTGAATCAAAAAAAAAAAAAAAAAAAACGAAAAAAAAAAAAAAAAAACCACAAAAAAAAACAAAAACAAAAACAAAAAACAAACAAAAGACCCCAAAAACAAACAAACAAAAAACAAACAAAAAACAAACAAAAAACAAACAAACAAACAAACAAACCAAACAACAACAACAACAACAACAACAACAACAACAAGAACAACAACAACAACAAAGTTTGGCGAAAAGTTGATTTTTTAAGCTCCCAACTGGGGAAAGAGATAATCCTGTTTGCACTTGTCCGTGCATGCGTCCATCCGTCTGTCCAAGAGACTTTTTTGCACATACTTGCATGGGTATTTGGCCTACAGTCACGACACTTAACAGGAAAGTTGATCTTAAGAAGTTTTTGACTAAGATGTACAGTCATGGATTTTATATTAACTTGCATATGAATATGGTAGCCTGGGTTTTGTTTGCCTAAGCGCACGTCTTTGTGTCTCACATTCCTGTCTTGGTGACGATGAGCATTGTCCGATGTCAAGCTTCTGTCGCACATACTCCTAAATATTATTCGGGTGCGCAAATGTCGGTTGTGCCAATTATTTAGCCATTTGCAGACGAGATGTCTCAAAGAGCTACGGATTAATCAGCACACAGTGAGTCGCATAGGATCAGAGACAATTTGACAATTTTTGTAATTTGCATCACGTTTAGGCGAAATGTCTACTTCTAGACCAAAAAATTGTACTTTTAGAGGCAGGTGTTCTTAAACACCCATGTCACGAGTTCTGATAAGTAAAGTTTAAAAATCAATCTGAGTTTTAAAAAACCGAGGTTCTCACTTCAAAGGCTAAGTACAGTTTGCAGCTACGAAGTGAAAAGAAAATCTCCCCATGTTGATATCGGCAAAATTGTGAATGGTACGAAACAGAATTTACCTGAGAAGGATAAATACATGTAGGAGCATCTGGAGCAACACTTCGTGCCGGATTTGAACTACAAGTTTCATATGTCAAGCCACCATCTATCAAAGAGGTGTTCTTCGAGTTCATATCTCTCAATAGGGCAACTAGGGAGAAGATTACTCAGGATACAATGGAATCTTTGAGGGAGTATGGCATAAGCGTTCTACAATGTAGGGTCAAGGATTTGATGGTGCTGCTTGCATGTCGTCAGAGGACATCCATGTATGGACTTAAGTTCACCTAAAAAAGGTAACAGCGGGAGGTCTTTTCACCCAATGCAAAAGTCAGGCTTTAAGTCTGTCAATAGGCATATCTTACAAAGACCGTTGCACTAGAAACATGATTGACAGTATGAATTGATTTTTCCTATTCTATTAGCATTCAGGAAAATACCAACAATTCTGTGAGTGGGTTTTGGGCGCACACGAAAACCTTTCCATCAAAAAAATAACCTTCTTGGCCTGTGTAAAATCAGAGGGGTAGAAAGACACACTTGCTATGAGACATTGTATGGACTCCTATGAGTTTGTGTACAGCTGCCTAGAGACAATTCTTAATCCAATTGACGATACATTCGGAGACTTTTATAATAAGGAGAGAAATGGGCGTAGGATAGGAATACATTGAAAAAAGGCCAAGGACTGCTGACCACTCGGCAGTCATTTGAATTCATTGTGGCATTCCTTACAGTCAAGTACACATAAGGGTACATGAAACAAACAAACAAACAAACAAACAAACAAACAAACAAACAAACAAACAAACAAACAAAAATGCTTGCTTATTTTTCTTTTTTAATAATAATAATACTAATCAAATATGGCCGACTATTATCAGTGTATGGCTTCGTTTTACATAATTGTGACAAAAATGTTATTCTGCCTGTGGTGCATCATGTCTAATTCGATGGAACAGCTTTACGAAAATTGCAATATAAATATTTCGTTTATAACAAAATGTGGCTGCTTTCGATCGAAGCTGTTGAAGGTAGAAGGCCTACTTATCGTTAATCCTAGGATTGGCATTCTTTCCGGTGAGTCTACAGCTGTCCTCGTTCTGGTTTCAATGTAAATCCTATGGCATGCCAAGGAAAACTTACTTTTCAACATATTTATAATCATACAATGGCTTTCAATTGGGTTTGCAAATAGGTGCACCAATAATACATGGTCTAAAGAGGAATTTGAGCCCAACGCCGGTCAAGATTGGCAGTTGCACGAAAGGGTTAAACGCACCATTTATATATGGAAATAGAAAGTGCATATCATCATTCATTCAGAGCTGAGAAAGACATTCAGAATGTACGAAATGCCATATGGTAGCAACTAATTAAAAAAACATTTCTGGGGGAGCATGCCCTTGCACTCCCCTGGCAAAGCTTTGCTGCCTTTGGCCGCTCCCACATATCAGCCATACATATGTGCTTTTTTTTTTCTTTTCTGGACTCGCCCCGCTTCAAAATCCTGAATGTGCCTATGCTGAAGGCAGCTTTAATAGCCTTCAAAAATGTCCTCAAATCATGACAATGGAGCAGATCATGGCTTTTTTGTAAACTGTGATTTGAGCTTTTTAATTAACGTGAATTTTGAAACTAAAATTAAAATTTCGTAAACCGTGAAGGATCCGTTACTCGTGAAACATGATCCAGCATTTCAATAAACCGTGAACTGGGAATTGCCATTTCAATAAATTAGTAACTGTATAGTGAGTATTTTGCCCCTTGAAATATACCTTTTGACCGTGAACTGTGAAAGCACAATTTTGTACTCCATGAATCGTGAGCGGATGACCCTCCCCTTTCCCCCCTCAGCAATGCACACAGTGACGGGTACAACCTTTCTTTGATTGTCGAAGTTTAAGTCACGTGGCAATTCGGCGAAATAAAAGGGCACTGTTCTCAACCTATTATCAGTCATCATTTACTCTGTTGTTCCAACCCCACCATAATTTTTCCTTTCCGCCATAATTTTTCTTTCTCTGTACAGATTACTTGGACTTTATTTCGTGTACCTCGCACTTATAAAACACAGATGATGAATTTTTGCATCGATTGGTGGCATATTTATAGATATTGACTATAAACTCACCCTTTTTTTAAAAGTAGCATAATCCTGTTGACAAATGGTACCGTATCATCAAGGAGATGAAATGACTGTTGGCTGCGCTATAATACAAACGTAAAAAACCTATTGTCAACACACATTACAGGAATGAAAAAAGAACAAGTTAACAAAACCCAGTAAACGCAAACATCAATGCCAACAATAAAAAGAGAAAAATCGTTAAGAAACTAAAAGCCAGGAAAGGAAAGTTTTCCATATGACTGTTAAACTCGGACGAAACATTCTGGTTGTACTGTGTGTGCATTATTTTTGCATAAATATTTTAGCATCTTAATGTAGCGCGTCGAGTTAGTGTGCTAATTTGGCTAAATTAAGTCGAGCGCTAAAAGTTCTACAACTACGGCATCTTCAAGCCTATTAAAAAAAGAGGTGCCATTCCAACTGCGATGTTTATATTTGTTGAAAGGAGGCATGCCATGAATAGTGCCTGATAATTCTCGGATTTGTTCAAATTTGGACCATTACACAAAATGTAAGTGTTGAATATTGATGAGTATTTTCCAAAATAGTTTTAACCTTTATAAATACAGGCGCAATTCCAACTTAACTGATATTTTTGTGCTGTGGTTTTATCCAATGACCAGTGATAAAGTTTAGATTTTAATTTTATGCAAATTGTGGTGACAACACAAAATTGATGCGTTGAATGATGATGAATATGTGAGCATCTATCATAACTGTAGGTTCCACCCTAGGTTCAATTTATGTTAACATGGAACATCCAATAAACAGTGACTCAAAATCAGATTTTATTCTATGCAATTTCGGTCAATATACGAAACTAAAGAGTTGAATATAAGATGAATAGCCTCGAAACTATTAAAGACAAAGGTGTCATTGCAAACATCCAAACTATCATTGTTAAGGGTGCTGTTTCAACTTCAATTTAAATATAAAGTTGTGCTTTTGGGGCAGCTAATGAACGATTGATGATTAATGTCAGATTTTAATTGATGCAAAATCCAACCAATACACAAAATTTCAGTTTGGACAATGATGAATATCTCCAAAATAACATAGTTAGAGGTGTCATTTCATTTTCAATTCATATGTTTGTATTGTGAGCGCAACCAATGAACAGTGACTGAAAATTTAGAATTTAATTTATGCAAGTGTCTGACCCATACACGAATTGAAGTGTTGAATAATGGCCATTTTCTTCAAAACTGTTGCAGACAAAGGTGCCATCCCATCTTCATCCAAAGTCACATGTCCGTGCTATATGCATGTAAATGAACAAATCTGAAAATTGTCAGATTTTAATTTATGCAATTTTCTGTCAATTCACAAACCTGTGTTGAAAAATGGCGGAATTGTGTTCAAATGTCATTTCAATTTCATTATTTATGCTGGGGCTATAGTGCGTCCAATGAAGAGTAATTGGAAATTCGGGGTTTTTCTCTTACAAATTTATGTGTAGGACTTGCGAAAGCTGCAATGACCCTTTTATTGCTAATAAATGTTTAATTGAATATTAATGAAAGTAGTTTGATTCTTTTTGGTACCAGTCTTTCAAAAATAGGGGCTTTGTGTCAATGGTGACAAAATTTTGTGCCATAACATTTCATTCATGACACCTCTCCTTTTTTCTTGAACAAAATTTACCTCTAATTTCTTTGCAAGCAGCTATCCGATTACGGTAAAACAAAATGATTTGAGACACTTCAAAATTATAAAGAACATCTGGTGAAGAACAGATTATGTATATCAATATGTTTAACAAATGCCTGTGCTGTTCCACCTGTAATTTCTCTTTCGAAACAGCCTTTTGATCCAGTTAAACAGAAGTGCTTTAACTTGATATACAACTTGATATTGAACTTAAAATGCATAAGTTTCAAACCACCACTACCAATACTCCTGTGCATAACCGTGGATTAAAATTTCGGAATGCAACCACTTCACGGAAAGTTTGTTCACTTGCTGAACCTTTGGTTGTGATCATTTATCAGTGTCTGAATACTGGTTTCTTTCCGAACAAATTGAAAATTGCCAAAGTTCTGCCAGTTCGTAAAAGGACGACCACATCTTGCCAAACAACTATAGGCCCATATCTCTGCTGTCGGCTGTATCCAAGGTTTACCGAAAAGTTGTCTACAATCAATTATGTGCCTCTTTTACAAAGCATGCCCTACTTTATGAAAGTCGGCATGGTTTCAAGAATATGCATGCCACTGAGACTGCTACACTTGGATTTATTGAAACCAATATCACAGATTATGGATACAGGCGAAATCCCCCTTGCAATCTATTTCGACTTATCAAAAGCTTTTGATACTTTAGACCACGGTATTCACGAATTACATTATCATGGTATAACTGGCATATATCTAAACTGGTTTGAAAGTTATCTGAAAAAATGACGACAGCATGCACATTTAGATGATATCTGTTCCAAACCAGCACCTGTTATTACAGACGTTCCCCAAGGGTCCATATTTAGACCTCTGCTTTTTATAATATACATTAATGATATGTCCATGCTTCTCCAAAATTCAATTCCATACTTTATGTAGATGACACCACCTTACTAAGTTCCCCCTGTTCCTTTAGTTCTACTAATAAAGCCTACAATAGTGAAACTGTCTCAAATAAAATAAACATGGAACTAAATAAGGTATATAAATGGATTATGGCTTTCAGCCAATACACTTTCGTAAAACAGATCCAAAACCAAATTTATGATTTTTTCAGTATCCTCAAGGGAAATTAAACTTATACTTTTATATCAAAATCGAAGAAATAACTATTGAAAGGACTGAAAAATTTGAATTTTTAGGGCTGAGAATTCAGGAAAATTTAAATTGGCACGCCAATATAAATCAAATAGCGACTAAACGTTCAAGCCTTATAGGCACACGCCAGGGACCTCAAATTATGCTCATCAAAGGACTCTTACTCATATATAACTCACTTTTTTTGCCTTACCTAAATTATGCAATACTTGCCTGGGATACTCTTATGAACATATTACTAAACAGCAGAAGAAAACCACCCGTCTAATCCGTCTTGTCACATTTAATGCAGACACTGATCCTCTTTTCAAACAGTTAAACATTCTTAAAGTTGCTGACTTATTATAAAGACCGAAATTCACTTAACTCTCACTTTCGATACATAAATAATGAACTCCGGATCCCTGGCTTTTTAACAAATACATTCTCAATACTCCCTGTTACTCATACCTATCCCACCCGAAATCGTGACCTACCCGTCATGCCCCTCCATCACATGTCTCATCTGAAAACGGCATTCGAATTTCATCACCATTCATACCTTTGTTGTTTGAGTTGCTTGTAATAGAAATAGCAAGAAGTTCTACTAGTAGAATGAATAAGACCGATGCAACAGGATAACCTTGTCTTACTCACTTTGAAAGATCGATAGAGTTGACAACTTATAAATATGTGAGTTATGGCCTTAAGGACATCGATTCCACAACCAATGGTTCGTAAATGTGGGTAGTAATGGGACGATGGGGGGGGGGGAGGGGTGTTATAATATAAGAAGTTTAAAGTATATATTTTGCAAAAATTTCAGAGCATCAATAATGATAAGATATATACTGTTTTATGGTGCATATCATTTATTGGGCCCCTAACTATTTACCAACCTAGGAAAATATTTGCATGAACCATGAATAAACAACAATCGTCCACAAACAGTGTAAGACGGAGTGCCTAGCATTTTGAGATCAAAAAGGATTGTGTGCAAACCTGGGTACATCTTATTATGTTTAGTCCACCTTGTTCAGTTTTATCCATGCACATTGCAAACAGTGCTGCAAATATGCGGCCGCAGTTCACTTTGGTATCCAAATTAAATGCACCTTTGTCCGACTGTCCCGAAATGCATTGCACCTTGTTCAAAATGGTACTCACCAATACGTGCATGTTTTGCCAGGGTCACATTTGCATTTGTAACTAACGATGATAACTGCCTCGGACATCACCGAGGGGGCAGATTAAAGTTAAGATAGAAAGTCATGTTTTAAAAATACTTTAACGACTGTTTGCCCAGGTAACTCGAAGAACAGACACATGGAACTTACTTACCTGTGAAAATATTATGAGAAGGATCACCAAACAACCGTGGCACCAGTTAACCCTCCAGACAAGTTGAAGTAAAATGCTATGTTTGATTTGACTTCATTGCAAAACGGTGCACGACAGCCACTTTCTTGAAAAAAATTTTTCGGTCGATCAATTTTTGCCAGGGAAGTCGGGCTTAAAACTTTTTTTTTGTGCCATAAAATTTATTTCAGGGTCTGGCTTTTTCATGAGGGTTGGTTGCACTACCAGAACCACGTATATATTTTTGTTAGGCTTGATGTAACTAACTGACTGACTGACTAACTGGCTGGCTGGCTGGCTGGCTGGCTACCTACCTACCTACCTACCTACCTACCTACCTAACCAACTAACTAATCAAAAACCACTGAAGTATCGCTTCTAAAACAAACATTCACACCGCCGGAGTACCTCCGTGCAAAGCTTGAAGAGAATTTGACAAGACGATTATTAAGAAGTCGAAAATATGGGTTGTGGGCACTCAAAAGACAGATGGACGGACGACAGACAAGAAGCAATGGCAACAGCTCAGCTTACTGACCAGGTCAGCAGAGATCGCAACAAGGGGTATGTTGTCATACATCTCCAGAGGGGAAAGGAGTTTTCCATCCCGAAAATTTTTATTTACCATACTTTTTTACTGGTAACCCTTTTATTCCATGTGATTCGCACCAGCCAGTATTTTCAAATTTTTCGTATTTTCCGTTCCTTGTACTAGGGAAAACTAATTACCTTTACCAGAGCAATGGCAATCCACCCCCAGCCCTTCAACTTCATCTCCCACAAAGTTGAATGTTCAAAGCATGCCAGGGTCAGTGCCCTTTGATACAGATTTTGGAAAGTTGATCCCTTTCGGAAGGTTGTTCCCTGTAGGTCGTTAGTACTCCCGGAATTATTATATGCATACAATAAGGTTTTGTTATTCAATATAAAACCCAGTAATGGAAACTTTACGTCGAAAAAAACTGAACACACACTTCAAGCTTGAAATGTAGTAAAGCCACAATTGTACCTATAATGTTAAACATGACTCCCACATTAGACTTTCCGCTTCAATAATATTTCCCACAACTGCTTAATGCTCCCAGCGTCACGTGCAACAGAAAAAATCACCTGCCCCGGTTTGTTCACTATTCTCTTCATAAATCTGGGAACATTATTATCCCATTTGTTGTGAAAATTCGCATGTTGAACAACACCCCGCAGAGTTTGGGGTAAAATTCCCGTAATGAATACGTCATCAATCCAAAATATTCTCATTTTCTTAGATGCTCTGTACATAAAGGGTACGGCATCTATGGACATGATGTATGCCATACCCTGGCAGTAAGAGGGATACTTTGCATCACGATACTCCGCTACACTGACGCAAAACTTATTATTATTCTTAGTGCAAGGTTTGTTCATGGCAGGTCGTTTTGGAATGGCGTTGTAGGTCATCCAACAGCCGATGAAACGATGCTTGGAGATGTAATCCTTTTTCAGAAAATACTGTAATGCAAACATGTCCACAAAAACGTCGGAGTCAGCTTTGAGTACAAACCTGCAGTTCATGCAATGACGATTAGTCCATTTCAATGCAGCCAGGCCTTTGTAAGAAAGGTTGCGATAGCTGTCAATGAAGCTTCCCTGAACTATATCCCCAAAAGAGATACTTTCATTCACTAACTTCACTTGCTGTGTCTGATTTGTTGTGTGTCCAACAATAAAGATAATCCGAAAAGAGAAAGTTCTGATAATCCTATAATCCCCCCAAGTATTTCTTATCAATGTTCTTCGCTCGAAATCATCTATTTTTGAATACATATACACTAAAAGAAAGAAATCACTAATATTTGAGCAGATATTTTTATTGTTGATAGTGAATGAAATGTTCAAGTGGGACAGACTGGTGTAGTTGCCGACAGCGCTCGTGTCCACGTGCAACTGATACCGAGGTTTGTCGTCAGTATTGTCAATTCTCACCCGGTTATCATTGGCAGGAATTGAGAGAATTCTCGCGCACGGCATCTGAGATACTTGGTTGTAGAAAAATTGTAAAATCATAAATGCTGAGATGAGAAAAAGTGCTCCAAAGAAGACTTGTACAGTGGTTTTGGCCATATTTGTCCGTTGTTCCTGGTTTACCTGGAAGAAAAGCAGGGACATTTACTAGAAGCTGTATGTAACATTCAATATCATTGACATCGTTGGATTCATCGTCCTGGCACAGCTCAGCCAGTTGAAAGGCATGATCAACTGACCTGCAGGCATTTGATATCGACTGGGTGACTGCTCATAGAGAGCGACAAATCGAAATCAAGTATTGATTTGACCTGTAATGGGATCTCACTCATTCTTGGAGTACTTTCGTATACATTTGCTATTGAATATGATTTTTACAATTTGCTGTAGTACACCTGCCTTGCAGTAAGTAACTTTATGCATTCACATGTGATATTCTGTTGCTGGGAGAGGAATTTGTATAAGCATGCGCCTGGTTGTTCTCTGATAACCGAAATGGAAACTTGACACATAATGACATTTTAAAAAAAATGAACATTTGACAACTATGTGAAATGACGTGTGCTCAAGTCCAGTAACCTTACATCTGCAATTATTCAATTTGAACATAGATGGACACAGATAAAGTCTGGTGTACGTCTGAGTTGAAAAGATATTTTACCGACAAATCTGCAAAATATGCATTTGGAGACTGCCTTTTTTTATTCTATTACTTTTTCAAATGGTTATTAAATAGTAGGCACAACATAGACTATAGGTGTTTCATACACCTGAGTTTTATCTTAACTAACCATTACAAAGGACTTATGCCTTACCTTTTAAATATAACAATTTGGACTTTTAACAAAGCCTGCATTGTGTGAACAAAGACATACTGTATTTCCCTCCCGATATTTTTCTTTATTTTTTCTTTCCTTCCTTCTCTTTCTTGCTTATCTTTTCACCTTATTTTGTGTGAACTTAAGCTTAGACACCCACGCAAGCCAGAAACTTTAAACTTTACATGGATGCAGCCCCCATGGTGAAGTTTTGCATATTGTTCAAAATAGTCAGCATGCTGAAAATTGTGAAAAATTGTGCCATTCAAAATTTCAATCGCTTCTAGCCCCAAAGATATTAAACATGGAAGCCTAAGTGTTGGTTCTATTTGGCAAAATGGTTGAGGCTGCGCATCTGTTGGATGCATTGCCATGGTTCTAAAATTTTTACTTCTCCTAATAATGGACACTTCAAATTTTAAAGTTGAAAATGTCCAAAACTGTTCCAGAGGTGACAATCCAACTTCAATGCACATATGTGTGCTGCAGGCGCACCCAATGAACGGACAAAAAGGTAAAATTTAAATTTTTCATAATAAGGGACACATGAAAAATTTTTAGTTGAAGATCTGAAAAGCTATTACTGGTGGGGGTACCATTCATAGTTCCATATATGATTTTATAATATAAGTAACTCCTACGGCATGAACACAAAACTTTAGGAATTTCAGTTCATGCTAAATTCACAGACTTTCCCACTATACACACACCTCAACCCCACCTCTACCAAAACATATACAAGCTGCTTACTGTTATTTACCTCCATGCTGTTAAAGTAGTTTTTAACTATCGCGCCATCTAGAAGCGAGATAGTTATAGGGGCGCTAGATTTGCCGTTACTTATTAATATTCCTATAATGTATCGGGCAAATCTCTTGTAAGCGATCTTTAAAGTACACGTTCCCCGTATGAATATCATGTTGAACAACCCCAATTATTACATAGGAAATTCAATAAAATTGCCGAAAAATATGTTTGCCTGTTTTTTGTTTTTGTTTTTTGTTTTTTTTGCTTTTTTGTTTGTTTTTGATTTATTCTAAAATTGGTAAACCCCATTGGCCAATCAGAGAGCCGGATGAAATAAACAGATCGTGTTATCTGGCTATATGATGTGACGGTGTGTTTTGCTCCGGTCTATGTTTACTGCTGTTTAATTTGTACACATGCTCCTTTACTTCATGATACATTTCATCAAAAAAGCTATGACGCTATCTTCTTTGACCAAATATCATCAATTTCAAAAGTACAGAGAGAGTCGTTGCCATTCTCAACAGTCCATCATTAAATCCCATCATACGGAGGCGGGCTACACAACTGGAAAGCACGTGAACTTGCCAGCGTTTTAGAGTCCCTGGTAATAAAAAGTGAGGACGATGAAGGGTGCCAAAAATTTATATGTCTGTTTATCCGGTGATCTGTCTATACATGGGGATTTATTATATTGTTTCTTGTCAGACATCTTTATGGTTGCAATATGAAACATCAAATTGTTATGATCATCTGACCTCCTTTTGTTCATGCGCAGTGACTATCTTTCAGACCCATTTAGAAATTAGGAGTTGTGTTTGTTTGTGAGAAGCATGCCAGATGATGATTGTGACCTGCGCTAGACAAAGCGGATCATGCTTCGATCCATGTCCCCCTTTATATTCAATAGGCTTCCCTGAGAAACATGAAAGTTTTTAACGAATAATTAACAAATATTAGTCAACTTTGCACTTATGGTTCTATTAACAGGTACTTTCATGACTAGCTGGGCCTACTGAGGTTCTCTGTTTCGAAATCTGGGTGTAAAATGTTGGGAAGCACAGGTCTAGGCTATTCATGTTGCATAGGTGTTGCTTTTCTTTGGGGGGGGGGGGGATGGCGACAAAACCCTATTACTAGTTGAGGCTCGACACCAAGAGCTAGACATATGATCACTTTCCAGACAAAATAATTTGCTTCTTTCATATTTCACCAAACAATAAAGCATGAGAATAAGTAATAAAATAGTTCGCTTTGGTTCGCTTCACCACGAACCAGTATTGTGTCGTAAATTTGAACTTTGGAACCAAGACAGACGATGACATGACCCAAGCCAACCATGTGATATATGGAAAGGGATCATCAATATTCAACATTGCATTATGCAATATTCAACATTGCATAATGCAACAGTAAGGTTGTAAACATGTAATTTTTGATTGCATTTTGCAATTTTAGATTGGGTTATGCCATTTTGATGTCTCATTGTGCAACTGCAAAATGAAATTTGCAATTGGAAAAATACTTAATGGAATTTCAACATTTCATTATGTAATCATCATATCTTCCTGCAAATAATGTTTTTTTTGTGGTTTTTTTTTTTGGATTTTTTTAAATTGTTTCTTGCATGCAAAATGTTCCAACTGCAAGGTCAACAATACTTTGTGCAATTAATAAAATTTTGCATGTAATGAATATATTTTTAATGCCATGGACAGTTGGTTAAATTACCCTATTGGCAATAGGATATATTCATATTTAAATGGGGTGCTACTCTAACACCTATTGAGCAAAAGAGGGAGCCAGCTGCATCAGGGCAGATCCATGTATTCAGCATGGTCAAAAGTACTTTCTCAATAAAATAAACAACACGAACAGAGAAGAATCTTAAGCACATTTTTTACATATATTTGAAACATTAAGGATGCCTAAATGGATTAGTAATAAGCTCTCTTTTGGTTGAAAGGGTATTATTATGGATGTTTATATAGTATATAATACAAATCTGCCCTGATCATGGTGGAAGCATCAGTCTGTTGCCACGGAAAGACAGGAAGTGAGCAGGTTTGCAGTTAAATATGAATATCTCCTATTGCTATGACAAGAAGAAAATTATTCAATTTCAATATTAAATTGTGCTATTATGACTGTGTGTAATTTGCAGAATTATATTAGTAATATTCACTTTTACATTCATAAGATTCAATAACTCTTTCAGCAATTACCATAATCACATGTGTAGCCTATTAACTACCTCTTGATTTACAAATTTTATATCCAAGTTTGATATTTCCAAACGTGATCTTAAATTTGCTACACCTGACATTTCATTTCTATAATCCTCTGTGTAATGCAATATATACAAGCTAAAGTATGCTGTTTACAACGTCATGTGTGTATAACGTAGGCCTATGTTTAATTTTAATATTCCAATACAAATAGGCTGGCCTGACTAGGAAAATGCGGTTCACGTTTTGAAGAAAGCAGTTTGCAGGACGCAGTTTGCAGTGCGCATCTTGCGTTATGCAAGTTCCATTAAGTCGTTTTCATTTTGGTGTGTGCAAAATGGGATAATCATTTATATATATATATATATATATATATATATATATATATATATATATATACAATTAACATTGTCAATATGCATTTATGGATTCATTTTATTACGATTCTAGCTTGTCATGTCCACATAGTAATCTGTAAAATGAAAACTTCTAATTTTGCTGTTTGTAGTTCCATATGGTGTGACCTTTTCATATTCTGCTGTGCAGTGCTTATTTTGAGATGCGGGCAACAACAAATGAGCAGAAAATGTAGCCTGGAAAAACAGAATCCGCACCGCCTGAAGCGTGGGAGACGACTTTTGGCACCATCACTGTTTCGGCACCGTTCACCGCTTGGGCCGAGCGGGCCGAGCGGTGCACGGTGCCGAAACAGTGCTGCCAAAAGTTGTCTACTACGCTTCAGGCCGTGTTTTTTTCTCCCATGTCAACATAATATTTACCAATTAAGAAGGAACCCAGTTCAATTAAGCACGGAAAAAGTGCTGAATAGACAGTGGATAGATGCTACCGCTACTAAATCATTTTGTATTAGGCCTACGTAACTTTTTGAAAATTATACGCGCACCGATTTACCTATTTTTCAGCAGAAAGATAACGAGGCGCTGCAACAAATAATCCATAAACCCGCTCTCTCTTTAAAATTGAAATATATTTATTTTAAAGAACATTACAAGTCAACACACATGTAGCCGATTACCATTATGACACTCAAAAAAACAAAAAAGCACATTAAAAGCTCGTACAGAACAAGCAAGTCTCAATATTAGTCTCAATATTATTGTTGGCGTTGCAATAAATGTGGATGCGCAGGCCATAAATTGACACATTAGCGCCCAGCATATGCAGATTTAATTTGCAGAATTTTCTTTTTTTTTTTTTCCATCACAGTGATGAGGTTGGTCAACAGCAAATCATATTTACACTTACTGATCCAGAGGACAAAATACAGCAATATGGGAGGGGTGACAATATATCTCCTTGTTACTATATACGCTTAGGCCCCACTTATCAATTGATTCATTAACTTATGAATTAACTCACTTGTGCTGTACTCTTTTCCTGGCATACAACACGAAATGTCGTTACTGCCCCCATTGTACCCCACCTGGCCTTTTAATTTTATCTGCTACGGGTATGGGCTATCCTTCCTCTAAAGCAGTGTTTCCATCATGTATGAACGTGAACGTGGATGTAATTCAACATTAACAAATTATCGTCCAAGATCCATATGCTAAAGTTGCTGACATTTCTTGCAGGCGGTAATAAATTTGGGCGAACAGTTAGTAAGTTAGTCCTATAGGCCTAGTCCTATATGTACTTAACATATTCCAATTCTCATTTTTTTTCTTATGAGAGGGGATTTGCCAATAGGAGTCATCTGGGTTGGCTTAATTTCTTGACGCATAGCCTTTTGTTCCCATGATGCATATTTGTGACACCTAGGAACACATGCCATTTGGGATCAGGTTTAAAGGTGGGTCAGCAAAGCCCATAACATTACAGTGAACCTGTATGTCCTGAAAGTATCACCTTGCATACGCGGAAAATTTTGTATCAATCATGTAATCTAGCTGAAGTACATATATAGTCGTCCAGCAATTACACCTACAGTGATAAAAATGAAAGTTGAAAGCTTATTTGACAACAGGTAGAGCGGTTAAATTTATATTTGCTATACCCCAAAAGATGAGGATCATGCAAAGTGACCATAAGATGTGGGCAGTCAACCATGAACAGGATGGGCAGCACCATCTTCAGGTGAATTTAGAACTAACCCAGGTCTCTCCTATTGAGACAGTGACGTGCTGTTGTAGGCCTATCAACCTTAATGGTATGGGGAGAAGTGCTTGGAAGTTGAAAGTTTGCATTACCCATATCACCAACATTTAGTTGGCTGTAACCATGATGTGAGCAGTGTATGTGTTGTACAGTCTGGTTTCCCTGCGCATAAGTAGCTGTTGATGTGAAACTTGGGATGGTGATGCCGCTGAAAGTTGGTATACCTATTCCTAAACCTATCTGAGGTGCTGGCGGCGTTGTTGCTGATGTTGAATGGAGTGAGCGCGGCCTTTGCTGTTACATCAAGCAAGGTCAAACATCAAGGTTACCTTAGAGAACCGACAAGAATACTTGAGGTTACTTTTAGCTGATGCACAGGCATTTCCGAGCATTTGTTGACCGACTGTACAATTTGGGGGTCTGCTATCTGTATTATATAAGTAGGTGGTATGCTTGTATTCTTAATCTCTGTACCAGTAGACCTGCGGCATAGAGGGCACTTCGGGGGCCATACCTCAACCCGTGGTATAACAAGTTACAACCTATATTTTCTTACAGGTATATATGTCCTCTTCATGAAAAAACAGGTTGTGGAATCTGAAAAGCGTTTAATCGTATTTATTTCTGCCTGTTTCCATGACAACCTATGTCATTTCTGAAACAACTCATATTTGTCCTTTAAAATAATAACTTTGGTGATACTGCTGTGGAAAGGCTAAATAAACACCAAACTGTGCTCAATTGCTCTAGTATAGTCACAAAATACAGAGTTTGTTCAAAGTGCCTAATTATCATATGTTAATTTATGCAAATATATGAAATTTACATGGAAATTAAGTTTTGTGCGACGGATAACATACTATATTTACTAAGATATAGTTTCGTTTATTTAAAGAATGGCAAAATGATTAGGGACAGTACTCATACAAGTTTTATTTATAATGTTTATATGAGTATACCATATGCATATTAATTAATATGCTAATATGGTTATCATATGCCATGTTTGCTTAGGGAACCGTCATTACAATTGCCAATACAACTGATTAAGTGAAATAGTACATTGTACCATGTATTCACACCTATACGTAATTTACAGTGAACCATCCCATGGAGTCCTGCAACATAAGTAATGTATCTCTGGCATCAAACTAAATTTCAAGATGCCTTTTAGTAAAGGAAAACAGTATAAGTACATGTACACACGAAATACAAAAATCTGATCAATGATGGTCACAGTTCGGATATTCTACGCCAAGATTCAATCATCCTCATCATCACTGTCTGTTTCAGTGTCAAAAGTGTCATTTGCACACTCATGTCCAAAGCATGCAAATAATTCTGTACATTTAAGTCCTGTCTGGAGGCAATGGCACTTTCTTGCGACAGTACATTCAATATCGGTGCAATACAAATGAGTCAGGTTGAGGACTTCCTGTGGGGCTAGCTCCTTGGTATACATCAAAGGCTGAGGTAGCCATCATTATACATTTCCCAGCCGTTACCATTGGGATCACAGACTTTAGGGTTAGGAATGTGACTGTTGTATTGGTGTCTTTTTGTCCAAAACCACTTCCTAGTAGTCATTACCCTATTCCGCAGTCCCAAATCTTTACTCTCCATAAGCTAACCTGTCCCTGTCTAACCTGTATACATATGGAACTACTATTGTCCAAATTGCACACGCTCCACTGTTAAATTTTGACAAAGGCTGTATTAGCCCAAATAAATTAAAGAGTCTTCGGCGACTAACTACTCAACATGTTTCGGAGCCTTTTACCCATACATGTCTCTCTGAGTAGTGGCTCCTTGGCTTAGCTAAATATTCAGCAAAGATAACCCACATAATAATAATTAAATATGAACGTGGCAAATGATGAAGTTGCTAAATACCTGAAGTTTTGCTTATAAATGCAGACCTCATTATGAAAGAAGAATACTTGTCAAAGAAACTATAATTACCAAATTTATATAGTACAGGTTCAGTTAAGAACAATTTGACCTTACCACTGAACCAGTATGTACCCTTTCTAGCTATACAGCTTATCCTTTTAAACCATCCGCCAGTGTTTAACTGAAGCGGAAACAAGCTGGGGCATTATATTCAGTCCCAGTGATTGTAAAATAAACAGTTGCAGCTAGACCACCTGCATAAACCAAGGGAAATCCTAACAAGGACTGCTACTACTTGCTACCAATAGCCCCTGGGGGTTTAACCTAACAGAAAACAAGCAATCCTAAAATGTCGGAAAGGTAAACATTAAAACAGAATGATGCCAAAAGGTAAAATTAAGTGGCAAAACAGGCAAGTCTAAAATCTCTAAAATTATTGAAGCCAAACTTTCTAACCATCTCGGGATATTTACAGCAAAATTTGATCAAAAGTACATGTTTGAATCCTCCTGACTCAAGTTTATTGTTAATAAAATTTGGTTCTAGATGCAAAGTCCGGAAATTTAGAACAAATACGACCAAATCTCAAAATCTGTGAAAAAAAACGTATTATATCCAATAGTATCCGAAATATTACTGTCCGGAACAGGATAATTAACTACTTCAAAGTTAAACTCATCTATTTTGTGATAGACTTTAATAGAAAACCTGTCATTAGTGACTTGAACATCCAAGTCTAAAAACACATCCCTGAAACCATCTGAATTGTTACCCTCCAAAGGGATATCTTTTGGGTAAATTACTTCAGCAATTTCACTGAAATTTTGTACATGTACACAAGCAATGTCATCAATATATCTTGCGTTGTTTGATAATTTTGTAGCCATTTGAAAGTCCCTTTTCATCAGTTTATCCATATACTTAAATTCAAGCCAGGTTAAATACAAATCTGCAGGTAAAGGGGAAAAGTTGCTACCCATTGGAATGCCTTTTATTTGTTGAAAAACCAATGGTCGGCATTGAACAAAAGTATTATCCAAAGGAAATTTTATAGCATCTATCAAAGTTTCAACAGTGTAAGATTTAACGTTACTTTTTGAATATTTTTTGTGTGACCAATATTCTTTCTTTGTATATGAATTAATATTAATGTATGGCTTACCATTATGGTTAAACATTTTGCTTATTAATTCTGAAAGTGAACTTTTGACTTCATCTATGTGTAGATTTGTGTGCAGTGTAGAAAAATCAAATCATTTGATATTTTTTGCTTTTACATCTTTGATTTAAGATACAAACTTGGAAGAATGGATAATACTCCAAAAACAATTTAGTTCACGGTTTCTAGAAATTGCATTACAGTATTTACGAAATGGATTCCTAATTGCAGTCAAACACAATGTTCCTTCTTTTGATAATTTTTTTGTTGTATATTTTGCAGCACCGGCTATGAATCTAGATTTAAAAGGGTTATTATGTAATTTGGGTATCCAGAACAAAAGTGGAATAGAGGAGTCCTCTTCAGAAATTTTATATTCAAATTCCTTTTCATCTTATCTTTATGTGTATCTATCAAATTATCCATAGATTGTATGTGTAATTTATATACGCCATTTCCTCTTATGTCTGAAATATTTTTCAGAACATTCAGACTTGCAGATGATCCCAAGATTGTTCCCTGCCTTATCTATGTTAGTGACTACAAAACTTTCTTGTAGTTCTTTGACTGCTTTTGAAACTTCAGGTTGTTTTAGATTAACCATATTGAAATTCTTAATGTGGGATTTGTAACAATAAATTCTTTTTCTAAAGAACTTTTTCAAGTTTGATAACCATTCTTCAAATTTCTGAAATTCCATTTTTTTCTTTCTTTGCCCATTTCACACAGTAGGAATCAAATGCATCACATGTATCCTTAAAAATACTGTCACTGTTCAACTTGGGACATATCCGAAATTTTGTACCTTTTTCATAATTTCTTTTAAGCTTCAATTTTGTATAATATCCAAATTACCTGTAAATACATGTTCGTGGAATGAATCAACAAAATCAGAATATTTACTGTTAGACATACAATCACAATTTTGATTCGCTGCGATATCTTCAAGAGTAATTGAAGCCAACAATATCTTGTAATTCATGATACGTTTTCCAATATTGTTGCCAAATTTATAGAAAATGAAGGGGGGATTTTTTATTTTGCACTCCTTGGGAATCATGTTACGAACAAATTTCAATTTGAAAAGAGACTGAATGTTTAGTGAATCAATAATTTTGTGTTTGAAAGGAATGCTGCAAAACATTTGATCTATTTTTTTCTTATTAGAATCATGTTTCCAAATAGTTGTTGCGTACGCTTACCCAATTTCACAAGAAATTTGCGGAAATGTGCGTTCTGAATCAGTAAGACCCAGATATTCACTAATTTTTGTTATGTCTCGAAATGATAGTGCTGTAAGAGCTGTATGTAATTGATCAATGCCATTGTGGCACCAGATGGCACATAGGTATTGTGCCCTTTTCACATGTCGCTCAAACGCATCCTCAGTAGGTGGTAGTTGAGCAGCTGATCGGTCTGTGGTGGAGGCAAGCATATATCGTAGCTTGTCCAAAGTAGTTTTGTAATAAGTCCCTTTTCCTGTGTTGAGAGCTTTGCTACATAAAACACAGGTATTGGGATTTCAGCTTGGCTAGGGGTGGCTTCTTGGGTGGCGGTTCCAGGTTCATGATTTTAGGTTCACGGTACAACATTATCTAACCTGCAAATACATTAAAACGTGGGTGTCCTTACCAGGTCCAAGCTTCATTTTAGAAAATAATCCAGTTCACCATGTGTATATTATCAATCATACAACACATTTTGACAATATGCGCAGTCAGTCTCAATAACACTGATAATAAGACAATCACATAGCAGAGTTAGAATCCGACATGGACTCTGGAAGTCAAGGAAATGTGCCCAGATTTGTTCTTCCTGGTGCCTGTACAACACAACACATTAATTTTAAAATCATAATTTGAAGATGACCTCATCTGCATAAATTTAATGATAGGGTTTCTAAATTGTATTCACTTCATATTTTTTCCGGTAATATATATGCCAAATTTGCTCAAATTCCAATAATGCGTTCTGGAGACAGCACTTTTGCACAAGCTAGCCAGATAGACAACCCATTAACATAACCCCCCCCCCGTGGCGGACCCATAAAATTTCAGTAAAACTGTGAACGAAAACTGCTGATAAGACGATTGGAATTCTAAGTTCTATATGCTTTGAAGCACTTGTCAAGAAATATGTAACATTTTGCATTTGTACAGCACTTAATGTGTGATATACATCTCTAGAATGGCTTCAAAAAACCCAATATTTGAAGGCTAATTTGCATACATGTAATGGTGTCCACTTCATATATTCCTGTAAATTTGGTATCAGTATGTCCCTGGATATGTAATACCTTCATCATTTAACATTTACCCCATTTTTGGTAATTTTGCAACTGCAGCAAACAACATCAACAAATAGAGGTATTTATATTGCCAAGTAGATGACAAAATTTTGCATATAATTATAATTATAATGATGGTAATCAAATAAATTTCTAAAAGCTTCATGCCTGTTGAAAGAGTAAGGTTAGTGCTATCTTTTGATGAAATTTGGAGTGGTTATCTTCAAAATTAAGGCAGATATTAAAAAAAAAATGGTGAAAAGTAGTCACTTTCCACAAAAAATACAGGTTGCCATAGAAAGGGGTGTGTAAACATACCAAAAAAAAACGCTTTTCGGACTCCACAACCTATTTTTCTGTAAAGAGGAGACATGTGCGCACATTTTGATATAGGTTGAGCTTTGATATACCTTTGGTTGGGGTTGCATCTATTTTTAGGGCACTTTTGAAGCATTTGCCGCTAGCCTATAGATACTTCCTGGCACTATGGTTTGTGAGATGCAGGTCTGTTGAAATCGAGGAAGCGGCAACGGTTGTTGACATGGGCTTTGACAATTTATTTTGCCCAATTCGCTGACTTCTGAACCAAGTTTCAGAATGAGAAGGCCTTTTATTCTTAGTGTTCACACCAAGATAAAATGGTGATACAATCAAAGTTGCTGTTGCGGGGGGGGGGGGGGGGGAGCCTTTCAATGCATATTGTTTGTAAAAATCCAGTGGACACCTTTCTGACTGGGATGGCGAAGCCCACATTTTAGGCTTAATTGGCCTAAGGGCTCCCAAATTTTCTCCTGTACGCGTTTTTGTTTGCCTTTTTGTGTATACTGGATGATCGATACCTTCACCGTCACTTTAACTCCACATCTCCCCATTTCATTTTATGATGTTAAGTAACTCCGCGAAGCCCAAAATGTATCGGGGGGATTCCAAAGTTCCAAGCTTCTACCGAAGTAACGTTTGCTGTATTGTTGAAGCGTTTGTGTGTTGAACCTATGTGTTGAACTTAATTATGTCAAGACAGCTTCATTCGTAGTGCATGCCATTCTGTGCATTGAGGTAGCGACTGATTGTTTCCAGAGTTTCACGCCACTATGTTACGTGGGATTGATACCATGATAACGTTGTAACAGCTAGTTCACCATATATTGAATCACTTGTTTCACTGTTTTCACTGCAAAGAAACTTGTGGGTAGGATAGAATGGTGTGGAGCTGAACGTATGTTTACATATATATATATATATATATATATATATATATATATATATATATATATATATATATATATATATATATATATATACATATATAATCAAAGGAGTAAAAATTTATGAGTATGGTAATTAGTGCTCAACTATGTTACAGTCATAAAATTCGTAATAACATCCATGGTTACATACAAAATTTCTCACAGAAAGAGATCTTGTAGTGTCTTTAATTTTCAGGATCTGGTTTCAAATATACGTAAATTAGCTTGACCTTTAATGCTTTAAAAATGGCAACAGTCAACTCTGTTATAAAACATAGTTGAGCGATAATTTTGCTGTCATTTATTATTTCTGTGCTTTATCTTTCATCACAATTGTGCAGATGTGGCTATAAAATTTATAATTGTACGGAAGAACATACATAGATGTCTAGCACATCTGTCCATGTTAGTGTGCTGTATTTTCTTCACAAGCATCTGGAAATGTTACTTTTATATGAAATGGTCACATGAAAAGGCTGTGCAAAAAGTCTGTGTAATTTTTTCGATTGCAGTTTTATAATATATTATTGTGAACATTTAAAGCCCGATATCCTGTGGGTCTGCAATAGTAAGTGTTATTGTCTTCAATCTTGTACATTCGAGCACAAATATATTAAACAGTGTTTCCACTAGGATTTTTTTCAGAGGGTCCCAGGGACCCTTTGACTTATATTTTGAGGGTCCCTGAGGTTTTCAAGAGGGTCCCACTGACAGACAGAAAGAGATAATTGTTCTGTTTTTCCTCGATTGGTGTAATTATGTACAGTCACTGTCATATGTTTGGTATAATCAGAATGATCAATAATTCCATCTGTTTTTCTTTTTCAGGGCAACACTTTACAACACAGTTTTTCAAAAGAAAACAGTTACAAAATTTATCAGATGTCTGGTGTCTGGATCATACAAATTGGACCAATCATTATCTGCAAAGAATGAGATATTAAGCTCAGCTACAGTACCGACACTTTGTAGTTCCTTGCAGTACTTATAACAGTGCTGTGCACACACTGAAGTCTTAAGCAACAGAAGTATGCAGAGCAAGGCCAGCCAGTGGGACCTTATAAATAAATTTATTTATCCAAGTATGAAATTAAATACATACTTAATAAATATATCATTATTATTCAACTTGCAGGATGAATGCTGGAAATACAGTCATCATGTTTTCTCAAACCAAAGTGAGACTGACTCCATGATCTTTGAGGATACTGAATGAAATTGAATGACCACTTGCATGTACTACTTAATTTATGTATGACTGATGTCTGACATATTACTTCATTCATGAAAAAACAAATTGGACATATATTCAGTTGATTGGTGAAATGAAAAATGTAATAAAAACGAAAACAAAATGATATCTAACTTTCAAAAAAATTATGTTGAGCCTGCCACTGTCTGTATCAATGAAACAAAACTCAATCCAAAAGTGCTCATAAAATTTTAATTACAATTAAATACTCATATCTCTTGATATTTGAATTTAATCATCTCAAAATTAAACAAATGACCAAGTTCAACTATTTCCTCATATCAGGTGCCTTCTGCATGTGATGATGCACACCACACACACTTAACTTAGAATTGCAACTTTACACAGTCACAGTATCAATAGACTCACACAGTACACTAAAATTGGCAATATTTTCTGGTAAATGAACTGTGTGTTATATTTGCACAATTAATAACTACATAGTTACTGCAGCATATATTACATGTGATGACCAGACCAACAGTTAACTAAAACTATCAAGTTTTAGTTCTGTTTAAATTAGAAATGTTCAACTTAAAAATTACTTCCTACGTTTCTTTTTCGCATTAAATATCTTTACTGCTGTTCCACAAAATTTGTCTCTTTCTTCCTTTACCTTACCAGTGCATGTGATGTCCAACAGATGCAGATAATTTGATATTGCCATTTTTGTATTAACTCTAACTTTTCCCAGCCTGTTTCTTAATTTTGTTTTAATTCTGTTCATATTACTAAACCCCCTCTCACATGGGACAGAGGTTACTGGGATACACTCAAATATGGCTGCTAAAGTTGAATAATCAGGATATATTTCCTGATAGTCTCTCATCAAAAGCTGGCAGAAACCTTCCACAGACAAATGTCTATGTGAGTTTAAAAAATACTTGAAATGCACAAAATCCTCCCTGGCTCTGCTTGGATTGACTAAACCTTCAATACATTTTCCCGATATAGTATTTTTGACACCATAAAAGTTCAAAATTCTTTCAAGTTCATCTTTCCCATGAAGTTTAATACCACCAGCTGTTTGTGGTAGCAGTTTACTGTTAAATAAGGTGTTGAAACATGAAAGAATGTCTGTGTCTCCTTCAGGGAATCTCTTTTCAATTTCTGTAAGCAGTTTCTCCAAGTACTTCTTCTATAGAGATTTAAAATCTGCTTTCTCTTTGTTGTTGATTTTTTTAACTTTCACTCCTCCAAATAAATCCCCTGATTTAGACAGGTAGTCCATCAGGCCATTCAAGTTTTCCCCATCCTCCCTTTTCATATCTTCAAGCAAACGTCTGGTTACATTTAACGTTTCTTTCATTTGTGAAATGTTAATTGTGTCTTTTTGGAAAATTTTGTTCAATTTAGTGACATTAAACAAAACATCTTTCAAGAAATATGTTGTAGCTAAAAATTTGTAAGTTTCCACCTCTTTCAAAATCCCCTTTGCTTCACTTGATTTGTTTACTTCTATTTCATGTTCCAATGCCATGACTAATGTAGGCCACCCAGCTATCATAGCATCAATAGCCTCATAAACTGAGAGCCACCTGACATTGCTTGGCTGTTTGAACTTTTTTGTTTTCACCTTGAAAGCTGCTTTCAATTCTCTGATTTTTTGGTAGCGTACAGCAGAATATTGGTAGAAGTTGAATACCTGATTAATTGTCCTTTTATATCCTGCTAGATAGGGAATTGAATTACATGCACCTGCAGCCGCAAGGGCCAATTTATGTGCAATGCAATGAACTGATATGATCCAAGAGTTAATTTCTTTCAGCTTTGTGGTTACACCATTAATTCTACCAATCATAACATTTGCGCTGTCAGATGCAAACCCCATCAGCTTTTTCTCAGGGATGTTTCTTCTTCTCATAAACTCCATAATGGCTTCATATATAGTTTGTGATTTGCCATCCGGAACATCTAAATTCTCTCCAAAAACAATAGCAGGTTTCCCATCAATAGATATTTTCAAATAAATGATAAGTTTTTTATTAACTGCAATATCAGTTGTCTCATCAACCATGATGCCTATAAATGGACTGTTCTGTATCATATCATCTTGGCTTGCTGTTGCAGCTTCACCCAGTGAATCTTCCATATCTTGATAAGAATCACAGTGATGATACATCTTGGAAGCCTGGTCTCTAATGCCTTCCAAATAATCTGAGTTATCAACCTGCAATTATACATAAGAAAAATTAAATTTAAATAATGTTGACAGTTGATCAAAAAATAAGAAACTTATAGTCATGGCTGAAAGCTGCTAGGGTTATAATTTTGGACCAAAAGTAATACCTTGAGCTATCACCCGGTAACAGAATGTTTATCAATTATGATTGATCAAATTATGCATTATGCTGGTTGTAAAATTCAATCCAATTCTTTCAATGGGCACCCACTCCCCTTAAAATGTCAACTGCTACTGAAACGGTATTGAACTAGTAAGTTTGTTTTTTTTTTTAATAAATTTATTATTTTCTGTATTTTACGTAAGTTTATTCCTATTACATGTTACTGTTTATCACAAAAAACTAATTACTACACGCATCATATTCATACACACGTACTGCTAAAATGTAGCTGCATTTTCTGTCATTTATGACTGAGGGGAAGAAACACAATGTCAATGTGAAACAAAATATTGAAATTCTATTGGCACTGCAACTAATGATCATGATCATATTAACACACACGAACCTGAAGTTGAAGAAGTCCTTGAAACTTTCTGTCCGGAATCTCCTCCTGCACCATATGTAATACTGTATTCATCATGAAACGTGTAGATTTGGATGTTTTCTCCTCAACGTGAGTGACTGACTTTAAAAATGAAGAAGCCATTTTGATCGTGCTTGCTGCCAGCTTGTGGTCATCGCATTCCTGGTGACGTGAGCACGCAGACCTTTGAAAGTTCGTAGAGCCTGCATAAAATGCATTGGCTACCTTCTGTCCTCTGATACATATTTTACATTTCGTTTTCTCCCCTTCATATATGAGCCAGTCAAATTCGCTGAGCCAGCCCTCTTGGAACTTTCGGCATTTCGATAAAAGTTTTTGTTTTTTCTGCGTTACCTTGGACACACTGGAAACAACATGTTTTTCACTTTCAGAACTGGGTCCACGTGCTGCCTTGTCATTATTGGTTACGGCAGCTGTTTCTGCATTTATGGTGATTCTTTCCGTACCTTCGTCTGTATTAATTTTCTGTTTCTTACATCCAGGTTCCAGTTCATGGCTTTTTTCAGCAGAACGGCGTAAATAACGAAGAAGCGACATGTCTGTTCAAACACAGCGACAGTGAAATGGAGGGGAAGCACGAGGAGAAGGCGGAAATCGATGACGCACGTGCGCAGTTGCGCTACTTTCGCTCCACGACCAAAATAAAGCACAGCAGACGAAAAATCGACTTTTCAAGTTGGCGACTCGATCAGTTTGTCAACAAATAATAATAATTGGAAAAGAGAGCTATGCAATTAGATGTAGAAGATTTTATTCAGTGCATAGTAAAGCCTTCATTATTTTGCCTGCGTCCCAAAAACGTATGGCTATGTTCCCCAGTGCGTCCTTGATTCACGCAGTGCGTAATATACGCACATATGTGCGTTAACGGAAACCCTGTTAAAATTAGTTTGACCGGGGGGGGGGGGGGGTAACCGTTCAGCTATGTTACGTCATAAAGTTGAGCGATGATTTGTTATTGATGATTTCCGTGCTATTTTCCATCACAAGTCAGAAGATGTGGCTAATAATATTTCCTCGTGTACAGAAGACTATACACACAATATCTACATATCCTTCCGTGCTTTTGTGTGCTGTATTTTCCTTATAAGCATCTAGTAAAGATACCCGACTAAAATCCATTTCGTAGGGTGGTTTTCACCCCCATTCTCCTTGCAAGTCTTGGCTGCAGGGGTCAGACTTGACGTGGACATCAAACAACACCCAGTAACGCAACCTAATTGCTATTATGTAATTAATGAGATAGCACTTTAGTCAATAGATTAGGAGTTCTAGTTAGTTTAATCCAGTAACTTTTATTTTCAAATTTAAACAAAAATGTGACAATCATTTTTATTTTCAGAAAATGCTATACTGAATTGACACATTAATCACAAATATTGCCTGACAGAAAGTGAACTTGTAAATCTATTTCACCATAAAGCAAAGGAAACTGGACTAGTGGCAGCTGTTCTATGAATTAAGATAGCAAGAGAAAGTGACAAACAAGCTGGCTGAGAGTGTGTGCACAGTGATCAGCGCCTGGCTTCAAAGGGTGTTGGACTTGAGTAGGGAAAAGGGAAATTGGGTAAAAAAATCTATTTTCCTGGTAGCTGAGGTGTACGCATCATTATCAGGTCTATTCTGGTCCGCTCATATTAATTTTATTGTCAATACAGCAAAAAGGTGAACTGGAATCGGGAAATTGTTACAGTACAAATTAAGCGTTCGCTCTTTAGAAATAATCTTCATTTCATATGTTAGACTTATTCTTGAGTACGGGGATGTGGTCTGGGGTGGTGCACAGATTCTCAGGCAGAACTACTGGAGAGTGCTCAGTTGGGTGCCGCCCGTGTTGTTGCAGGAGCCATATGTCGTACAAGTTATGACCACATTTATAACGAAACTGGATGGGAAAACCTTCAAAACGTAGACGAAATCATAGATAAGAGCTCCTGTATAAAATAGTTCATGGACTTACCCCGAAGTACTTACCTGATTTAATGCCTCAAAATGTACCATCCAGATCTAATTACAACTTTCCTTCAAAACCAAATATAATTGAATATAAAAATAGGATAATTATCTTCAAAAACTCCCTTCTACCATCTACTATTTGTCACTGGAATACTGTAAGTTTGTCTAATCGAAATTCAGAAGATGAAGTATCCTAGTATCCTTTCGATGTCAGCTAACCAAACAAGTTACAAAAACAAACAAAACAAAATGAATTATACTAACCTGGTAATAGGACAGCTAACAGTTTGCATGCTAGAATTAGGATTGGGAGCACCCAGCTGAATCAGGACTTCCGCAAAATAGGTATCAAAGAGTCCCCTGGATTGGTATGTGATCCATCAAAGAGTCAGTCTATTTTAACTTCTTTGAGCACACAAATTATATAATGCAAAGAGTTGTTCTTCAGTCAAACACTGTACCATTAGCTTCATTTACTTTGAACACTATTTTCTGGGAAAAAAGTTGTTCTTAAGCCAACAATATATACATTTTCGAAACAGCGCAAAACTATAACGTCCAACAGATTTTTATCCACCGTAGATTATTCTAAATTTGGTTTAAAATTTGAAAACGGGAATCAATTAACCATATGCAAACAGTCGATTGAACCACATGGATTCTTTCAGCTCCAGTACACCTACAAATGGAAGTAGTTTTGACTTAAAATTCCTCCTCTTCCCATTTTTTCTCTCGATCTTTACTCTTCCTCTATATGTCCCGTAAGTGTGTTGTCTCATCTTCTACAAGTTACTGTCTTCACTCGTGTATAGTCCTATGTTACTATTCCCCCTTTTCAATATTTGAGTATTTTATAGTGCATTGTGTCGTGTTGGTATGATTTCAACCGCTTTATTATGATGCTTAATATATGTTTTTTCTACACTTTTTAGAATGCGAGAGAGGTTTATATAGGCTCTGTCTGTTTCTCGATTGTTTTTGAATAAAATTTGTTTATACTGAAGAGTCTATTCATTAATTTTGGGCATGTAAATTTGAATAGTAACCTTGAAGTACTTGTCTTGATTTAAGTCCCAATGTTGAAATGAAGGTCGGTAGCAGGATATTAAACTCGGCACGCAATGCGCGCAATGCGCGCAAAATGCACTGAAAATACTTAAGATTAAAGTCACTTTCACATGATAAACAAGAAGGGTGTCAGTGCAAAGCACTTCAAGATCATCCCTGCCACTACCCTTGTTTTCCCCTCTTGATATTAGCTTCAATAAAAGCAAAGTACACTGCTTTAAACCATTTTGCCCTTTGACCTCAAGTAGCAAACACTGAAACAGCCTGGCATATGTTATTTTAATTTTTTTTGAGAAATCATTATTATTAATTCAATTGTGATGGTAATTTGTCCAGAAACAAGAGCAATATTTTCAGATTGGCCTGTAGGCAAGTGTGCACGATAGTTTGCTTCTATTTTTGTAAAACGGCCCTTTTCTTGTGATGTTTTGACCACGGAATCTTGAATCAAGCAGCCTTCAGCACCGATCCCCGGCGCACCTCTTCACAACCAATAAATGAAGAAGTCTTGCACCCTTTCTGAAAGAGATATTGCACTTAGAATCTGTGCAGGAAGTGCAGGTTCTTCCAAAATGCTATCTAAGCATTATATGAGTAGCCTCCGTTGCTTTTTCATATCCATTCATGTAGCAGATATAAGCTTGCTTCAAAAATGATTTCCCTTGGTGGTGTCTGTCAGACCAGGAATTTGCTGCAGGCCTGTCTCAAGTCAGGAGTAAAATTTGTTTTCCTCACATTGGTATTGAAAGATAAATATTGACGCTTTGGTAACTCTGGAATCTCTTTGCTGTCATTGTTGGGTTTGAAATTTATGAATGTGGGTCATGTCTTTCTCAACTTTTAGGACGTTTTGTCATGACCTCCGATTGTACGTTACACCATTTTGGTGTGCATAGTTTTATAAACTGTGTCACTGAATGACGATACATTGGTAGGCTATCGTTCTGTAAGTCCTTGCTATTGTCCGTTTGTGCACAACTGAGTGAAAAATCTCAGAACTGGCATATTCTGCCTCAAATATACGAATAATTGATGTGCCTATGATACCTAGAACATCATGACATTATAGAAATCATCCCATATTTCCAGGGATTCGTCTATTCATGTATTGTGTTGATCAACTATGATAAATGGTAAATGGTTCACATGAAGTTTTCATCAATTCGTTCTTTGTGAAAATGTGATTTTACCAACGTCAATCCATCCATGGACAGCTGGCAAGTGCGGCACTCCTGACTGCTGGATTCTCGTCTGATTTATGAAGAGTGTAACTATATTTATCTCTGACCCGGTAGTTCAGAAAAAACTTTATCTTTTTTCATTAATTTCAATCCAACAAGGAGAAAAAAGTTAAATACAGCAAAAGGCATAATTTCAAAAACAACAATATTCCTCTTCGAATACTGGTATGAAGAAACAAATTTCATTACTTCCTTGACACAGGTAGTCACCCACATAAGACAACTGATGGGTTTGAACCGGTAATCTTAACCTATGAAATAGTCTGCATCAGTACAGATTTTTTTCCCAAAAAATATAGGCCTAGTCACTGCAAAGACATATTTTATCACTTGCGCCAAAGATAAAAAGAGAGATTATTGTTATCATCAATATTATAATCAGGGCTTATAGATTTCACGCTTCACCCATTTTCTTTTCATGGTAATAGATATAATAAAAGATGGCAGACACAGTCACACCAGTTGTGAATACAATAGGATTAAGAGTGATTTTGTATGGTAGACTAGTGTGGCCATTTTAGTGACAGGGACAAAGTTTTCTTTTATTTGACTAAGCGCTACTTGTAATTTTGGATTAGACAGAGCTGAGATGTCTTTAACTAAAGGTCATTCGGATTAAGTTTTGTTAATACAACTTATTTGATGGAATCTGATAAGTACCAAATTTTTTTTGAGAAGTATCAAAGGCTGATGTAAATTTGCTTTGGAGCTGACAAATATTTCCTGTAAAATAGGGTGGCAGGTGGAAGTATTCACTGCATGCTTCACAACCAGAAATGACTGAACAGTTTTCTCTAATCGAATTGAGGTGATTTGACACCTATTCTCTTTCTAACCATTTACTGCTAAAGTTATCAGTGAACACGCTGCTATGAACTATTGACCATTTTACCTTGTTTTTTTTGGGTGGGGGGGGGCAGTCATATTAAAGATATTAAACAGCTGGTTACCAGAAATGAGTGGACATCTTTCCATGTTGCTGTCTTACTAGATTCGACTGAAGTTGTCTCGAACCAAAACAACAGACCTTGGCAGGTTACAGTGAGACACTTTCAAAAATTTTGTAAGGTGAGCGAACACAAACCACCCTGTCGCCTTAAAATCAGCGAGGCCTGCTGACTCCAAGCTCTAGTGGTACAGTCAAAAGCCTTAATCATGTGGAAACAGAAAATGGTCTTTACCCACAGACCCAGTACCGATCGGAGGGGTGGGGTGGGGGTGGGGGGTTACCAACACTGGGACTCAGTGGATGATTTGAATACGACCAAATGTACTCAGAGCCACACGACTGGCACAGATATCGATAAATATGGAATTGATGGGGTGGTCCAAGCAATTTAAATTATCCATTCCCATCTCGTGCATTTATGTTAACTGTAAAGGTTTTAAACAAACTCTGTAAAGGGGCTATAATGTACCTTTAATGTTGTGTGCCTGACAGAGACTTGGCTACGACCTAGAGAACTAAGTATTATGTCTGATACCATTCCCAATTCATTTGATGTTAATCAAAATATAATGGTTTTGGATAAATCCAGAATAAAAGACACTAACCCAAGTCACCATGGTCGTCCAAGCGGCGGTGTTGCAATAATTTGCAAGGAAGTTGACGGTCTTAGTTGTTACAAACTGGACATTAAAAAAGACAGAATAGTTGCAATCTCGGTGTGTGACCGGACTTGTGCCATATTTGAAATATTCGTCTCTGTATATATGCCCTACTTTGATAAGGGTGATGTTTCTCAGACAGACTTTCATGTGCACACTTAGTTCTATTAAAAGTATTTTAGACGAATATGCTATGAAGGCCACTATTTGTATCCTTCGAGATTTAAGCTCACAACTACCATAAACTATGAAACTTGATCACTAGTTTATAAGAGAGAGGAATATAATAATTACAGTAGTTTACTATACGATTTGATCCTTTTAAAACACCTTCAAGCTGTAGATTTAAAATTCTAACATGAGGTTGACTTTACATATTTTCGCTTAGCCAATAATCATTTTACTTGGATAGATAATGTTTTGAGCACCACCAGTGACCAACATTATATTGTAGGTTGTGACATTCGTCCCCTAAATGGGGGCAATTTCAGTGGTCATCTTGCCATAAGGCTAATATATGCCAATACCAAGCACTAAGCAACCAGATTGGGGACTTGAATGATAAACATGTTGTGTGGCTAAATGGTTCAAAACCACCCATACTGGGAAATTGGAGTAAATTTGCTAAAAATAGAATGTATTAAGAGGCTTTGAGGAGAAAATTAACCAACTTGCTCATGCTGAATTTATCAGCCAATGTAGATAGTATAATGATGCATCTAAGATGGTTGATTTGACTAGCTTAAGCAATGATATGAGGGAAGTGGCTATCGGAGCTGGACTAGTGTCATGTAAATGGTTCAAGCTGAGGTCTTGTTGGTGGCTTGAGCTCAGCAAATTGTGAGACAAAAGTGCCTTTGGTGGCCACTATGGGACCAAAATAGAAAACCATTTTCAGGACAGCTTTTTGACAGCTGTAAATCTGTGAAGAAAGAGTTTCGATGACTCTCGGTTGTTGTATCCATAAGCAAGTGGAGGTACATTTGGAAAAGCTGAATTCATTATCCTTATCAAGAAAGACATAATATTAAAGTGAAATAATGCAGAAAAGGGGTAATTTATCGGATTCTCATAAGTCTATAATTGCATGCATTTCTACTATTTATCACTTATATAAAACCCTGCCAGCACTTTTGGACCTGTATCCAGTATCGGGGCAACCTTTAACACTAAGCTCCATCTTTAACCCTGTGGGGGCTCTTGGCTCATGTGCCCAGTGCTGCTACTTAATTCAAAGCATGGGGGCGACTTCAATGTCTGTTACAATATTCCTATTCTGGGGCCCAGCGCTGCCCACATCTGGCAGCATCAAGGCATTATATTTATATTTTTAAGTAATACTTACACTGGAAAAGTCCCGTTATATATTGTACATTACATTCATTCGACAAATTAACCTTCCCTTAATACTTATCAGACATAAATTTGGGATATCACCTCTTCAAAATATCCAATTAGGACTAACCCACAGACTTGGCTGCTATTTTGAAAAATTGTGGATTTTGTATACAATGGTTTATAACTAAGGATATAAAGGGACGATCTTTGGGGGGTTTATAATACATGAAACCAAAGGTATATATTTTGCAAATATTGCAGAGCATCAATGATGATATAATATATGATCTGGCCGCAATTCACTTTGATATCCAAATCAAATTCATATTTGTGCTACTGTCCCATAATGCACTGCACCACATTCAAAATGACGCTTACCAACGTGCATCGTGTGCCAAGCTATCTTGTCACATTTGGATTTTTTGTAATTACAATGATAACTGCATCAGACAGAATTGAGCAAGCAGATTAAAGTTAAGATAGTAAGTCATGTTTAAAAAGTACTTTAACGACCGTTTGCCCTGGTAACTCTGGGAACAGACACTAGAACCAGCAAAATATTAACATACCCATCACCTAGCAACCAGGGCTGTGCTGTTTCACCAAACAACTCTATGTGGGTATGCAGCTAAGCTGTTTCTCCGGTCCAAGTTAACCCTCCAGACACATTGCAAGAAAACAGTGTTTGAGTTTACTTTACTGCTAAATAAATGGCACACGACGGACACTTTCTCGACAAAATCTTTCAACCGGGGTTGATTAATTTTACTCAGGCAGGGCAGATCAAAACTATTGTTTTATTGGTTTAATGTTTCATAAATTTTATTTTGAATCCGGCCTTTTCAGGAGGGTTGGTGGGGTTATCAGAACCACACATATATTTTGGGCCTTAGGTAACTTGGACATGGTTGTTCTTACTGTTGGCAGTGAAATAGAGTTTAGTTGTTTGGAGCCTTTCAAAGTGAGGAGTAAGGGTCATCATGGGCTTTTGTTTTACGTTTCTGGTGCAGGATGTCGATTGTAGCAGTACTTGTAAAGATTTTCCTTGGTTTGTACAGGTGTAAGTGTTTATTTTACAATCACTGGGACTGAATATAATGCCTAAGTTTGCTTCTACTTCAGTTATACACTGGTGGTGGTTGGACTAGGACTGGCTATCAAGCTAGAAAGTACATACTGGTTCAGGGGTTAGTCAACTTGTTCTTATGTGAACTTGTACTATACAAATTTTCATAATTATATTCTGTTTGATAGGTATTCCTCTTTCATAATGAAGATCTGCATTTATAAGCAAACCTTGTCATATTTAGCTTATTCATCATATTCCAGATGCATATTTATTCATTATTATGTGAGTTGTCTTTGCTGGATATTTAGCTTAGACAAGGAGCCGGTACTCAGAGAGACATATATAGGTATAGGCTCCGAAACATGTTCTGAGTAGCTACCCACTGAAGACCCTTTAATTTATTTGGGCTAATACAGCCTATGTCTAAATTCTACAGAAGGACGTGTGCAATATGGACAATAGTACATCCATAAGTATATAGGTTAGATGGTGCCAAGTAAGCTTAGCAAGAGCAAATAGTTCGGACTGTGGAATAGGGTAATGACTACTAGGAAGCAAATTCAATTAAGGGTTAATAAAAAATAAAATGACTGGATGACTTCAACATACATGTATATAGTGTACATGAGAATTTTTGTACTTCCATTACATTATATTGCCTAGTTTATCCATGTTTCTAGACTGGTGCGCAGGATAAACCTAAAATGTATGCCTAAACCTTGCACCCCCTCCCCCGAGCAAAATATTATAAATTGGTTTTAAACTTGTATTATAATCATTGAACAGGTGGTACGTTTCCCCCCTTTTGGTGCAAGGCCTGTTCTTTAAGGGTTCATGAAGGTCACTTGTGCTGAAGGTAAGTCGCAACACGATTTTCCCCTAAAACCTGGAATCAATGAAACTAAATCCTGTCAAAATGCTAATTCAAATCTTCATTTGTCAAATCATTAACACGCTGAACTATACACATTATGTCTTGTTTTGTAATTGTCAAAATAAAAAATTAAATCCAAATAATCTTAGCAAGGTCAAATTTAAGGTCACGATGACCTGAGTTAAGGTTTTGCTATTTACTCAGCTATAGAACGCCAACATGTAACTAAATTTGATTACTTGAGATGCTCAATACAGCATTGAATACAAGGAAACATACTCAATAACATAAATCCTGCTAAAATATTTAATATAGTACTAAACTTGAGTTCATCCTAGGCATAAAAGTCATTTTCTTCACAGGGTTGCCAACAGGTCCATTACTTCTGCCGAGGAGAGAAAGCAGAAATGCCTCCCTTGTCTGAAATAAATTCTCGCGACATCGGGGTCTATCTTTAAACATACATCTCTGAGAAACAGTTTGAATGTTCTCTATTATAACATAGAGGCTGACGCAACTTATGTGTTTTAGTTTACCGTCAGCTCCCAACACAGTATCCTCAAAATTGTTTTATTGTAAACTAGTACTTAATAACAATATACTATAGAAATCATGTAGTACAACATACTGTGGGTTATTGTAATATTTGTACTCTAGTTTGTATTACTCCAACATAACACGATGTGCAGCAGAATTTTACGGTACGACAGTAGGGAAAAATATACAGTCACAGCTTATAGGAATATATAATATATTACATTTTCCGCATCCTATCTGTAATATATTCCTAAAAGTAAAATTTACTATTGGTGTCAAACAGTTTTTGAAATGGACAAAATTTCATCGAACAGTTGACAAGTGGCGTCTCTTGCGAAAAAGAGAGGGCCCGAGAGAAAGCTTTGTTTAGTTTTTCTAATGATTGCCATCTAAGTGTCCACTGTCACAGGGTTTAGATTGCCACCTGAGCATGTTTTGACCCAGAAACAATACACTTGAGAGTATCGACACAACTTAAAGTCTGATATTAGAAATTACTTCAAACATTCAGATTAGCCTTCATCAGACGATATATATTAATAAACGTGCATACCTGCCTGTCGTGTAGGCAAAACCCTACCCTATTGACAAGTGGTTTCACGCTAAAAATTAGAATTCGATTTTTTATGGATTTGAAAATATTCTGCTTTTTTCACACTATTGAAATGAGAAAACATAACTAGAACGTACCTTTTTAAATCAATGTTTTACTCAGGCAAAGTACATTCAGCCTGTGTCAGCATTGAGCTAATTGGGCGGTCATGAGTGTGAGTGTATGTGCAACCCACGGGTGTTCCATTATGTCTGTGTGCCAACACAGACATCTTTTCTTTTTTTTTCTTTCTTTCTTTCTTTCTTTCTTTCTTTCTTTCTTTCTTTCTTTCTTTCTTTCTTTCTTTCTTTCTTTCTTTCTCTCTCTCTCTTTACAGGCAAATATGTCCCGACATTTCATTTGAAAAGTATCATACGTAGAAACTCCAAACTTGGCAGAATTATACTTCTATACATGTAATCTGGCCTTTTTATAATGAGAGGTCATGCTTTTCAAAATTATGCAAATAAGATCTAATTAAAGTTTATCTCTTCAATATCTTATATATTGTAGCAGAAGTGGTTCCTAATATATAGGAGTTCGATCATAGGAAGGTAAAGGTAATCTCAAATGTCAAGGTCATGCCAAGGTCAAAGGTCATGTCAAGGTCACAGGTCAATTTTAGGAGAAAATATAATTTTTGAGGTCAAAGTTCATTTCGGGTTGAGCTCATCTCCAGGTAATTTCAATGTCAAACGCCACTTTCGATGCTGGCTTTCTTCTAGCCATAACTTGGTCAATTTTGTCCCATTTAAATCATGTTGGGCTAAAATTGTAGCTATTGTAACACTGCAAATTTTTTAAACGTACATGTGACCTCTAAAGGTCAAAGGTCAAGGTCGTTTGGACCTTTGAAAGTTTCTTCTAGTCATAACGTGGCCAATTTCTATCTAATACTAATCACTGTACAATTTACATGTGACCTGTAAAGGTCAAAGGTCAAGATCATTTGGACTTTGAAATTTGCATCCAGCCATAAGCTTCATGTAATGTGAAGTAAAAAGGATAAAAGTTGCAGCATTTAATATTTACAGCTTTTAAAAGCAGACAGATTTGCTTTGGAGCAAATCTTCTTTTCTAGTTATATTTTAATGTGCGGGACACCGTACAAACTGTGACTGACAGGCTGAAACTTTGCTTGTAAACTATCTGGGTACTTTTGTTCCTGTGACAGCTATAAAGTAGGTCTATTTATGAACGCAAGCTGTTGACTGAAGTGTAGTCAATGGGTATTCTTTGACATGTTTGCTTTTCACCCTTTGTGAATAGATGTATCATCAATGTTCAGTATGCAAATCGCCCAGTCTGGTGAATACTTTTAACAAAACAGACACGTGAATGGCGACAGATTGCTATAATTTTTTGCTGGACGTTGTGCTTTCGAATTAACCAATATCGTGCTGTATGGCAGAACCGAAACAAGTAAGATTCACCAAATTTTACACAAACCCTGAAATATGTCACAAATCTGTTTCGAAACGATTCTTTGTTTCTTCTAAGTGACGACGTCAATCACTAATTATGCAAATTCAGGAATTAGAAATCAGGAATCATTTATTGTATCAATACATATAGTGAATCAATTTGAACAGATAATTGCATATATATATATACATATACACACGAGGGAAAAACAGAGACAGAATCCCAACCCCCAGCTACAGTCACAGGTTACAGTTGCAGGGAGCGTTGCAAGTCCTTTTACCCAATTAATGGGTAATGCTGTGTTTTACATGTCAATTACATCTGACTGATTGTCCTTTCTCTCTCTCTCTCTCTTTACCCCAAGTTCATTTTTTTTTCATGTATGAACATCCATGTTTAAATGACAATGGTTTTCTATTTACCAGTAAAGACAAAATCGATTCCATGTTTGCGACAATTTGTATTCTAAAATTGTATCCTTTTAATTGTATTTGATGTATACAGAATCGTGCATTTATGTAAGGCTGTTTTAGACGAGTGTACAATTGCTACAATAGCATTGGGGCTGCCATTATGGTTGCCACTCTACATCTCCATACCTCATGTAAACTCAGCAGAATGCCTAATACATTTACAAATATGATATTCGGTATAACAACAGGTTATATATGTCAATCCCCGGTTTAACTTCCATCCAGATTAACAATCATTTTCATATGAACATAATTACATTTGTGATGATCTTGCTCTCTTTTGTTGCCATGTTTGTACACTTTTTGTTGTCTGCACTCTATCGTGCTCTTGTTTATGTTACTTTTCTTGTTGTTTCGAAAACTAAATTCTCCAGCATACAATGTCATATACTTATTCAGTTGTTGTTTTTTTTTTTTCAAACAAGAATGCATTTCTTTTCTGTTGTGTCTCACAGTGTTCAGCGACGGACATTCCCCAGTATGATACCCCATAATGGGCATCTCTTTAAATCAATATAGGGCTGTGGTAGGGTTATTTCACAATCAAGGTGGGTTTATGTTCCTGTCCATGTCTGCCAACGTGTCTACATATACATATCACGATCATAGTTTCATCCTCTCTTTTACCTGCCTCATAGTACTTGCCGCAGTATTAGCTACTGAATTTCTATGCAATCTGAGACATGTTACGGTTCTTATACTTAAGGTGCTCTCCACAAGTATTCATTCAAACCCTGGTCCAGTTGATAATATTGTTCTCAATAAGTTTTCTGTGTGCCATGCTAACGTACGCAGCTTAAAATCTGATGGTAAACTCGAAGAAATAAGTATGTTTGCGGAGTCTGAAAAATTGGACGTCATTTCAATATCTGAAACATGGCTCGACAATACCTACCCTGATGCTTTATTGGCAATTGAAGGCTTTCAAATCCCGTTACGTAAAGATCGTGAAACTGGTTTGGGGGGAGGGGTTGCCCTGAATGTAAAAGACAATCTACCTGTTAGAAGATGTGCGGAGCTGGAAACTCCCAATAGTGAATGCATCTGGGCTGAAATTACTGCCCCTTCTGGTAAACTGATACTAGGTGTTTATTATCGTCCACCAGGCCAATCTGCCGCAGAAACAGACCTATTTCTTACGGAAGCCCATTGGTGTCAACCTAATCTCACTTTTTTTCTTGTTATAACAAGATTTTTCCTTGTTGTAACAACTTTTTTTCTGGTAATAACAACTTTTTTCTTGTTATCACAAATTTTTTTCCTGTTATAACAAGATTTTTTCTTGTTACAACAAGATTTTTTCCTGTTACAAGATTTTTTCCTGTTATAACAACATTTTTTCCTGTTATAACAACTTTTTTTCTTGTTAAATAGCACCATTAGAAATTTTAAATCTTTAATAACTTCAAAGCTATAATAGAGATGTCATTCCAACTTCTACTCCTGTGTTATGGAATAGCTGTACATTTCCATACGAATATGCTTTGAAGACACACACACTGATTTGCTATCCAGCAAATCATCTTTCCTATAGTTGGCATTTTTTTCTTTAACTCTACAGCCAACCACAATTTTTGGAGCCAGACACACATTACAAGTCTTGCTTAACCCAACTTTGGAATATGTCAACATGCATCGTCAGATTGCATGAACAGAGTATCTAGACTGCCTAGTTGTAAGCACCCACATTTGTTACACACAAAAGGAAACGAAATGTTTACATTTAACTCTTTTCCACTCAAGTCACCCCAGAGAATCGAGATGTGAATTGTTGTCTACTTTGGTGCTCACACTTGCATGTAAATTTTACACTTTGTAATGAGGATTGTCGTCGAGGAGTGCATTCAATTGTCCACTGCAACACAATATATGTTACAAGAGTTCACCACAAGTGTGTCTAATTGTACAGCATGTGGATGTTGCAGTAAATGAATAACCTGGAACCAAAATGACCTGATTATCTATTAGTATGACCAGTAAATAACACATATTTTCATAAATGCACACAAATCTTAAACTAGTCTGCATTGAAGGGTTTGCTTTAAGCACGGGTCTGTCATAATGACGATGGCAAGGGATAGTGAATCAGAAAGCTAACACACACATGTAATGTCACAGTCCTGTCTATACCTATACCTAACATCAAAACACTTTCGCAAATCAAGAAAATAAATCCCGGTAAGGAGACCGTCGTTTAAGTTGTGTTATAATAGTAACAACAACAACAACAACAACAAAACAACAACAACAACAACAACAACAACAACAACAACAACAACAACAACAACAACAACAACAATAATAATAATAATAATAATAATAATAATAATAATAATAATAATAATAATAATTTATTAAACCCCAGTAATGGGAAAATGGGTACATACATAAATATCCACATAATCATAAGGTGCATACACAGGATCATAATGGTATAATCATAAAGTCTAGATAATAAATTATAATAAAAACTAAGACATAGATGTATAGCTTGGAATGCAAACTACAAGACAGCACATAGAGAGGTAAACTTATACATGTAATTCACAAACGGAAAACTCAAGAAAATCAGGTTTACACATAATATGTCGTAGATAAAATATATTCAGGTAATTATCAAAATACACCTCGGTTAAAAGCTTGGCAATGTGGTTCATGGTACCATGGGGTTTAATGTGCTCTTCATGGCCGGGTCCTCGTGCAGCAGAACATACCGCCGAGAGTCAACTGGTCCACAATCGGCCAGTCGACTCTCAGCCGCCCGCCCCGCCACACGAGGATCACAAGAAAAAGGTTGTTATGACAAGAAAAAATCTTGTTATACGAAGAAAAAATCTTTTTTTAACAAAGGAATAATCTTGTAATAACAAGAAAAAGTTGTTATAACAAGAAAAAATCTTGTTAAAACAAGAAAAAAGCTTGTTATAACAAGAACAAAATCTTGTTATAACAAGAAAAAAACTTGCTATAACAAGAAAAAATCTTGTTATAACAAGAAAAAGGTGAGATTAGGTTGACACCAATGGGCTTTCGTAATTTCTGGACAATTTATCTCACTCCGTTTCGTCTGCTATCGAACTTACCCTCAAAATACTCCTATTCACAGGTGATTTGAACGATCGCTGTGTAAGTTGGAATTCTCCCCACACGGACAGTGTACTCGGACAGTGCCTCTTTGATCTGTTGGCTCAAAACAACCTGCATCAGCTCATATCCGAACCTACTCGTGTGTCGGAGTACTCTGTAAACCTACTGGACCTCATAATAACTGACTCTCCTGGTTATATCTTTAACTCCGGCATACTCCCTCCTATATCCTCTTCTGATCGTTCTGTTGTTTTTTGCTCTTTCTCTGTGAATCATTACACTGATGGCCCATTTAACGCTCTGTCTGACTTAATAAAAGAGACAGACGTAAAAGAATAATAATACCCAATAACCTGCCAGAGCCATGTAGAACAAAGACCCTATCAGCCGCACAACGCGACTGTCAAAGCGCCCCAATCCCATTGAGAATCGATTTTTCCTCTGAACTGTAGTGTGCTGTGTGCTTGTATATATGATCGTGTGTCTCTCTGTGTCTGGGGAGCCATCCGTTTAATATCACTGTGGTATTATGTGATCCGGTTGAATCAAATATGTTTAAACTAAACTAAACATTGAGAGCAGTTACGGATATATCAACCCTAAAAAAACCTAAGGGATTAACTGGGATGCCAACATTTAAAATGTCATTTCAAGGACAAGTGGTCAAGACCATCAGGGACACACTATGATTAATAAGGAATATAGCAGCAAATACTCAATTTTGATGCGGGACACACACCGTAAATTTGGGCAATTTTCAGCTAATTTTAGAGATTGTCCCAGATGATGAAGGACGGTTGCGATATCTACATTAAGAACCGCCCGAACATTTTCAAAGCAAGAAATATCCACAGGTGTCACTCCAACAGCGATGTTATTGATCATGCGAAAAAACTGAAAGTGAAACAGCCAGACGTGCTTCAGTAAGTGAACTAGCTGTATACTTGTGCTGAAAGCAAATCGTTCAAGTTGATGTTCACATCTGATGACACGGATCTGGTCGTCAACGTCAATGAGAAAAATTGGTGTTCAAAATTTATTGTGTGGCCATTTATGCCTTAAAACCAATTTACAAATAAAGGCTCTAAGAAACAAGTGCCCTTTCGCCGCGACAATGGTAGCCGCTGGCACAACCAGCCACCAAGGTTTCGCAGGCAAGCGGTGCTCTAGGGCCACCAAAACAGCAACTCCACCAGATACAACTGGCGTGATCACGACAAGCATTGTTACGACTGGTGGGACACCCGATGGCGGCACAGGGACTCAGTCAGCGAATCAGAAGATAGGTTCAACACCGGTTCTGACAGACAAACAAATCATCGAGGAGACAACCGCCAACACCGACCATGACTTAAGTTGCTTAACCGTAGAGAGATTTATATGTAAATGGTTTAAAAAATCGAGCAATTACATTTGCGAACGCCTGGGTAACTGCAACATGATGTGCCTGAGACTTTGCTCAAACCCTGTGAACTATTCACCCCAAAAGACACGGTAAGGCCATCGATATATGTTAAGGACAGGTAAGACATCAAAAACCTTTGCATGGGCGATTTTGATATTTTAACAGTCTTTACTAGATAAATGCCCTTTCTATAAGTTGGCAAAATTTAAAGCTCCTAACTAAAGAAGAAATATGAGAAAAACACGAGAAACACACACAGGCATATGTACACCTGAACATCCATGTATCATTCTTTTGGTTTTCAGCCCCCAGCGGAACAATGCCACCTGTCAATCATACTTAACAGTCGGTCACATGGCTACAGGTAGCAGTGGCCCATGACAAAACGCGAGTGGTATCACGAGGCGTCGCAAAATCAGACAGCATGCCGAAAGTGTGTTTGTGGACAGGTAAATGTTGCAAACATGGAAACATATCAGAGCCTTAGTGGTTTACTTTTATAGTTATCTTGCTTATTTTGAGTTCAAATGAAGAGAAACTTCAAATGTTCATGACCAGTGGGAATCTTCAGACGATGTCCCATCAAAGGCAGTGCGCGATGAATTACCCCAGTGGTCCTGCACCAAACACAGCCGTGAAAAAGCTGGAACTTGAATCAATAATACCCATGTACATATTAATATTTTATTGAACCCCCAAGGAGAAGTAAATAAAGTACAAATTAAAAAAAAAAATTGAAATAAGTATAAACGTGAACACAGCAGAAAACAAACGAAATAGGCTAGCGATACAAAACTCAGGGTGGAAATAGAAATGACTCATTGAGAAAATAATTCCAAAATAATGACAAGCTAGTTAAGTAAAATATATGCAGACAAATCTGAGAAGCTCACTACTTAAATAGTAAAGAAAAACATGGCCCATATTCAGTAATTCCAAACCCAACAATGACAGCAAAGAGATTCCAGACTTGCCAAAGTATCAACATTTATCTTTCAATAACAATGTGAAGAACCAAATTTTACTCCTGACTCGAGACAGGCAGTCACCCATAAAAGGCAACTGGTGGTTTTAAACCGGTCCTTTCAACCTCACAAATATATATCAATAACTGCAGACACTAGTTCTTTTCCAAAATGTATAGGCCTAACCACCCAAAACACCAATTTCATTACTTATGCCAAAAATAAAAAGACACCTGTTAGGCCTGTCACCTGTTAGTTCTCCTGACTTGTCAGTCAGCTAACTTTACAGCAAAAGAGTAAAGTAGGCCTACATCGTTTTTGTTGATATTTATGAATCTGGAACGTTATTAACACTCTTCCTCCACTATAACTATGAGTCGGGGAACAAAGCCCACAGCACAACATGGCCAATAAAGTAATTTTCCAATGGTACAGAAAAACATGATCCATATTCATTAATTCCAAACCCAACAATGACAGCAAAGACATTCCAGACTTGCCAAAGCATCAACATTTCTCTTCTATACCAATGTGAAAAACCAAATTTCACTCCTGACTTGAGACAGGTAGTCACCCGTAAAAGGCAACTGGTGGTTTTAAACCGGTCTTCCCAACCTTAGAAATATTCATCATTAACTGCAGACACTAGTTCTTTTCCAAAATGTATAGGCCTAACCACCCAAAACACCAATTCATTACTTATGCCAAAAATAAAAAGACACCTGTTAGGCCTATCACCTTTTAGTTTTCCCGACTTGTCAGTCAGCTAACTTTACAGCTAAAGAGTAAAGTAGGCCTACATCGTTTATGTGATATTTATGAATCTGGAACATTGTAAACACACTCTACCTCCACTATAACTATGAGTCGGAGAACAAAGCCCACAGCACAACATAGCCGATGAAGTAATTTTCCACTAGTACAGAAAAACATGGGCCTTATTGTCTTTAATATTGAACTTTAGGGGACCCGAGCCTCTATAGGTAAAATCCCATAACGATGTCCGTGGACCTACCTCAAGCAAAGATTATTGCGCCGCAGGCAATATGGTAACATTCCTATGTTTTTTCTAGTAAAATAGATGTTTGCGCCGCATGCATTGTGTCATTAAAATATAAAAACCTGAATTTTTTCCGTGAAAGCATCAATGGAATCGATTATCGTGCCGCCATTTGCATATGCACAGAACGACTTTTGATGATGATATTACCCACCATGCAACACCGCAACTCGATTTTGAATAATTGGGGGACGTCTACTAGATTAGCCATGTGTGCATGTTTACCTTCACGAGCCAGGTGCACGTGACGCCCTGGGATATTCCAGGGGATGGTCCCAGCGTTCATTCTTCCTTCTTAATTTTTTCTTCGAAATAGTTAAGCAATACTTTTATTGTTCATGATCACATTTGGAATTATATAATATGGTCCTCAATAGCACTTGCGGCACCCATCTTGGATAATCGGCAGAAACGCTGATGCTTAATTGACATGTTAGGACCGGTCGGAAGTCATCTCAGATAAGTGATTCGTGTTGCTGATGATTATTCAAAACACTTCCGGAACTTTCGTGAACTTTGAACCATTATTACTAGTCCTATAGGGGCTCGGGTCCCCTAAAGTTCAATAAGGCCAAAACATGATCCATATTCATTAATTCCAAACCCAACAATGACAGCAAAGAGATTCCAGACTTGTCAAAGCATCAACATTTCTCTTCCAATACCAATTTGAAGAACCAAATTTCACTCGTGACTTGAGACAGGCAGTCACAAAGTATATATAGAGATAGGAGTACATACAATAAAAGACTATCGCTAAAAACGGGATGAACAGGTATCGGGCGCAGGACCAAACCTACCACCCGTCCACTGTCCACGAGCGGCCATAAGCCGCCGCACCGAAGCATATCAACACAACTTTCCTTGCCAGGCTTGAGGTCACAGTGGCGAAAGGGTCGCTTCTATGACGTCATGCTTTGAAACCAGATTATCGCTGTCGCCGTTGTACAGATCGCTGAATGATGTTTTCCGTACTTCAAAGACCTTTTTACTCAAGTGTTTGGCCAATAATTGATTGACAACCTCACCAAATGTTAAGAGACAATGTTTACTCCGTTTGTTCAAATACCACCTTAACTTAAGCAAACGGTATTGTTTCAAAGGCAAGTGATCAACATGAAAGGTCTTTGAGGCTCGTTTTCTCAGAAAGGATAATGAGACGAGAACCCCATCTAGGAATGGTTATTCCAAGAAAACGGCTGGGCGCAATTTAATCCGGTTGACAGTGTTTAATTGTGTAGTGTCTGAGCGGCAAAGACAATTCAGCGATTTTCAAAACTTTGTTTCGTTCTTTTTCTATGAAATGAAGAAAATGAACATCCTGGAAATCAAAGGAAAAATTGAAATGTCAAACCTTGAGGATGAATAAAAGAAAGACTAAGCAGAACATGGAAAATTGCAGGATTGGTTTTTGTGGCCAGTAAATCAGGATTGAAATGTTAGTGTTATAATGATTTTATCACAAATAATTAGTGACTTATATCGACATTTATGTGGTGGGTGGTTTGCGGTCAGCTTTGAATTGTTTATTCAATTCAACAATTAATACCACAGACACCCAAACATGGCACATATAAATCTTTGGAGTTTGACATTTACACACATATATGGTTTGCTATTCTATCACAAACATATTTTGTACTCAATTAAATCAATACTGAGTCCCCTGCGAAGTGGGGACTCCGTTTTGATTTTAGAGTTGGCAAGAAGGTATAATTCATAAATCGACATCTGAAAGCTGCGAAACATCAACAAAAATTCAAAAGTAGCAGTTTAAGTGTGAAAAATCTTCCAGAAAAATACGGAAGGTAAAGTTTAGATATGAAAACAACTATGACAAAATATTCAAGTTCCGAAAAAATACAAAAAAATGCATGACTGTATTAATTGATTAATATGATTTGGGAAATAATGCATAAAGAATAACAAGCATTGGAATAAACGACAAAAAAACCTAATTGGCATTAACATTTGCAAGGTTAAGGTAATTGACACAACATTTAAGAAGGTAACGCTAAAACAATGAAATAATTCAAACAAGGGTTGAAAAATTCCACAGGTGTTAACAGAGAAGGGCATCAAATATATATATATATAAAAAAAAAAGCTAAATAAAACTTGCGAATGTTTTATGAAAATATATAATAACTATACACGAGTTTTTCGCTGAGCGAAAACAAATATGCATCCCCCACGCATGACAGAGTGTTCCCTATTTATGTTCAATAGTAACCATGGTCTTGCAATCAACCGTAACAAAGATATAGAAGGAAAATAAAATTTTGACCTCAGTTTAACCTCTCTAGATCACTCGAGGTCAAATTTAAAACACCAAAAGAAAGCCCATAGGTACTTTCCTATTCATGTTCAATAGTAACCATGGGTCTGCGATCAACGGTAACAAAGATACATAAGGAAAACAAACTTTTGACTTCAGTTTTACCTTTCAAGGTCACTCGAGGTCAAATTTAACAACGCCAAAAGAAAGCCCATGTGTGATTTCCCATTAATGTTCAATAGTAGCCATGGGTGGGCTAACTATAAGCAAGATATATACGGAAAAAACAATTTTGCCTGATTTTGCTGAGTCAGCAAAAAACCGAAAACCTTAATAAAAAATAAAAAAATCAATGGACTTTAACAAACAGTATATCAGAAGAGTTTCCCAGACCTGTAGAATATTTGTACCAAAATAGAACGTAATGCGTAAATATGCCTTAGAGTTATAGCAGCAATAAGAAATCCGGCGGCGGCGGCGGCTCTCGAATTCTACTAAACAGTATATGCATCCCCCAGTGGGGGATGCATAATTAATAAAAGCTCAGAAAGTACACAAAAAATTATAAAGATATCACTAAAACTAAAATTTCATTCACTAATATAAATAAAATTTGCAAATTTTAAATTTAAAATTCAGTATTTCCAAACTTACACCGCGATGAATTACCCCAGTGGCCCTGCACGAAACACAGGAGTGAAAACGCTTCAGCATTAAGTTCCTTACCGAGGGTAGCCCCAGCTTATCTTTGGGGAGACTTGTTCACAACACTAAAAATTCAAATTGCAAAGGAAAAAACAGAAAATGCATGCTTAAGTTATTTCTTCGGGGGTCTTTTTTGGGTGTGTGTGTGTGTGTGTGTGTTTATTTTGCCTCGTTTTGTTTGTTTTTTCTCATCGTGTCACCCTGTAGCCTCATAGGGCCGATGTTTATGCACCTGCACCTATTCTAAATAGAGGATTGACTTTTCATTAGAGTGTTGTAATACCACTTTACGAGAGTAATGCGTAAATGTGTCACGTCTCTTATGCCAATATCTGTTTTAGATGAATTTAGATATGTCGCCTGAATAATGGAAGCATATTCGGGTGGCCCTCATGAGAGCGACAAATATTTGTCTTAAGGGGGGTCTCCCCGACTAAGAAAAAAAGGAAAAGGAAGAAGGGAATAACAAACAAACAAACAAACAAACCCCAAAACAAAGCAAGAGAACAAGAAAATATATTGACTGATTATGCACTTACACACACGACACGAGTGCGAGGGGCTCATACAGGGGTGATACAGGTACAACCATGTGATAACCTGTATATTTTTCCATTCGGCGTCAATAATATATATATCTATATATACATATATACATATATATATATATATATATATATATATATATATATATATATATATATATATGTGTGTGTGTGTGTGTGTGTGTGTGTGTGTGTACAAAAAGTTCAGCAGATATGTCATATTTCAATAAAGCACGACTGGGTGGAATTATCTGGAATTTTCTTTGTGGCCCTGGTGACGGGTGCGGGCCTGCAAAACTGGGGCCATCAAATTCCTGATGATTCCACCCGTAGTTTATTCTGATTCTAACATGGAAAATTAAATCGATAAAAACGCAAACAAAATCTCCCCATTAGTAAGTTTTATTAACATTTGATGCCCTTCTCTGTCTCATTTGAGTAATTTTTCAACACCTGTTCGAAATATTTCATGGTTTTAGCTTAACCTTCTCGATGGTTTTATCAGTACTCTTAACTTTGCAAATATTAATGTCATTTTGTAAATTTTTTTGTCATTTATTCCAATTCTTGTTATTATTTTGTGCATTGTTTCGCAAATTATATTAATCAATTGAAACAGTCGTGCAATTTGTGTATTTTCTCTGAACTTGAATTATTTTGTCATAGTTGTTTTCATATCCAAATGATTCCTGTCGTATTTTTTTCTGTAGATTTTTTACACTTTAAGTGCTTATTTTGTTGAATGTTTTGTGGCGTTTTCTTTACTTGTGGATTTTTTACACTTAAATCAAAATTTTCCAAAACATTTATGTGAGTAATTGGAACCTTTATCTAAACCTGGTAATATTTTATGTTCATTTATCATGATATACTGCTGAAACCCTCCTTCGAATACTGCTGTTTAATATGTTGCTTTCTGTGCAGGTCTATACAAGTATATGGTGGTCTGTGTTGAATCTAGATTTAAAAGGGTTTTTATGTAATTTGGATATCCAGAACAAAAGTGGAATACAGGAGCCCTCTTCAGACATTTTGATATTGAAATTCCTTTGCATCTCATCTTAATGTGTATCTATCAAATTACCAATGGATTGTTTGTGTAATTATATACGTCACTGTGTCTGAAATATTGTTTATACCAAGTTCTTTTTTCAAAACATCCAGATAATATTTTTTGCAGATGATCCCAAGATTGCTCCCTGCCTGATCTCTGTCAGTGACTACAAAACTTTCTTGTAGTTCTTTGACTGCATTTGAAACTTCAGGTTGTTTTAGATTAACCGTATTGAAATTCTTAATGTGTGATTTTTAACGATAAATTCTTTTTCTAAAGACTTTTTTCAAGTTTGATAACCATCCATCATATTTCTGAACTTCCAATTTTCCTTTCTTTGCCCATTTCATATAGTAGGAATCATATGCATCACATGTATCCCAAAAATGCTGTCAATGTTCAACTTGGGTCATGTCCGAAATTTTGTACCTTTTTTCATAATTTCTTTTAAATCTGAATTTTGTATAATATCCAAATTACCTGTAAATACAGGTAATGATATGTGGTATGCATCAACAAATCAGAATATTTACTGTTAGACATACAGTCACAATTTTGATTCGCTGCGATATCATCAAGAGTAATTGAAGCCAACAATTTCTTATAATTCATGATACTTTGTCCAATATTGTTGCCATATTTATAGGAAATGATGGGGGGTCATTTATTTTGCACTCCTTGGGAATCATGTTATGAACAAATTTCAATTTGAAAAGGGACTGAATGCTTAGTGAATCAATAATTTTGTGTTTGAATGGAATGCTGCAAAACATCTATTTTTTTCTTATTAGAATCTGGTTTCCGAATAGTTGTTGTGTAAGCGTACACAATTTCATAAAAAATTTGCGGAAATGTGTGTTCTGAATCAGTAAGACCCAAATATTCATTGATTTTTGTTATGTCTCGAAATGATAGTGCCTTAAGCGCTGTATGTAATTGATCAATGCCATTGTGGCACTAGATGGCACATTGGTATTGTGTCCTTTTCACATGTTGCTCAAATGCATCCTCAGTAGGCGATAGTTGAGCAGCTGATCGGTCTGTGGTGGAGGCAAGCAAATATCGTAGCTTGTCCAAAGTAGTTTTGTAATAAGTCCCTTTTCCTGTGTTGAGAGCTTTGCTACATAAAACACAGGTATTGGGATTTAGCTTGGCTAGGGGTGGCTTGTTGGATGGCGGTTCCAGGTTCATGATTTTAGGTTCACGGTACAAAATTATCAAATCTCCAAATACATTAAAACGTGGGTGTTCTTACCAGGTCCAAGCTTCATTTTAGAAAATAATCCAGTTCACCATGTGTATATTATCAATCATGCAACACATTTTGACAATATTGACAGTCCTTCTCAATAGCACTGATAATAAAACAATCACATAGCAGAGTTAAAGTCTGACAAGGACTCTGGAAGTCAAAGAAATTTGCCCAGATTTGTTCTTTCTGGTGTCTCTACAATGCAACACATAAATTATAAAATCATAATTTGAACATGACCTCATTTGCATAAATTTAATGACAGGCTTTCTAAATTGTATTCACTTCATATTTTTTCCCGGTAATATATATATGCTAAATTTGCGCAAATTCCAATAATGCGTTCTGGAGACAGCACTTTTGCACAAGCTAGCCAGACAGACAACCCATTAACATAACCCCCCCCCCCCCCGTGGCGGACCCATAAAATTTCAGTAAAACTGTGAACGGAAACTGCTGATAAGACGATTGGAATTCTAAAATCTATATGCTTTGAAGCACTTGTCAAGAAATATGTAACATTTTGCATTTGTACAGCACATAATGAGTGACATACATCTCTAGAATGGCTTCAAAAACCCCAATATTTGAAGGCTAATTTGCATACATGTAATGGTGTCCACTTCATATATTCCTGTAAATTTGGTATCAGTATATCCCTGGATATGTAATACCTTCATCATTTAACATTTACCCCATTTTCGGTAATTTTGCAACTGCAGCAAACAACATCAACAAATAGAGGTATTTATATTGCAAAGTAGATGACAACATTTTGCATATAATTATAATTATAATGAAGGTAATCAAATAAATTTCTAAAAGCTTCATGCCTGTTGAAAGAGTAAGGTTAGTGCTATCTTTTGATGAAATTTGGAGTGGTTATCTTCAAAATTAAGGCAGATATTAAAAAAAATGGTGAAAAGTAGTCACTTTCCACAAAAAATACAGGTTGCCATAGAAAGGGGTGTGTAAACATACCAAAAAAACGCTTTTCGGACTCCACAACCTATTTTTCTGTAAAGAGGAGACATGTGCACACATTTTGATATAGGTTGAGCTTTGATATACCTTTGGTTGGGGTTGTATCTATTTTTAGGGCACTTTTGAAGCATTTGCCGCTTTCAAGTCTAATTTGCATACATGTAATGGTGTCCACTTCATATACTCCAGTAAATTTGGTATTGGTATACCCCTGGATATATATTACCGTCATCTTTTAACATTTACCCCATTTTTGGTAATTTGGCAACTACAGCAAGCAACATCAACAAATAGAGGTATTTATATTGCCAAGTAGATGACAAAATTTTGCATATAATTGTTATATGTTAATGTTAATCCTATAAATTTCTAAAAGCTTTATGCCTGTTGAAAGAGTAAGATTAGTGCTACCTTTTGATGAAATTTGGAGTGCTTATCTTCAAAATTAAGGCAGATATTAAACAAGAGGATTGTGATGATCCAGTGCTCAGCTGACATGCATTTGCTTATTTTTCAAAATTTAACCAAAAATTTATGCAACAATCAATGCAGTGTGACCATTTGAATAAAATATGTAGAGACCTATCCAAGGTCCATTTCTAAAAGTGTTACATAATTATGGTGAAAATTATCTAAGTTGTTTCCATTACAAGAAATCTCAATGTTCAGGTTTCGTAATTTTTTTTTTCTAAAAGTGGGACATAAATATGGCGAAAATTATCTAAGTTGTTTTCATTACAAGAAATCTCCATGTTCAGGTTTCGTAAATTTTTTTTATTTTGTACTTTTTCAAAAAATGAATGAAAAAATGAACCAAGTCAACCTTTTGAACAACTTTGTTCGACCCTTCTATAAGGAACATATCCACCAAATTTCAGCTTCATCCGAGTGACGGTTCTGGAAAAGGAGCCGAAAATAACAAAAACACACAAAAAAATCACGAAAAAATGGAAAACAATTGTGCACCACCTGGTGAACAAATTCTGAACTAAGAGTTCCCAGGAGTGTCCCTGTGAGATATCAAAGCAACGGGGTGAGCGGTTTCTGAGAAGATATTTTAAAATTTGCCCCAAAGGAACAAAAAAATTCATAAAAAATAAAAAAATCACTTGAGCATGACCATTTGAACAAACTTGGTAGAAACTTACCCAGGGTACATCCCCACCAAGTTTGAAGTAAATCTGGCTTAGTTTTTCAGAAGAAGTCAAAAGTGTAAATTGTGGACGATGACAGACAGACAGACAACGGACCCTCAAAAAAGCTCAGCTAACTGACTAGTCAGCTGAGCTAAAAATGTGAATTAGCATTAGAATGTCCATTGACTTGCATAGTTATCAATAGGAAAGCTGCATTGACCGACAAGTACCTGAATTGAAAAAATCGTTAAAAATCAGGAATCCACAGCAGTGCCACCTAGTTAACAACTCTGTTTAACCCTTCTACAAGGAACGTATCCACCATGTTTCACCTTAATCTGAGTGACAGGTCAGGAGAAGAAGTCGAAAATAGCAAACACACACACACACACACACAAAAAATTGCAGGGCCACCTGGTGAACAAATTAAGAACTAGGAGTCCCTGGCAGTGTCCCTGTGGGATATCAAAGCAATTGGGTGGGCGGTTTCGGAGAAAAAGATATTTTAAGATTTGCCCCCCAAAAAGAACAAAATGAATTCATAAAAAAATCCATAAATCACTGTAGCGTGACCATTTGAACAAATTTGGTAGAGACTCACCCAGGGTACATCCCCACCAAGTTTGAAGTCAATCTGGATGACGATTTTGGAGAAGAAGTCAGAAAATGTGAATCAGCATCAGAATGTCCATTGACTTCCATAGTAATCAATAGGAAAGCTGCATTGACCGACAAGTACCCAAATTGAAAAAATCGTTACAATTCAGGAATCCCCAGCACTCCCACATAGTGAACAAATCTTTTTGACCCTTCTACAAGGAACATATCCACCACCTTTCAGCTTAATCTGAGTGATGGTTCTGGAGAAGAAGTCGAAAATAGCAGAAACACACCAAAAAAAATAATAAAAAATAGAAAAAAATTGCAGCGCCATCTGGTGAACAAATTAAGAACTAAGAGTCCCCGGCAGTGTCCCTGTAGGATATCAAAGCAATTGGATGGGCGATTTTGGAGAAGATTTGGCCCCCCCCCCAAAAAAAAACATAAAAAAACATAAACAATCAAAAAAATCACTGGAGCTTGACCATTTGAACAAAGTTGGTAGAGACCCACCCAGGGTACATGCCAATCAAGTTTGTAGTCAATTTGGATGACGGTTTTGGAGAAGAAGCTGCATTGACCGATAAGTACCCAAATTGAAAAAATTGTTAAAAATCAGGTATCTGCAGCATTCCCACATAGTGAACAACTTTGTTTGACCCTTCCACAAGGAACATATCCACCACCTTTCAGCTTATCTGAGTGACGGTTCTGGAAAAGAAGTCGAAAATAGCTATAATACACAAAAATTCGTAAATTAGAAAAAATTGTAGCGCCACCTGGTGAACAAATTAGGAACTAGGAGTTCCAGGGAGTGTTCCTGTGTGATATCAAAGCAATTGGGTGGGCAGTTTCGGAGAAGATTTACCCAAGAAAGAACAAAAAAATTCATTAAAAATCCAAAAATCACTGGACGGTGACCATTTGTCCGAACTTGGTAGAGCCCAACCCAAGGCACATCTCCACCAAGTGTGAAGTGGATCTGGCCAACGGTTTTTGAGAAGAAGTCGAAAATGTGAATTGTGGACAGACAGACGACGGATGGACGACGGACGACAAACCCTCACAAAAGCTCAGCTTTTCTTGACTCGCCCCTTTTAAACATCCTGGGTACGGGTTTGCTGAATGCAGCTTTTAAGCCCTCAAAAATGTCTTCAAATCATAACAAGGGGACAGGGCAGCCCTTTTTTCTAAACTGTTTTTGAAACTTTCTAATGTACGTGAACTGTAAAACTGAAAAAAAAAACAATATTTCTTGAACCGTGAAGGACCCGTTCCTCGTGAAACATGAACCTGAATCTCAATAAATCATGAACTGTGAATTGCCATTTCACTAAATTATCAACTGTAAGGTCAGTATTTTGTCCCTTGAAATATACTTTTTTACCGTGAACTCTGAAAGCACAATCTTGATCTTTGTGACTCGTGACTGGGAGACCCTCCCGTTACCCCCCTCAGCAATGCACTCAGGGATAGGTACACCCTTTCTCTAATTATACTGTACTTGTGATTGCTGAAATTAAAATAACGTGGCAATCCGGAACAATGACAGAGCACTGTTCTCAACATATTCTCACTCATCAGTTACCCTCTTGTTCCAAGCTTGCTTTAATTTTCATCCCTCCAAAATTTTCCCTTCTCTGTTTAGAATACTTGCACTTTAATATTGTGGACCTGGCACTTTTTAGACTGAAGTGATGAAGTTTTGCATTGCGTGATAACACATTTTTAGATATTTACTATAAACTGACTCTTTTTTAAAGTGACATCATCTTGTTAACAAATGGTACCGTATCTCCAAGGAGAAGAAATGACTTTGTTAGCTGCGCTACAATACAAACGTGGCAATGTATTGTCAACACACATTACAAGAATAAATGAAAGAAAAATTTTAACAAAACGCGGTAAACGCAGACATTAATGTCAACTATAAACAGAGAAAAATCTTTACGAGACAAAAAACCAGGAAAGCAAAGTATTCCATGCAACTGTTAAACTCTGACGAAACATACTGGTTGTACTTTGTATGGATTATTTTCGCATAAATATTTTAGCCCCTTAATTCAGTGCATCGAGTCAGTGCGCTAATATGGCTAAGTTAAGTCGAGCGCTAAAATTTCTAGCACTACAGTATCTTCAAGCCTATTAAAGATAGAGGTGCCATTCCAACTGCAATGTTTATATTTGTTAAATCGAAGGATCAAATGAATAGTGACAGAATGTTCTCAAAGTTTTAATTTGTTCAAATTTGGACCATTATACAAAGTTGAAGTGTTGATTGAGTATTTTTCAAAACAGTTTATACCATTACATATACAGGCGCAATTCCAACTTAATTGATATTTTTGTGCTATGGCTTTATCCAATGACCAGTGATAAAGTTTAGATTTTTAGTTTTATGCAAATTGTGGTAACAACACAAAATTGGAGTGCTGAATAATGATGAATATGTATACAACTATTATGGATGTAGGTGCCAGTCTAGCTTTAATTTATAAGTTTCCACAATGGGACATCCAGTAAACAGTGACTGAAAATTCAGATTTTAATCTATACAAATTCATGCAGCTAACGAACAATAATGTCAAATTTAAAGGATGCAAAGTTTTGCCAAGACGCAAGATTTAAGTGTCGACAATGATGAACATCTTCAAAAATAACATATATAGAGGTGAAAATTCAGTGGAGATGTGGCGTAAAGGTCCGATGTGGTTGAATAAGCCGAATGCATTCTGGAGATCGAGTGATGAAGTGTTTCAGGTAAACAAAGAGGATCCTGAAGTGAAGCAAGAAATTTGTCATGACTTGCAGGAGACAGGTACATCAAATGACACTTTGCAAAGAATATGTGAGCATTTTTCCGACTGGCATAAGATCATTAAGTCTGTAGCGTGTTTGCGCAGATTTATAGATTGGAAATGTAGACACAGGGATATATCAGGTGTACTTTCAGTCGAGGAATTTGAAAAGGCCCACGATGTCATAATACGTCATGTTCAACATGTGTCTTTTCAACGTGAAATCGCTAACCTGAAAGCTGGATTACCGGTGTTGAAGTCTAGCTCAATAGTCAGCCTTAATCCTTTTTTGGATAAGAAAGGTGTTTTGCAAATTGGAGGGCGTACAGGCAGCCATCCAATCCTCATTCCACACAGGCATGTAATAGCTCGTGCTTTTGCTAGGTATTACCATGTACAGGGACATAGTGTTGTCGAATGGACGTTGTCAAATATCCGTGAAAGTTATTGGATGACAAAGGCTAGGGCTGTAGTAAAGAGGATCTTAAGACAGTGTGTTACCTGCAAAAAGCTATTTGGCAAACCTATCAAACAGTTGATGGCAGACTTGCCTAATGAGAGGATACAACCACACTTGCCAAGCTTTTCATATGTAGGAATAGATTGCTTCTGGCCATTCCTCTCTAAGTTTTACCGAGGTCAAAGAAAGAGATACGGTTGCATTTTTACGTGTCTATGTTCAAGGGCAGTACACATAGAAATGCTTTATTCTCTTGAGGCAGATTCTTTTCTGAATGCGCTCAGAAAATTTATCTCTCATAGAGGTACACCTATCAAAATCTTTTCAGATAATTACACGAATTTTGTTAGAGGTGAGCGTGAGCTTCGACATGCTTTCGAGCATCATGCTAAGAATGCTCTGTTACAATTTTGAACGCCAAAAGCCAGAGAATGGAAGTTCATTCCTCCTAGGAGTCCACATTATGGCGGAGCTTGGGAAAGGTTGATAGGGGTCATAAAGCGTGTTTTGACGGTGATCATGCCTCATACCGTTAACCTAACGGATGAGATGTTGGCTACATTATTTTGTGAAGTTGAAGCAATTGTCAATGGTAGACCTCTTATTAAGTTGAGCTCTGACCCTAATGATTTCACACCACTCACACCAAGCATGTTGCTCAATTTAAAATCATGTGAAATCCCGTCAAGCATAGGAAGCCAGTCAGATGCTTATATTTCGCGGTACAGGTATATTCAGCATCTCAGTACTTTATTCTGGGATAAGTGGATACGTTTATACCTTCCCACCTTAAATACAAGGTCAAAGTGGAGATTTCCTACCCGTAACATACGAGTCGGCGAGTTAGTGCTTATATGTGAAAGTGGTATGCCTAGGAACATTTGGCCATTAGCTATAGTGGATGAGGTTGTCATGTCTAAGGATGGGTGTGTCAGATCTGCTATTCTCAGGACAAGAGTTAGCAAATTGCATAGGCCTATAACACAAATCGTTCCTTTGGAAGTTGACATTAATCAAATGAGTTACATGTGCACAAGTGGAAATTATAGCGCTCCGTGGTAATTTTGTTTATTGTCTTGCGCAAGATTACATCTGTATATATATATATAACAGCATATAAGATATGTATTGCCCAAATCAAAATATGAGGGTGTTATATATGTGTAAAGGGTAATAACTGGTATAGAGATTTTTTTTTAAGGCTTAGAAAAGGCGTCGCATCTTTGTATTTCTCCGTCGGGAATATTGCCTTAGGTGAAGAAGGTTATATGTCTCATAGAGGTGAACAGGTTAGCTTTCTTTAAAAAGTTAGTTCGTCCAGTAGCCACGGTGGCGGGGTCATCGGGTTTCTGTAGTCGTGGTAAGACTGTCTATGTACCCGTCTTAAAAAAAAGGAGATTTCTCTAAAGATGATACTTCATATGGCTCTTTGTCATATTTTTTCTCTTTACCAGTAAAGTAAAGTAAAGTAGTTTTTTTTCCTGTATAAAAGGGGGAGATTAAAAGACTACAATGGATTTATATAGCAACCTCTTTGTTTATAAAGAAGGGTTGTATACAGGTTAGATGAGTTTAAACCCATCTAAAAAGGGGGAGTGTCAGATATAGGTAGATCTGATTTTGGATTAAGCATAGGTGTCATTTCATTGTTAAGTCATAAATTTATCCGCGCATCCATATTATAGCATGCACATATTGTACGAGTTGTTAAATTTGTGGTTTGTTCTGGTATGATTGCACGATTGTCATTTCAGTCAGCCCATTAGGTGCCACAGTTTGTATCGAGGTCGGTCTGGTACAATTCCGTTCTTCCGTCCATTCATTAATAGCATTGTCCTATGTGAAATCCAGCCTATTTAGGTTAAGTCATTTGCATATCATTATAAGCTCAGGAAGGTCCGACAGGTTTTGTATGGAAAGAATGTTGTTTTACCAGTTTCAGTTGATTGGGGGTGGTTTCCTGGTATATCAGCAGTGGTGCAAGCCGGTTTCGTCCTTGCCCCATAACATCTTGAAGGGTTGAGACGCCTATTTCTTGGGACCGGCTCCGGGCAAGCAGCCTACCCATAAGACTATACATATAAGTGTGTTAAACGTTTGATACAATTGTGATACATCATGTTAATAATAGTTATGGTACTTATTTTCAGTGTATGTATCCATGCATTCATGCAACCAGTAAGTATCAGCGAATTGTAAATCTAGGAAGGAACCTGGATGGCTTGGCTGTTTATTGGCGAATGATTCCATGGGTTCAATAAACATATGGCACCTATCGGCAAAACAAGAAGTCTTCGGTTTTTTGTTGCGTACTGTCACATGTATATCACAAATGTTCAAATGTCATTCAATTTCAATATTTATGTTGGCACGTTAGTGAGTCCAATAAAGAGTGACTGGAAATTTAAGTGTTTATTTTTTACAAATTTATGTATACGACTTGCGGAAACTGAGTTTACCCTCTCATTGATAATAAGTGTTTCACTTGATTTTAACGGAAATAGTTTGATTCCATAACAAATTTGAATTAATAACAGTCTGAATAACTGCCAAAGTCTATATATTGTGATTCACGACAGAAAATTTGTCTGGGTTTTGGAAATATTTTCCAACTCTTCTGGGGTTTTTTTGATTATTTTTTATGCCTGTCACATACATACATCAAGATGGATACATATGATTATTCCATTTTATGCAATATTTCCCCGCAGAGCAGCTTTTGCTTTAACAATTCAGCATGACATTCAAATCTTTATACCCCATGGTTTAAATAGTCATCAACATAAAAGATAAAATATGTGTCAAACTACCGCAGAGCTTTACAAAGAGATTTTGCCACAATTGTGAATTTAAGACGTGCCTCTCAACACAAGCCTGTATTTTAAATCTGAAAGGAAGTTATCAAAAGGAATGTTATTTTCTTTTACACCTTTGAACATGAACGTAACATTTTGCTTGTAAGATGGAGGTGTTCAGGGCGTTTATTTTTTTCTTTAAAAAAAGACAACGAAAATGATATCAAAAGGTGACAAGGTAATAATTGTGTCAATGTACATTCCATTCTACCAGTCTTGAAATTTTTTGAAGAACAGATCCTGTACATTCATATGTTTAACAAATGCATGTACTGTACCTTTCCACCTGTAGTTTCCATTTTGAAACAACATTTTGATCCAGTGAAACAAAAGTGCTATATCTTGATATTTTAAATGCAAAAGTTTCACACCACCACTACCAATACTCGTGTGTATAACTGTAGATTGAAATTTTGGAATGCCACCCCGACGTAAAGTCTGAGTTAGAGATTTGGACTTCCTTGGTGACGTTTTTGTTAACCTAGCAGACATAATTTAATATTGAGACAGCTAAAGACACTAGGACTACATTTTTACCCAAAGAAGAGATAGTTTTTGGCTTTTACAAGCTTTTAAAATTCCCTTACGAGAAACCAGTTTAGACTGCAGGTTTGCTTTTATCATTTCATTTTCATTTTCATGAAATATCATACCTGATACTTTAAAGTGATCTCTACACCATGGCAGTGGTACATCACCAGGTGGGCTCTTACTAGCTCAAATCCATCTGGCAGTGGTTTTGTCTTGATTGCATTTTAATCCAGAACAATTTTCAAAAGTTTGAAGGAAGCTCATTTGATATTTTCTTCTGATTGGGTGTCAGCAAGGAAGCATGCTGTATTATCCACTTATTGTAAAATTTTAATTTCATCACCATTAATGGCTATACCCTTGATGTTTGAGTTGTTTCAAATAGAAATAACAAGAAGTCCTACTGCTAAAATGAACAAGGACAGTGCATTAGGAAAACTCTGTATTATTCCCTTTGAAATGTATGATAAAGTTGACAACTTGCAAAATGGCGAATTACGGCTCTTAGGGTATAACATATATCAAAAATTCTTTTGTTTTTTCTTTTTATTGTTCAGACAGAGTACAAAACGTAGGTTTGACTTACAATAGACGCTCAATACTTTTCATGGAATCATGGAGAGGTTAAGTGCCTAACAGTCCTTTTCCGCTAAACTATCTAATGTTAGATATTTGTTGACAATAAAAAACAAAAACAAAAAAAACAAAACAAAAAAAAAAACAAACAAACAAACTTGCAAGCATTAATGTATTTTTTGCCTAAGATAAAAATTAATTTTTGTCCTCCATTTACTTTTTTTGTAACCAGTAACTTCTCCACCATAGGAAACCCCTCTATACTACTATTGTCGATAGTACAAAGTCTAGAAATCTGCCAGTACTTTGCCAATATCATGAAAATGTTTATTTTTGGTCTTTTTTTAAAATCGTTTTTACTTGAAATCTGGATAAGAGTTTTCCGTACATGTGTAATGGCAGTGATTATTACATAGTAAGTAACAAAGTCCATTTGTAGCTCACATTTCTTATTAAACTCTGTACATGACAAGAACATATTATTCCCCTTTAATAGATTTTTATACAACGGATACCCTTCTAATACCACTGTATTCCCTTCTCATACCACTGTCTATAAAAATGGTTATCATGTTTACTTGTATAAACGAGTTGAAACAGAGAGTTTGTTTTTTTATTTCAATAACATTTTCTGGTTCATGATCATTAAAAATGCTCCAACTTATCAAAACTTCACACCAGAACTCATTTTTCACATAATGTGATATATCTTTAATTTTTTTTTTATGAAAATTACATTCCCATAGGAATCTGTTTTGACACGGAAGCTGTCTGAAAATAAAGTATTTTCATTTGGCTTCAGTGTCTGATAACACTCTCTTTTTCCAAGCACATATGAGAGCAAAAAAAAAAGGGTGAGCTGAGATGTGTCAAACCTAAACCACCATCTTTCGTGCAAGCAATAATATAACTGCGTTTTACTATACCCGATTTGTTGTTCCATATGTATTTATATGTCATACATTCTAGTTTTTTAATTTCCGCTATTGCTTTTTTTTTCGGATAGCTGCCAAGTATAAAAGTTGAGGTAAAGCTAATGATTTTATAATTAGCGTTTTTCCATATAAAGAAAGTGCCTTTTTTTTCCCGAGTATTGAAGATATTTTCTTTTTTTGTAACTTTGGATTATAATTTATAAATTCTGTTTTATCTCTTTCACCAAGCATTTTTACAGTTAAGTTTGTCCAATATAAGTTCAAATTTTCGCAAAAAATAGGTTGGTATTTCTAATACTTCCTATTGTCGAATCCTCGGTTTTTTGTATGGTTCATTTCAGCCCTAAAAGTGTATAAAATTTGTTGATAATGCAAAAAAGACGATTGAGACTCTTTGTTTCAGCAAGTATAATGAGACACGTATTGTCTTCATATTGTTTAATTTTATATTCACATATATCACTTTGTATGCCCTTTATATTTTCGTTTCTCCTTACAAAATTTCCAAAAATTTCCACGCAAAAAATGAACAAGTATGGAGAAATTGGGGATCATTGGCTCACCCCACGTGATATAGTGAAAGGCTCTGTTGTCTATCCATTGTTTATGATGGAGCTTTTAATATCAGTGTCAAATAATTCGATCCATTTTGAAATAAAGGGCCACAGTTTAAATAGTTTGAACATTTACCTTGGAAGTTCCACTCTAACTAGTCACAAGATTTTTGAAGATCTATTTGACCTGGTAGAGTTGGTATACTGTCTTCATTGGTATACTGTATAAAGTCTAAGATTTTAATTATTTTTTCAAGTATACATCGGTGTTTTAAAAAAACCTGTTTGATTTTCATGGACAAGTGTTTCTAAAACGTTTTTCACCTTTTTGCTATACATTTAGCGGCGAGTTTATAATCTTGATTTAACAAGGAGATTGCTTTCCAGTTTTTAAATTCGAATATGTCTTTTTCTTTCTTAGGGTGAATTGAAATTATACCGTGCCTCTGTGCAGTCGACAAGAACCCTCTCTGATAAGCTAGATTCAGAGTATTTTTCAAAAAGAATTTACCATCCTTCCAAAAATATTTATAATATTTTGTCGGAAAACCATTTATTTTTTAAGCTTTTAATGGTTGCAAGCAATTCAAATCCACTGATTTGTCCTTCAAAACTTTCTTTTTGCTTATTTAATAGTTTGGAGATACTCTTGTGAGTAAAATCTATATTGAAGAGACCTTGTCTTCTTCATAAAAGACACACAAAACCGACGCATACAGGTCACTGTAGAATCGATTTGGTTCTTGTATCTGTTTAGGGTTGGAAATGGTTTCAGTGTTTTTTCTTTATTATTATTATTATTATTATTATTATTATTATTATTATTATTATTATTATTATTATTATTATTATTATTATTATTATTATTACTCGACTTTTTTTTTCAAGATTGAAAAAGTATTTTGAAGGTTTCTCTCCTTCATCGTACCATCTGATCTTGCTTCTTGTAAGGGTACCTATAGTATCTTGTTCCATTTCTGTCTCTAAATTTAGTTTTGTATCTCTAATTTCCTTTCCAATAATTTAATTTTCATTTTCGATGTAAATGTCTTCTAATTGTTTTCGTTTGTTTTCTTAATTTGTAATTCTTTGTCTCTTTTCCGTTTGCTTGAGTACTTCATTATTTTACTGCGTTCTTCCATTTTTATCATTTCCCGTTTTAGTACAGCATCTTCTTCGTGATATATCTCCGGTGTTTGTTTTATTGTTCGTTTTATTAGTTCAACGCCATTTTGTTCCTTTAGGAGCGCCCAATTTAATTTCCAGAATCCTAGACCTTGTGGGTCTCGGTTCAGTTGTAATTCTAAGGTTATAGCAGAATGATCTTATTTTAATCCTGGAATATGTTTTAATATTTTTTTTCATTTGTCCAACCAATTCAAAGAAAACCAAAATAATCTTATATGCTTTGTATCGGATAAGGGTTTTTCCTGCGCCAAGTGTACCTCGATGCGTCAGGGTTTCCCTGCCTTCAAAACTAATTCTGTTTCTTCCATCCATGACAATATCTCAGTGTGGTTCTTTGGCCACCTTTCTTATTTTTTAATACGTCTTATACAAAATTAAAATCTCCACCAAAGAACTTGTTATTATTTGGCAGGGAATCAACATTCTGATTCAAGTCTACATAAAACTATGGTTTATCCTAATTATGTCCATATACATCTCCCGATGTAAGTCTTTGATTCTGTATTGTCAACTCTAATATTAGGTATCTACCTTCATTATCCTTAATAGTATTATGGATCTCATATTCCAAGTATTTAAACAGAATACCTACACCTCTAGCATCAGATTCGCCAATAATAAAGAACATTATTGTATCCCCATTCTGCACACCACTGTTTTTCTATGTCTGGTGTACAGTGGACTTCTTGAAGCATGAATAAATATGCTTTCCTCTTTTTAAACCACCTAAACGATTGCCTTCTTATAAAAAAAAAACTTGCTTGAAGTATAAAAGGTCCTTTATATCTTCCTTTTTGAAAAACTAAATTCTGTATAGTAACTCGTAACCTTGTAATGTTTTTTCCATCTCAAAATCACTAACAACGTGTAAATAATTATATAACTCAACTTTAAGGACAGGTAAGACACCAAAAATAGGTCCCACTTAAGTACATCCCAGCTCAAACTGTATTTGCGTTAGGATAACATATCATATATGTGTGTAATTGTCATACTCCAAAGAATTTATATGGCCCGTATTTGGGTGTCTGTGATGTTAATTGTTGAATAAACAATTGAAAGTTGTCAGCAAAGCATCCACCCCATAAATGTCGATATAAGTCACTAATTATTTGTGATAAATTCATAATTACACTTGCATCTTAATCCTGACATATTGGCAACAAAAATCGATCCTATGATTTTTCATGTTTGGTTTCGTTTTTCTGTTATCCATCCTCAAAGTTTGACGTTTCAATTTTCCCTTTGATTTTCAGGATGTTCATTTTCTTCATTTCATAGAAAAAGAACGAAGCAAAATTTTGCAAATCGCTGAATGGTTTTTGCAGCTCAGACATTACAGAATCAAAAGCCGTTAACCGGATTAAATTTCGCCCAGCCGTTTTCTTGGAAAAACCATTCTTAGGTGGGGTTCTCGTCCTATCATCCTTTCTGAGAAAACAAGCTTCAAAGGCATTTGATGTTGATCATATGCCTCTGAAACAATACCATTTGCTTGAGTTGAGCTGATATTTGTACAAAACGTAGCAAACATCGTCCCTTAACATTTGGGGAGGTTGTCAACCAATTTTTGGCCAATCACATGAATAAAAGAGCTTTTGAAGTACAGAAAGCATTATTCAGCGATCTGTCAAACGGCGACATCGACAGTCTGGTTTCAAAGCGTGACGTCATGGAGGCGGCCCTTCGGGCCCCGTGACCTCAAGCCTGGACACGAAAGTTGTGTTGCCTTGCTTCGGTGGGCGGCCTACGGCCGCTCGTGGTCTGTGCACGGATGGCGGGTTTGGTCTCCCGCCCCCTACCTCTTCATCCCGTTTTTAGGGATAGTATTTTATTGTATTTACTCCTATCTGGATACTTTATGTAGTTAGCTTGTTAGACTTGTCTGTACACAAGACACTTAGTTAGCTTGTCATTATTTTGTCAATGAGTTTCAAATTGTCTTTCCAATCTGAATTTTGTAACGTTATTTTGTTTATTTTCCCTGCTGTTCACGTTTATGGTTATTTCGATGTGTTTATTTGCACTTTTATTTCCTCAACCCTGGGTTTCGATAAAATATTATCATGTACGTGGGTATTGTTGATTAAAGTGTCAGTTTTTTTCCCGCCTGTCTTTGGTGTGCAGGACCACTGGGGTAATCCATCGCGGCACGGCCTTTGAAGGGACATCGTCAGACGATTGCCGCTCCTCTTGAACATTTAAAGTCCCCCTTCGTTAGAACACAAAACAAGCAAGATAGCTATAAAGTAAACCACTAAGGCTATGATATGTTAGCATGTTTGCACCTTTTCCCTGGCCACAAACATACTTTCGGCATGTCGCCTTTTTTCGCATTGGCGCACTGATACCACTCTCCTTTTGCCATGGACCGTTGCTACCTGCAGCCACGTGAAAGACTGTTAAGTATGATTGACGGGTGTCATTGTTCCGTTTGGCGGTTGAAAACCAAAATAATGACACATGGACGTTCGGATGTCCATATGCTTGTGTGGTTTTGGGCGTTTTTCTCATATTTCTACAGTAATAAAAAGCTTGAAATTTTGACAACTAATAGAAAGGACATTCATCTTGTAAAAACCGTTAAAATCTCAAAATCAGCCATGCAAAGGTTTTTGGTGTCTTACCAGTCCTTTAAGGTCCTATAGATTGACCATGTTCAAATTTGATACATGGGTGACTCATGGGTTGTTCTCATCATACGCCACGCTTTAAAAAATTAGGATGTGAAATGTAATGCATTTATTCAATTTCTTATTTTAAAAACTCATTGCGCCTTCAATCGTCGTTTTCCGTTCATTTCGGACACGCACAAGGGGCGAAAGGCTAGTGACGTCACAAACGCAACACCGCTGGCTGACAGGGAAGACGCCGACCATGATTGCGAGCAATGGCTGTCAAGTGTCACTTGGTTTAAACATATTTTATTCACCCTTTACCAACAGGATTAAAAATGCATGTAGAAATATTCATTTTTCGTTCTTGTTCCCGCCCAGGATGGGTCGGTGTGTTGCATTAATTGTAACAATACAAGTTCTACAGCTTGTTTACATTCGCCCCCAAAGACCTGAAATTACGTAGAGCGTGGACCCGTACATTCAAGATTTACAGGGCACAGCTGCTAAGACCACTGGGTGGCTGGTCTTTCATTTTTTCAGTCATGTGCCACTGTTTGTGGCAGTCCTCGGCCAGCTCCCAATAATCGGGTGTATAAAATTCCATCTCATTGTACCTTTGTCGTTAATATAGAACCAGACTATAAGTCAGTCACAAGAAAATATTTACTAATGTTACATAATGGATCTGAAATAAAGGATATCATATACACGTGTATTGATGACGATATATACGGAAACGTAAATAATTGCCCTCGAAGGGTTGCAAAGATACTGCAGGGTAGTGGTTCTGATACTGAAAGCGATTCATAAATACAAACTTATATTTAATGATTCATAGACCATAGAGAGGGGAAGGGAAAATTAACTGTTCAGACTTTTTTTATACCGCATGCGTAGGCCGTAGCTGTTTCCGTGAATACTAAAATATGAAACAGTACAAGACCTGGCCCATCCTGACGTAAATTCCAATTTATTGCATTCATACTTGTTCCTGTTGAATGAAATATAGTAATTTTGTTATGGAAAATGTCATTGCCCAGACGGCAAGTTCGGGTCGTCTGGCTGTACCACGGCTGCACTCCCTGCAGTACTGGTGTCGCTTGGGTTCTGGGCGTCCCCTCATGTGTGTAAGGTTGAATGATCTTTTCCTGTGCTGCTTCAGCTTTTATTATTAATTCTTGTTCATCCTCGTCTCACCACGTAAAGGAAAAACTAAATTCAGACACTCCAGTATCACTATGCTCTGTTGTGTCTGCCATGACTCTTGGCAAACTGAAGGAACTCTGGCTTATAACACATGCACCTTAGCCAGCAGGTTGCGTTTGTGACGTCAGTAACACTAACTCACATCGGGCCATGATTGGAAAAAATTCGCGCGCTCTCCTGTTGCAAATGTGGCGCACTTTTGGACCTAAAAAACCAAAACACTATTCAAAAATGAAATTTAACATTTTGGTTTTCAGATATCATTTCTAACCACCCTAAACACGAACTTTCTAATTTGTAGTACCCATTCGATCAAGAGGACCTTTAAATTGATTTTGAAATGGCGTAAATTCTCAGCTTTTTCAGGACATATGAACGTGTAGGTGCAAGAATGATTCTTCTTCCAGATCACTGTAAAATCAGAGATATCCAATCAAATGAAGGTACATTTTGAAAAGTGCGATGGGAATCAAATTGGCAGTCTGAAATAACAAGTTTAAAACTGCAAAAATAGTCCAATTTTATTTTTACCAATTATATATAAACACTCACCAGTAGTTTCGGACCTGTATCCACTATCAGAGCAGCCTTCTCCGGTAAGCTTCATCATTGTTCCAACAGCTGCACTAACTTATCTGCCTAGTGCCGCTACTTATTTCATAGCATGGGGGCGACTTCAGTGTCACATACAGTATTCGTATTCTGGGGTCCACTGCTGCCCACAACTAGTAACTTAAAGGCATAATATTTTCATTTTTAGGTAATGCTGACACTGGAAAAGTCTCAGTATATATTGTACATTACATTCATTCGACAAATTAACCTTCCCATAAGACTAATCACACATATATTTTGGATAATACCTGCTCGAAATATCCAATCGGGACTAACCCACACGGACTTAGGCGCCATTTCGAAAAATGTGGATTCTACACCGAATGGTTTGCAAGTGAGGATAGTAATGGACCGATCTTGGGTGGTGGGTGGTTAAATTATATGAAACCAAAAGTATTTTTTCAAACATTTCAGAGCATCAATAATGATATGATATATACTGTTTTATGGTGTAAATTATTTGTTGGACCTCTTACTATCTACCAATCCTAGCCAGGAAAATATTCGCAAGCCGAACCACGAATAAACAACGATCTTCAACAAATAGTGTAAAAATCCAGGTGCCAAGCATTTTTAGATTGAAAAGGATCGTGAGCAAACTTGAGTAATTCTGATTATGTTTGGTCTACCTCGTTCATTTTTATTCATGCACATTGCAAACAGTGCTGAAAATACATGGCCACGATTAAGTTTGATATTCAAATTACAAGTACGTTTGTGCCACTGTCCCACAATGCATTGCGCCATGGCCAAAGTGGCGCTCATGAACATGTGCAGGATTTACCAGGGTATCGTGTTACGTTTTAATTTGTAACGAACGATGATATATGCAACAGACGAAACCGAGCAAGCCGATAAAACTTAGAAGATAGTAATCATAATTTAAAAATACTTTAACGACTGTGTGCCGTGGTACATCAAGAACGGACACCTGGAACTTACTTACCTGGCAAATTAAATTACAATGAAAATCATCCAACAACCGTGGGCCAAGTAACTCTCCAGACGAGTTGAAATGAAATGCTGTGCTTGAGTTGCCTTTATTGCAAAGTAAGGGTACACGACAGTCACTTTCTCGATAAATTGTTTTTGGGTCAACCAAATTTTACTAGGAAAAGACAGCTTGAAACTATTTTTTTTATGTGTCATGAAATTTATGTTCGGGTCAGGCACTTTCAGTCGGGTCAGTTGGGTAACCGAAACCACATATATATTTCTGTTAGGCCTTAGGTTACTCGGACATTAAAGTAAGTAAGCAACTAACCTAACCTAACTATCTAAACTAATAAGCTAACTAATTAACTATTTAACTAACTAACTAACTGCTAACTAAGTAACTAACTAACTAAATAAATAAATAACTTGATTAATAAATTAGAAACCTCCAAAGCATAGCTGGTTGAACAAACATTCACACCACTGGGGTACATTAACATTTAGTTTGAAGAGAATTTGCCAGACGATTATCGAGAAGTCGAAAATATGAATTGTGGGCGTTGGAAAGACAAATGGACTGACGACAGATCAACTCTTTTCCGGTCAACAAATTTGTACTAGGGAAGCACAGCTTGAAACTTTTCTTTTTTGCGTCATAAGATTTTCTTTAGGGTCAGGTACTTTCAGTACGGTCGGTTGGGTTACCCAAACCAAACATATATTTTATTAGGCCTTAGGTAACTAAAAAACTAACTGACTGACTGACTGACTGACTGACTGACTGACTGACCCACCCACCCACCCACCCACCCACTAACTAACTAACTAACTAACTAACTAACTAACTAACTAACGTGAATTGATTTCTTCCATATTTGGAAAACCATATCTCTGATTTTACAAAAATGGTAAAGTGTAGTCCCACCCATGGCATATGGTCAACAATATCACGTAGGCTATATCCCATCAGTGTTCAATATAATATGGTACAAAGTAGGGGTTAAAAGAACGAACGAACTAGCAGACAGGAAGTGATAGCAACAGCTCAGCTGACTGACCAGTTTACAAAGTGGTTTTCAATATAAAACCTAGAAATGGAAATTTTACGGCCAAAGAAACTAAACACGCACTTCACGCTTGAAACGAAAAAGCCACAATTGTATTTGAAAAGTAAAACATGACTCCTGCATTAGAGTTTCCGCTTCAATAATTTTTCCCACAACTGTTTTATGCTCACAGCGTCAGGTGCAACAGTAAAAAGCGCCTGACCGGGTTTTTTCACTATTTTCTCCATAAATCTGGGTACATTATTATCCCATTTGTTGTAAAAGTTCTCATGTTGAACAATACCCCGTAGAGTTTGGGGTAAAATTCCCGTAATGAATACGTCATCAATCCAAAATATTCTCATTTTCTTAGATGCTCTGTACATAAAGGGTACGGCATCTATGGACATGATGAATGCCATACCCTGGCAGTAAGAGGGATACCTTGCATCACGATACTCCGCTACACTGACGCAAAACTTATTATTATTCTTAGTGCAAGGTTTGTTCATGGCAGGTCGTTTTGGAATGGCGTTGTAGGTCATCCAGCAGCCGATGAAACGATGCCTGGATATATAATCCTTTTTCAGAAAATTCTGTAATGCAAACATGTCTACAAAAACGTCGGAGTCAGCTTTGAGTACAAACCTGGAGTTCATGCAATAACGAGTAATCCATTTCAATGCAACGATACCTTTGTAAGAAAGGTTATGATAGCTGTCAATGAAGCTTCCCTGAACTATATCTCCAAAAGAGATACTTTCATTCACAAGCATCGCCTGCTGTGTCCACTGTTTTGGGTACCCAACAATAAAGATAATCCTAACAGAGGAGGAATTGATATACCTATAATTCCCCCAAGTATTTCTAATCAATGTTCTTTGCTCGAAATCATCTGTTTTTGAATACACATATACTAAGAGAAAGAGTTCACTAATATTGGAGCAAATGTTTTTATTGTTGATGGTGAATGATGTGTTTAAGTGGGGCAGACTAGTGTAGCTGCCGACAACGCTCGTGTCCACGTGCACCTGATACCGAGGTTCGTCATCAGTCTTGTAAATTCCCGCCCGGTTATAACTGGCAAGAAATGAGGAAATTCTTGAGAACCGCAGCTGCGGTGCTCGGTAGTAAACTTCTAGTAATGTAATCGCCAAGGTGATAAAAACTGCTCCAAGGAAGACGATTACAGAGGTCTTGGCCATATTTTTTTCGTCGTTCTTTGTTTACCTGGAAGAAAAAACCAGGGACATTTACAAGTAGCTGTACGTAACATTCAATATCATTCACACCGTTGAACTCATCGTCCTGGCACAGCTGAGCGAGTCGAAAGGTTTGATCAATAAACTTGCGGGCATTTGATATCGACTGGGTAATTGCACACAGTGAGCGACCAATTGTAATCAACTTTTAATTTGTCCTGTAATGAGATCTACTTTTTGGAGTGCTTATATATATACATAGATGATTGCGCGTGATTTTTATTTGCTGCTGTACACCTGTCATACAGGAACCTTATGTATTTACATGTCATATAGTATTGATAGGACAGGATATAAGCCTAGGCTTGTTTGTTCTCCGATCCTTTTCTCATGAAATAGAAATAATTTAAACCAACCAATAACATATGGTCCGATTTTGCAAAACTTCGACACATTGGTTTTAAGAGGTGACACGGACTCATTTCATTCTCCGCTTTTCATTTAACACACAAAACATATTTACATAGCCGAACACATAATGAGATTATTTAAAAATTAATATATGACAACTGTGTGAAAAGTGTGTGCTCAAATCTTAAAACTGCAACTTTTCCATTTGAACATAGATGGACATTGATAAAGTCTGGTCTACGTCTAAGGTATTAAAATACATTTTGCTGCCATATCCGCAAAATATGTATTTGTTTTTATTTCATACTATTTGTTTTTCAAGGGATTATTAAGTACCAGGCACACCCCAGACTTTGGTCTTTCATACACCTTAGTTTCTATCGTAACTTACCATTACAAAGGAATGCCCTCACTCTTAAATATAACAGTTCGGCCTTTAAACAAAGAATGCATTCTGTCTGTGTCTGAACAAAGACATACCGGTGCTGTTTTTCGGTCCCGATATTCTTTCTTTCTTTTTTCTTTCCTTCCTACTTCCCTTCCCTCTCTTTCTTGCTTATCTTTCCACTTTATTTTATGTTGACTTAAGCTCACACATCCATACAAGCCAAAAAACGTCAAACTTGGCAGGGGTATGGCCCCTATTGTGATGTTTTGCATATCGTTTAAAATAGTCAGCATGTTGAAAATTATGCAAATTTGTGCCATTTAAAATTCCAATCGCTTCTGGCCAAAGGGGTATTAAACATAGAAGCCTATTTGTTGGTTTTATTGGTATATTTTTTGGGACTGCACATCGGCTGGATGCCTTGCCACGGTTGTAAAATTTTTACATGCTCCTTATGGACACTCCAAATGTTATAGTTGAAAATCGTCAAAACTGTTACAGATAGAGGTGACAGTCCAACTTCAATGCACATATGTTTGCTGCAGGCGCACCCGATGAACTTCGGATAAAAGCGTAAAATTAAACTTTATCATAATTAAGGACACATCAAACAATTTAAGTTGAAGATTTAAAAAGATATTATTGGTGGGGGTGCCATTCACAGTTTTAATATATGAGTTTATAATATAACCAACCCGTATTTAATATAAAGATAAAACTTATCAAACCTAAATATGTCAGCCCTTCTACCGTTTGAACACTATCAAGTCCGACATTCTAAGCACAAAGTCCTGTTCCGTACCATTCACTGAAAAACCGCAGTACAGTTCTAAATCATCATAGCAAATTCATTGTGAAAGGAACATATCATATTCATAAAAGTTGAAATTTAATCGCTTCTGGCCAAAGGGGTATTAAACATAGAAGCCTATTTGTTGGTTTTATTGGTATATTTTTTGGGACTGCACATCGGCTGGATGCCTTGCCACGGTTGTAAAATTTTTACATGCTCCTTATGGACACTCCAAATGTTATAGTTGAAAATCGTCAAAACTGTTACAGATAGAGGTGACAGTCCAACTTCAATGCACATATGTTTGCTGCAGGCGCACCCGATGAACTTCGGATAAAAGCGTAAAATTAAACTTTATCATAATTAAGGACACATCAAACAATTTAAGTTGAAGATTTAAAAAGATATTATTGGTGGGGGTGCCATTCACAGTTTTAATATATGAGTTTATAATATAACCAACCCGTATTTAATATAAAGATAAAACTTATCAAACCTAAATATGTCAGCCCTTCTACCGTTTGAACACTATCAAGTCCGACATTCTAAGCACAAAGTCCTGTTCCGTACCATTCACTGAAAAACCGCAGTACAGTTCTAAATCATCATAGCAAATTCATTGTGAAAGGAACATATCATATTCATAAAAGTTGAAATTTAATCGCTTCTGGCCAAAGGGGTATTAAACATAGAAGCCTATTTGTTGGTTTTATTGGTATATTTTTTGGGACTGCACATCGGCTGGATGCCTTGCCACGGTTGTAAAATTTTTACATGCTCCTTATGGACACTCCAAATGTTATAGTTGAAAATCGTCAAAACTGTTACAGATAGAGGTGACAGTCCAACTTCAATGCACATATGTTTGCTGCAGGCGCACCCGATGAACTTCGGATAAAAGCGTAAAATTAAACTTTATCATAATTAAGGACACATCAAACAATTTAAGTTGAAGATTTAAAAAGATATTATTGGTGGGGGTGCCATTCACAGTTTTAATATATGAGTTTATAATATAACCAACCCGTATTTAATATAAAGATAAAACTTATCAAACCTAAATATGTCAGCCCTTCTACCGTTTGAACACTATCAAGTCCGACATTCTAAGCACAAAGTCCTGTTCCGTACCATTCACTGAAAAACCGCAGTACAGTTCTAAATCATCATAGCAAATTCATTGTGAAAGGAACATATCATATTCATAAAAGTTGAAATTTAATGGAAAGTTTTAGGTATTATTAGCCTTTATAAAATCGGGTCATGAGCGGGGAACCAGCCCTAAACTTGTTTCGGCGCCATTAATTCCGGACACTCCATTCTGCAAACTGGCGGCACCATGTTTGCATTTCCAATATAAACATCTCGAGCTGATGTGCTACGGAATAAAGCGAATATGATGCTCCTTTGTTAATAGGCCTCTACTAAGAAATGTTGCCCACATCACATAAATATAATGACACCACTTTTATAAAGAATAAGTCTACACCTAACATTCATGTTTAGGCCTACCAAAATTGAATCATAAAATCAATTAAGTATAATAAACCCCACACTTACCATAGCGCTAGGCCTACCTGGCGGAGTGATTAGATAAAATAAATCGAGTGTTTCAACTTAAAGTAAAACGCGAATGTAACGATGTGACGTAGAAGATGGCATGAATACAAAACTTGATGAATTTCAGCTTATACTAAATTCACTGATCTTTCCCGGTAATACACACCTCTCCCCCACCTCTTCCAAGACATGTACAAGCTGTTTACTGTTAATCACTTCCACGTTATTATGTTTGTTTTATGTTTTGACCACGGAATCTTGAATCAAGCAGCCTTTAACACTCACCGCCTTGGCGAAGATGGGAGGTGCACATGTCAACTTGACCACATCCCCATTATGCAACCATTTTGTATGGTTAAGCTGGCTTCCACTGTCAGACCCTACCTCCTAGGCAAGTTGCTATCTATACCACAATTAACTATCTGCTTGAAAAAAACTTAAGTGTTATTATTTTGGGTGTAATAACTTAGGTTTCCAATAAAAGTCGGAGAAACGCTTCCTGCTCACATTTAACAGATCTCAAAGGCCAAAAATATCTAAGTGGTCCATCGCATTTTACTAGCTTTATACGGATATATATTGGTGGGCCTTCTCTTGCAAGGCCATCCCAAAAGTAGGACCTCTAGGCCCATCAAAACTGTCTTGGAGATATCTTTTTGGCCAGATGAAATAGCTGTATGGAAATAGTCACGTGGCTAGACTATACACTGGGAATTAAAATTTGACTTCATTTGACCTTGAAATAGCCTTGACGTATAAAACATATCTATATTCTTATACGTGGCCAAATTTACTCCCATATGTGCACATCTACCATTGAAATGATGACCATTATTGATCCGGAATCTCGGGATATTTCTGGAAAAACTAGCTGTATCACTCAAAATTGAGCCATTTTCATAAATTGTACTGAAAACGGGCATTTTCCAAAATGTCATGATAAATTTCGCAAAAGTTGATTACAGAGCAACACCTAGGGATGTAGCTTAAAGAAAAGATGATTTTGACAAAACAGTTTTCAAATTTCAATAAATTTAGGTTGGTTTAAAACAGAGCCTAGTTGCAGATTTTCAAAATCCAAGATGGCCGCCTTCCTAGCTAAACCGTTAGTTGATATTAATGGGCATAACTCTACTTAAATTTGACATATCGTGACGATCCTTTCTTTTTGCTTCTTAAATGTATCTTCTCTTTGAGCCCAAGCTGTTAGTTGTACCCACTTCTGGCCATTAAGCCACAGTATGAGAGGCGACCTGTGGATAATAACTCTGTATACATTGTGTACATATGTTTGAGTAATGTTGTACATTCACACATGTACAAGCAGATCATCGTTCCAAGAAGGGTTGACCCTTTGCAGAATGGGAAACTCCCAACAGTTACCATTATCGGAGGTCAGCAGAAGCCGATCTATCATCTGTGTGTTTGGATGCTTGGTGTCCAGTTCACTCAGTGTTGATAAACGTTGAGTCAGTACTGATGGAAAAAAGTGTCAAAGCAAGCTTGTGTAAACAAGCTGCTGTTTTGAAGAGTTTTCCAATTGAGACCCAGGAGAACAACTTCGAGACCATGTGGTTTAGTTAAGTAGTACAGCGTTAGATTTTATTTGCAGAACAGCAGTGACAAAACAGAGGAAAAAAAGTTCAGGAACACATTATCCATATTCATAAATTTCAACCGAACAATTACAGCAAAGACATTCAAGAGTTACCAAAACATCAACATTCATCTTCAAATACCATCTGAAGAAACATATTTCACTGCTGACTTGAGACAGGCAGTATGATGATAGAAGCAAGTGTCAGCAGTAACAGTTCTGGTCACCATCCTATATCAGATATGTATGATTCAATTACTGCATTGTATAATCTTAAAACACACCTCGCTTAATTTTGGTGAACAACGTCTCTTAATGCCATTATATATAATAACATATACATTAGTATATATCCTGAAGGCAGATGAAAATCTGTTCTTTTTTCAGGGGCAGGGGCTTGTGTGGTTTCTGAAATGTCACAATATAGACAGTATATATGTAAAATACAAGACATGAGAAATATTTTTCGTGCGATGAAATTCAAGAAAATTTGGGAAAAACAGTCTTCTAGCTACATTACTCCCTCTATCAGGTCTTAACTTTTATAACAAAAAGTGAAACCAAATTAGTTGATGTTGGCTGCGCAGGAGGTTCAGTTTAAACCTAATAATTTATGCAATATTGCGTTCACTCAGTGCTAGACTTTGTTTGATTACATCTGATCTGTATGATATAAGGACACCAGCTTGTAATGATATAAAGTAATTACAGTCTGTATGTAAGTCTTCCGCTGCTGCATAGCATTCCAACAGTTTCAGTACACTTCCAAATTTATTCGTCCGTGTCTTATGGGCTCACATCTCTACAACCAATATATGAAAAAGAGTCTTGCACCAATGCAGGAATTGGCTCCAGGCAACTTTAGGATGTTTTGACATGACCACTGATTATATGTAACACCCTTTTTGTGTGATTAGTTTTACACACTGGGTCACCAAATGACGACACAATGGTATTAATGTGTTATATCCAGTGTCGGGACGATACAGGGCATTAAGGTGTGCACATATAAAGAGCGGTCATAAATAGGTCCTTGCCATTGTCTGTCTGTGCACAACTGAGTGAGAAATCTCAGAACTGGCATGTTCCGCTTCCAATATACAAATTATTATATGTGCCTATGCTAGCTTAGGCATAATGCCACTATAGAAACCATCCATTATTTTCAGGGATTCAGCTGTTCATGTACTGTTTTCAGCAACCATGATAAATGGCAAATGGTTTAGATCAAGTTTTTACAGTTCGGTCTTTGTAAAAGTGTGACTTTACCAACGCCAATCCACCCATGGCCAGCTACTTTTTAGTGTGGGATTGCTGACTGCAGGATCCTCGTCTGATTGATTAACAGTGTAAGTATTTTTATTACTGACCCAGTAATTAAGAAAAACCTTATCTGTGCTCATAAATTTCAGTCCAACAATGAGGACAAAGTTAAACACAGCAGAAGGCAGACTTTCAAAAATTACCAAAACAACAGCATTCATTTTCCAATACCAACGTGAAAAAACAAATTTCACTCCTGCCTTGAGGCAGGTAGTCACCCGTCACAGGCAGCTGGTGGTTTTAAACCAGTACGCCCAACCTATAAAATATTCTTTATCATTACACACATTATTGTTTCCCAAAACATGTAGGCCTAGCTACTTAAAACCCCAATGGTATGACTTGCGCAAAAGATAAAAAGATGCAACGTGGTTATAATCAACATTCTTGATTATCAGGGGTTATAGATTTCACACATTTCTTGTTTTCACACATTTTCTTTCTTACAGTAATAGATATAATAAAAGATGTCAGACACAATCATACCAGTTGTTAATACGATAAGATTTAGAGAGTGATTTTGAATGATAGACTGGTGGGACCATTCTCAGTGACAGGGACTTTTTCTTTTATATATATAAAACAGGGAAGTTTTCTTTTATTTGACTAAGTGCCACTTGTAATTTAGGATAATACACAGCTGGAATGTCTTTAAAAAAAGGTGATTCAGATTAAGTTTTGTTAGTATAACTTATCCGATGGAATCTGAGAAAAGATCCATATGTCATTTAAGGTAGATTTAAACTCAAAGGCGGATATAAATTTGCTTTGGCGCTGAAAGACGATTTACCTGCAAAATAGTGTGGAAGGTGGAAGTGCATGTATATGACTGTGTTTTTAATTTAATTGAGGTGATTTGACACCTAGTCCCTTTGTAACAGTTGATTGTTATAGGTTATCAATGCTATCACCTTTCGACCATCATACCTCGTTTCTGGAGGGGGGGGGGGGGGTTGTCGGGTAATACAACTTTCATCAGCAGATTTGCAGAGTGTTGTTACCGCTGAACTATACTTCGAAAGGTGCCAACACCAAAACGTACTTTACTGACACTGGCGATAACACATGGTGAAGCAGTCAAAGTACACTATCCCCTAAATTTGCATGCACAGTTGGTAGCGGTCACCTTTCACCTCTGCGACCTGGGTTTGATTCTCCTCCTGGGAAGCATGTAGAGAAAGTTCCTACCACTTTAACCATACCCGATGGTTTTCTCCAAGTCCTTCATTTTTCTCCACCAGAGACAAGGTGGGAGGTATACACCAACATGTGTCATGGAGAGTGACTTGGTAAGTCAAAGCTTGACTTCCTACACAATCCATGTGAAACAAAGGTGCCTATACAAAATCTTTGTGCAAGCACCACATACACAGCTCACCTGTCTGTGAAGGCAGGTTATACATTGCTTAAACAATCATGATGACACAATTCGTTTACAAAGCCATACGTTAGTAGCTCCCCAGCAGTGCTGGTCCTACTAATGGACCGTTTGCTGGGAAACAAAAACTCCAATATATATTTTGGCAATGGACTAAACCCTCCACATTACAGTGATCCCAGTGTTTTTGCCATCTGCTGAAGATGACTATTATCTTGGGACAAGTTTTTTTTTTTTTTCAAAATATAAAAAGTAGGGGTCTCAAGATACCTTACCTAATTATTGACTGTTTGAGAGACAAAATTGATAATATCATTTTTATTGTTCAAAGTAACCCGCCTGATATTCTGGCTCTTACTGAATTAAAGCTGGATGACAATATGTGTGTCAATCAAGTGCAGATACATGGCTTGGACCTCTTCATGAAAAATAGGGCCAGCAACAGTGGCAACAAGAGCTTGAAAACTAATGGGTGCAAAAAGACATTACCAAAGACAAAAATTATACTGATTGGGACGTTTTCTCATGAACCCTCTTCAAACCTTACTTATTTTCACCGGATGGAACGTACTAAAGATTTGACCCTAGGTGACAATTCTGAAATATTTTTTGTTCTGGGTGACACTATTAGTTATTCACTGTTTTAGTGTGAAATACAGGAAGTATCTCCCCCAAAGACAGCTGTATTACCCGAGGCGAAGCCGAGGGTAATGCAGCTGTCTTGGGGGAGATACTTCCTGTATTTCACACTAAAACAATGAATGACGATTTTATCCCATTTTTGATGATGTAATTTCATGCCCAAAAAATCTTCGCTGTTCGACCCGCTGCTGCTGCAGTTCACTTCACAGTCCGCCATCATGTTGTCGTCTGCAGCGCGTCAAGGCTTGTATCGCATGACAGAGACTTCTAGTGGCTGATCGATGCACTAACCAGATAGGGAGATAACAGCGAGAATACCGCTGTATTCCCCGGCCAGTTACGAGAATACCGTTGTATTCCCTGGTCAGTTTCAGGAATCGCGCTGTATTTCACCTTTGCAGTAATTAATGCACAAATAAGGGTAATATAAAGAGTGTACCATAGCTATTAACCAATCAGAAGCGAAGGATTCTATCAAAAATGGGATAATAACAGATATCCTACCAACACGTAAAAACGGGACTTGCCAAAAGGATTTCACACATGTGTAATGTTTTTTCAACTGATTTCACTAGTTGACAAACCTGCACGTGTCACTGAGTCTACAAAAACGTTATTAGATCACATTTACTGCACCAAACCTTGATTTGCTGTAACAAAGGGAACTGTGTCATGTCGCGTAAGCAACAACAGGGTAATAAATTGTGTTTGCAAAGCACATAAAGCAAAGCTACAGCCAAGAACTAGTCACACAAGGTCTTTCAAACATTTTCAGAAACAATCAGTCATGGACGATTTGCAATAGGTTCCATGGTCAAGCATATAGTCCTTTGATGACATTGACGATGCGTGGTCTATGTGGAAAGATCTTTTGCTACACATTGCAGATTCGCATACCCCTTACAAAACCATGAAAGTGCGTGGTGAACACACCGTATGGGTTACAGATGAATATATTGTCCTGACCTATGGAAGGGATCACCTGAAACATAGGGCTGAGAAGTCTGGGGACTGCGGATTATAGCAAAAACTTAGAACCAACAGAAACCACCTAAATAACATTAGGGAACAGCAACAGTTAAGCTACTTCCAAAACCAATTTGGAGAAAATGAATCTGATTCTTCAAAACTATGGACAACTCTGAAGAGTATGCTTGGTAACAGAAAAAGTGGTTGCAAGTCCGTAAAAATGATTAGGACATGTGACGGTAGGGAAGTAACTAGTGCTCAAAAATCGCCACCGATTGTTATCAGCTTTTTTTGTCTGTCGAAATATTCAGTCATACTGACATCTCATCACTAACAAAGCGGACTTTAGAGAACGTTAGAATTCAAAACCTCACACATGATTTTGTTCAAAAGGAGCTTCTCAGATTATCAATTTCTAACACCATCTCTAACCTACCTCTTTAACCTATCCATCACTAGTTCTAAGGTTCCCACTGAATGGAAGAAAGCAAAGCCGTGATAACACAACTAACTAAAGGCCCATTTCAAATTTGCCTATGGTATCAAAGATAATGGAAAGAGCAACTCTATCAACTCTATCATTTCCTTCACACAAACAATCTTATAACAAAGTGGCAATTTATGGACAAGAACTCAACTGGTTCAGTTCGTATCTTTTTAACCATATATGTAAATGGTTTTATTTCAGACATCTTACCCATTGAGTATGTAGACATTCAGGGCTCCATACTTGGTCCACTACTATTCTCATTATATGTCAATGACCTGCCAGATTTTCCTGGGCACTGTACAATAGTCCTGTATGCTGATGATACAACACTGATGTACAGTGATCTGGATGTTCACAGTGTCAAACAATCTCTGACGATAGACATGGAGATTGTAAATAAATGGCTTGCCTGCCCTAGATGTTGAAAAAAACAAAGTGTATCCCATTTGGTAGTAAAACGAGGTTGCAGAATGCAGATTTTCTGCATCTTTCAGCTGAGGGTCAAAGAATTGAACAGGTACACAGTTTTAAATACATTAGTGTCTGGCTGGACAGTGAACTTAACTTTTTTTTATCACTTTACTAAACTTTCAGCCAAGATTGGTTCCAAACTTTACCTTATCAATAGCATTTCTAAATACCTGTCTTTATTTCACAGGAAGATACTGTTCAATACTTTGGTTCTCCCTTATTTCGATTACTGCTCGCCATTTTGGTCCAATACGATACAAACACATCTCGACCCTCTGCTTACACTTAATACATTTGTTTATGACACAAGTTTTAATTGGAATTCCCTCAATCCAGATATGAGATAAGCAACTTCAATTTCGGTTTTTAAAACCTAGCTGAAAAGCATATTAAGAGGATAACATGACATTTGTAGAAAATGCAAAGAGTCTATAAGATTTCAGGCATCATACTACTAAATGTGACGGTTTCACATTTGTCTTTTTGTCTAATTTTATTTAATTTTTTCAAATATATATATATATTTATATATATATGTGTATATATATGTATATATATATATATATATAATATATATATATATATATATCATGTTTGGGTCGATTTCAGTACCATAACAGACTTTGATATATGCCATATCGGCTAGGCCTTGGGAAAACACAGGAAGGGTGTAATATGCACAATGTTATAGAGCTCTTCCAGGAGTACCTATAACCGGAAGAGTTCTATAACTAGACCGGAAATGATGCAGGCCTGGTTCAAAATGCAGCGTCTGCTAGGCCTACGTTGTCTTCAAGTCGCTAGATCAGGTTTCAAAACATGGCCATGGTGTTATTTGAACTTAATCGACACAAACATGAAATAAATAAATTATAGTATACTTTGTTGGCGATATGAAGTATATGGACTTGCACAGGATACCATATAGCAGAACTAATTCGCTTCGCTCACTCGTTCTGCTATATGCCATCCAGTGCTCGTCCATATACTTCATATCGCCAACAAAGTATGCTATAATCTATACATATTGTAGGGACTCCTGGGATAATAGTATGGTAACACTGAAGGGGTCCCTGGCTTAAGAAGACAATTATTAAAAAATATGTTTGTAAAATAATTCCTAAAGAATAAGGCTCTTTTTATGGTAGTCTTAATGAGGAGGCCAGGGAAGATTATAAAAGCCTGAAAAGCCTGAAAAGCCTGAAAGATCACATGGACTAGATATTTGGTAGGGAAGATCCCCCGGCAATTGTTAAAAGACAGCTACATAATTTTCAACAGAAATCCGAAGAGGTACTTTATTAGTTCACTGAACATGCTGAACAATTAGCATTTGACAGCTTGCCCGACAGCTCTGGGGAATCAAGAATATATTAGAGGCAAAGGCTATGCAGGCATTTTTCAAGGGATGTACCCATCATAGAGCTAGCCGACAGGAGTTGAATAAAGAGCTGAAAGACTTAAATGAAGCTCCCACTTAGTGCAAGTTCACACACACAACTATGACATGCTCTTTGTTCATGCACAGAAAGGGGTTAAAAAGTGTCTTTTGCAGATATATCAGATGAAGAATATTCCATGAGAGTTGCTGAAGTTGTACTAAATAGGAAACTCTTAAAAGATAAGATTGTTTTAGCTGTTGCCAGGCCAATGGAGGAAAGTATGAAGATTTTTGCTGGTAGGTTCCAAAAAGCTAGTGGATCTAAAGAGGTAATGAAGAGTCAGAGTGGTCCACAGACAAGAATCCTAAAAACAAATTGTTGAGCTTACTCCCAAGTTTAAGATAAGTCTGTTATACATGTAGCAAAGGAGGGCACTTTGCCAAGGAGTGTGCCACAAAATTACCAGGTAGACCACCCAGTATATCTCCTGTTAGGTACCCAAACAAAGCAGTACAGTTTGGGTCCCGTAAGGCTAAAGCTTTAAAAGAGTAAAAGCCAACAACAAGTTCAGCCTTACAAGTTGAAGACCAAGATGTAAATAATGGTTCATGTGTAAATACAGATTTGTTACCATCAAAGAACTTGCAGGTTAGAGAAGTTTCTTGTCATAGGAAGTGCAAAGCATTTACCCCAGTTGTTCCTATAAGAATGGAAGGCTTGATGTGGATGTTGACACAACAGCCCAGGTAGCTGTCATCAGTAGGGAGATTGCCTGAAATGTAGCTTTAAGCGGAGAATTAGTGGTCTCAAAGGGAGTTGCCAAAGGAAGTAATCTGTCAGCAACTTGGGCAGAAAATATTCATTTGTCAATACGAAAAAGTGTCTTTTCATTGGACTATATATGTAGCTTCAGTAACGGTTTCTGTTACTCTAGAAATAAACTTTTAATCAAGCTATGACTATATTGTGGACTTTAGAATTAAAATAATGTAATGGTAATGATACAGGAACAAATACCAGCTGTAAAACTATGTTGTAAGGGTTTGAAGAACCAGTCCGTTTCTCAGGTTACTATACTGAACCAAACAAATAATGCAACCCTTAAACTTTTTAACTTAAATATTTATTGTTACTTTCATATCACAGAAACAAATTAGATCCATATTCTGCAGTCTTTTTGGCATAACATGTGAAAAACAAAAACTTGAAACTGTCAACGAGGGCGCGACCAGCTGGCAATAAACAGGGCAACATTGATTTGTAAAGTTCACAAATTGGCATGTGCACTAATACTGTGTGTGACCACCATCAGCATCTGTAACTGCTATGCAACGTCGGCGCATGGATGACACTAGCCGCTGCACCATCTGCCGGGGCACACAATCCCACTCTTCTTGAAGAGCCTGGCGAAGCTGCTGGCGGTTGGCGGGCGCTGGATCCTGTCTCCGAACACGCTGGTCAAGGTAGTCCCAAAGATGCTAAATGGGGTTGATATCAGGTGAGAAGGCTGGCCATGGCAAAACATTAATTCCTTCTCCTTGCAGAAAATCCATCGTCAGTCTAGCGGCATGGGGCCGAGCATTGTCCTGTTGAAGCAAGTGGAGTTGGTGGTGTCTAATGAAAGGGACAGCAACAGGCTGAAGGATCTCATCACTGTAAAGGGCAGTGTTAAGATTGCCTTCAATGAAGATTAGCTGGGCTTTGGCTGTGAATGAAATTCCACCCCACACCATCACTGATGAACCTCCAAATCGATCTGTTTCCAGCACACCGGCATCTGAGTAGCATTCTCCCCTTCGTCGCCAAACACGTGTCCTGCCATCTGCATGATACAGGGTGAAGCGGGATTCATAGGTGAATAGCACTCCCTCCACTGTTGATGGGTCCAGCGAGTATGGACAGTAGCCCATTGTTGTGGGGCTTGCCTTCTTGCCTGTGTCAAAATTTGACCCCGGTAAGGAGGCCTGGCGTGTAGATGGTGTTCTTGTAGTCTATTACAGACTGTCTGGGCAGATATTCTGTTATTGGTTCTGCCAGGTGTCTGTTGTGCAGTTCTAATGGCTGGTCGAGTTCTGTTCCACAGATGTGACACCCTGATGTGTCTGTCTTGTGCAGGTGTGGTTTCTCTTGGTCTCCCAGGACGCTGTCTATCAGCTGTGGCCCAGTCTCCTGGAATCTTGTAGCAAGTCTGGATATAGTGGATTTGTGGACTTGCAGTCTTCTTGCCACCTCTGCTGCAGATAAACCAGCCTGTAGCATGCCTATTCCTCTCTCCCGATCTACTGTTGATAATCGACCCATAGTTCTTGGAATACTGTGCCAAATGAATCCCATGCTGCCCTTTTATTGTCCGTGAGGGTCTACACCCAACCAGTAAAGGTGCGAATGTTTAAGTCATGTGGGTAACACTGAATCCTGCAGTTGTCCTTGATTCAGCACAACCACCAAACTTTGAAAGCCTCATATCCTGGCACACAGTTACGCTTGGGCTGATTTCAATGGGGCCTTTTTGTCCCAGAATCAAAGACTTGGCAACCTTAATTTCAGGTGTCAGAGACTTGCGTAAAATAGCCTGCTGTAGTCACTCTTGATTCATGACAATGACCCCATGGCAAGGTCAGGGTACTCGACCTTGAGGTCACACTACTTGGTGCATTATTTTAGACTGATTTAACAATGGTTCGTATATTTCTGAACTTTAAATACAGTTCCAATGTGAAAAAAAACCCAAATGAAAAAGTTGCGTTATTTGTTTGGTTCAGTATATATCAAAGAGATTGGTTGTCCCTGCAAATAATACAATGAGCACATCACATAGTATACACAAAAAATATCAGCAAACCGGTCTGTACATTGAGGATTAGAAAAACAAAAGACTGACCATTCAATATTTCACAGGAAAAATCAATTACGAGTGTCCATGGTATTGCTAATACGTATCACTTGCTACAAAGAAAAGAGATGATGCTGTTAATTTCCACCAGAGAGAGCACTAAGAAATCTCTCTGGGCACAGGCTTCCATCATATCTGAGATAATACTGTCTGAAATAAGATCATTGTTGTCAACCAGCTTGTAAACAGCATCATGAATGACAAGAGTAATATGATGTTTACTTAGTCTGTCCAAAGAAGCTTTTGGAATGTGTATCATTGTAGTCAACTATTTTGTAAGCAGCGAAAGAAATTTTTTTCGACATCTGATAGTATAATAGTTTGGACTACAAGACAACATCAGTGAAAGGACAAAAGGAAATGTTAGTTCCAAGAATGATTCTCAGTGGTGGAAAATCCAGTGGTTACTGTTGTAAACCTGATGGATCAATACATCACAGTAAAATGAGGTTATCTTCTTGGACTAGATATGCATCTAAATGATGTGGAATTGATACCTTACATTACAGAGTCAGCAGAAGATGCTGTGGACTTTGAGGTGAAAATCATGAAGTGTGAGAAGATAGGTACTCAGAATAAAGGTTCAGGTTTATGAATCCCTGAACATCTACAGCAGCTGTTCGCAACATCTCGTGCAGATTTAGATCCTACTTAAACGGCATTAGGCAAATGTGTCAATACAATATCAAGACGTGTTTGCTAAACATGATTTAGACCAGGGAAGTTTTGCTGAGTTAGAACATACGATCAACACTTATGATGCAGTGCCCATCAAACAAAGGATGAGGTGAATTCTTTAAGGCTTTGCAGATGAAGAAGAACATCACTTGAAAAGCATGCTGGATTTAGGCATTGTACAACCATCTAGTTCCGGTTTGGGATTCTCCACCAGTGTTAGTAAGGAAAAACAAATGAGTCTGTTAGATCTATTCTATAGTTCTTTGGATGTGGTCAGTGGGTACCACAGAATTGAGGCAGAAGAGTGCGATAAACCAAAAACAGCATTTTTTTTTATCAAGTATGGGCTGTATAAATATCATGGGATGCCATTTGGATTATGTAACTCACTTTCAACATTTATGAGATTGAATTAAGTGTTGAGAGGCTTGTTGTAGAGTGAAGTTTGAGCTTTTTGGGTGATGCAATTTCGTGGGATAAACCTTCTCAGGACACATTAAAAAACCTTAGACTAGTCATCGATAGGCTTAGGGAGCCAAACCTAAAATTGAAGCCTTCAAAGTGCCAGTTATTTGAGAAAGAAATCAAATTCCTGGGTCATTTGGAATCTGAAGAAAGAATCACTATGGACTCAGATAAACTAGCTGTAGTAAGAGATTGGCCCATGCCAACTAATGTAAAGCAGGTCCAGTCATTCTTAGGCTTTCCAAAATACCTAGAGAGCACATCAAAGAGTTTGCTCAAAAAGCAGGAAAATCGTACAAGTTGCAAGGCTCACAGTCTGTGTTCTTCTGGACAATAGACCACCAGAAAGTTGTGACAGTCTAATGGAGGCTCTAACCTTTGCACCAGCATTAACTTACCCCACAGAAAATGGAATGTGTCCTAAACACTAATTCTTCAGATTGTGCAGTTGGGTCATAATTGATGCAATTACAAGATGGGGTACAAAAAAATCGTAATGTTTGGTAGTTTCAGCTTATCATCAGCACAGAGAGTATTGTACCACCCCCAAACAACTCCTTGCTGCAGTTAGATTTGCCTGCCAGTATTGACATTATTTACTGGGCCGTAGATTATTGTGCATACTTACCATAACAGTTTAGCCTGGCTGATGGGCTTGAGGAACATTGTAGGACAGTTAGCCAGGTGGTTAGAGAGCTTAGTCAGTATTATATGTAGATTATTGGGGAAAAGGCTACTCCACATAGATACTGATAAACTGTCCCAAATACCATCTGGTGAGAAAATTTGTGATTACTACATATTAAGGGTAAAACTGGGGAGTGTCAATATTGTCAAAAAATCCATAATCAGTGAAAATGTTTTGAAGGAAAGGTATATGATGTCATTCCCCTAGCTATTTGCGATTTGCGTGTGCAATCAAAATCCACAAATAGCACTTTACCATCAGTGTGTGAATTTTAACAGGCAGAAAATGTATATTCTGCATCAGAGAAGTCAAAAGGACCCAGTGAAGATGTTAGTGCATGGATTGGTGGATATACATCCCAAGAATTAGGATTGTATTAATTGAAGGATGCTGAAGTACCTCCTTTATTAAACTGGCTAGAGTTTGGTGCCATCCCAGCTGCAGATGAACTTTGGCTGAGTAATCCTGCTGTCAAGCATTTGTGGTCCTGGAATTCCAAGCGTAAATTACAGGAGAGGGTTTCTTAATATGTATGGCAGGATATCATTACTTATTGGTGCTTAGTTGTCCCTCATAGGCTCAGGCAGGAAGTGCTCAGATTTTCCATGATGTCCAGTTTTGTGGTCACCTTGGTGAGAGCAAAACATCAGAAGTATCAGAACAGGGTTTTTCTGGCATAAAATGAGTCTGGACCATAAACAAATATGTGTCAAAAGTTAAAAAGGTTACCAAGAGTTTATATGCAACAAACAGTTTGCTTTCATGGGTGTAGGGCGATTAAGGTAAGCTCATAAAGACTAATGAAATATGAAATTTATTGTGGAAAGGAATTAGGAATATGGCTTATATAAGCATATATGTGCAATAAAAGAACAACACATGTATGGTCAGGATTAAGTTATAATTATTGGCAATATGTGCGTCACATATAATTGAGTTGTCTTTACCAAAAACAAGGTACAGGCAACCACCCGCCATCACATAAAAGACATGGCCGGGAATTTAATCCTGCAAAACATGCTTGATGGTTTCCTGCTGATGACCTGTTTATAAATTCTTTTGGCTGTTAAAGCCAACAACTTCCTTAATTTTAAATGGAACGTGATAGTATGTTAATTAACTTATAAGTTAAGACTTAGTAACTAGAACAGCGATGGAGCATGGAGAGATTGGATTTCGATTTGTCCTTTTTGGGTTGAGAAATATATGGGAGATGTGGCACTGTTGCAGCTGTCTGTATAAATTAATTATAGTGCAACATTGATTTCCTTGATAGTTATGGGCATTTGCCATACTTGTTTTTCTGTCTTGTGAATTACGCCTTTAAGCTAAATGAAAACTGCTATTGCAAAAAAACGCTTTGCCATAATGACAGGTACGTCCCACTTTTGCTGTACTTCTTTCATGGTGTCCGTACCATTAGAAATGTGAACTAGAGAAAAAATTTGCTATAAAACAAATCTGTCTATGTGCCTACAATGGACAGTTGCTGTTCTGTGCATTCAAATTGAAATTGAAAATCTACAGGTGAGAAAACATGACATTTAGAGAAAGACGGTTGCAAAATAAGGCTCTTGGCGTAAAAATTGCAGGTGTAAAGGAAAGGTCTGGAAGAAAGAAAGAATTCTTGATACAATAAAATGCAAGGTGTCAGCTAATAAACAAGTACACTTTTCATTGCAACTTTGATTCATTTAGGGATCACTGTTGACACTTCAGCATGGATCGACTGTGTCAAAGGTACATATTGTAATACATGTACATCACTTGGACATTTTTTTTCATGTAGTTTTCAAACGAGGAGCATATATAGGGAAAGAAGGATGAAGACAACATAAACTATGGCAGTACAATTACATTATTAACTGATGGCAAAATGGTCACCATATAGTAGCATAAATGTGTCATGTCTGACATGATTATAAACAAACCCTTGTGATGTATATATATATATGTAGTTGATTGCTGATTATACATAATGGCCTGTTGTGTGTCTGGTCCTTCACAAATATGTGCAAGTTTTGTATTGTTGCTCCTAATTTGTATTATTTTAATTTCATTGATGGAGCCACACACCATTCAGAGGGTCTAGCTTTAGTGATGTCTGAGAGCTTAGCTCAGTAGAAAATTGATGATGGACAAACTTAATGTGAAGTCGGAATGGAATACCTACACATCATAGTGTAGAAGATAGATGTTCAATTTTTAAACTGTTTAAGTCCCATGATAGATGTACATGTAAATCTATATTCTACAATTTTTGTTTTCGGTTCATTAAATCCGCCTACAACACGAACCTGGTTAGCATGACACCTCTACCTGTAATGATTTTGAACATATTTAACATTTATATGTCACATGCCCCTATTAAGCATAGAGTAGAATTACACAACGTTTGTTTGTGGTTCATTGGATGCACCTGCAGCACAAACCTGAAAATTGAAGTTGAAATGGCACCTTTACATATAACAGTTTTTAAAAATGTCAACATTTAACCTTTAAGTTACCTAGTTGGCAAAAATTTAAAGTTTACAACGTATGCATGTGGTTCGATGGATGCGCCTGCAGCACAAACCTAAAATGTAAATTTTGCAACGGTATCTCTACCTGAAATAGTTCTTTGTTTGCAATTTGAGTAATTCGAAGGTCCAAGGTCACTGTCGCGGTCACTGTCGCGGTCAGATATCAATATGCAGGACAGAGGTCAATGCTCAGAATGACTGAATGGTGTGAAAATAAAGGTTTTAAGCAGCATAAATATTGTACCCAGAAGCAGAAACACGCACCCTAACCATTTCAAGTTACTCTATGGATTTCTGATATTGAGCACATCAAATCAAGAGTTAACACATTAGTAGTCTTTCCGTTATGCTATAAGGGAAAATAAACAAAATTTGAAAGGTTTGAACATTTTCAAAACTAATACAGAAAGAGATGCCACTGAATCTTCGATTGGTCATAGGCACAATCAAAGTACATTGAACAATAGTTGCAGCATTGTAATTTAATTTATGAAAGTTTTGAAGGCACACACCCATTTATTATGAACTAAATGTTTTCCAGTTTAGGTTTTGTTAGGACACACGCCATGACGACATGAAGAATTTGAACTGAAACGATAAAATCTGAAATACTGTCACTTCTGAAATCCCCAAGCTTCTCGGTAAGTTTTCTAGTCTTTAAGGCAAGAGTCCACATGACTACAGTTCTTGTCATGATCAGCAAACTTGATCAGACACAGTGCACAAAAAAGGTAAAGTTCACACATGCAATGTTGGGGCAACCTTTTGCAAAGTGAAGAAACTGGGTCTCTGTGACACATATTAATAAGGGCACGCGGGCCATTGGGTAAATAAGCGTGAAGTTACTTTCGAATTACTAGGCCTATGGAACAAATTCTTGAACCTCTGTTGTCAGAAACGTTGTGCAAAAACAAAACAAAATGTTATTTATAAAGTTATTAGCCCACGGGAGTGAAGAAAGTAAAATTCATGTCCACGTCCAATACCACAGTGAGAATGTACAGGTGAGGTTAAAAAAACACACATTACTGTCATTAAACCATAATGTTATTATACCAAATTAAAAGACCCAAAGTGTGCCTAGGAATGTTGTTATGTTCACCTGGACTATTATAGTCTATGAAACTACGGACATGCTTGCACTTGAATGGTAGGTCTTTTGACAAGGAAGATAAATTACCCTTCGTATTAGTCAGGACAGTTCGTTTTTTACGTAGTTCTCCTTTAGATTTTGAAAGAAAATACAGGGTAAAGAGACCTCTTGCCCTATCCTAAACACGCTAATATTAATTTCACCTTGTGTGGAGTCAAACTGCTTGCCCAGACTGCTGCTGATATCTGTGCTGATCATACCATTCATCAGAAATGGTCGACGTGTGGATTTCCGCAGGTAACTCTTTGTCTCTGTTTCTTGACCAGCATCATTCATAACAACTTCTAGGCTAGTAATATCGCGTGACTTGCTTTATCTCTGTTTGCTTTCCATGCAGTGTGGTGTAGTTTACCGTTCAAAGTCCAAGGCACATAACCAGATGTTCGAGAGATTGGACTTCAAGCAAAGGGCCAGCAAAACGACCAAGCCGGTGAAGGGTTCTACCATTATGGTGCCTATAGTGGGCTTTATGGCCAAGATTCTGACTTTTTAATCAGCTAGATAAAGTCCACTGGAAACAAAGGAAGCTGACCTGAAAAGAAGAGCCCTCTCCCCTCCCCTTTTTCTGCGCCTTTCACTTGTACTTAAAATCTTCAGGCTTGACTCATGTTTAACCTGACTACCAGCAATTACCCAATGGCCCACGTGGACGTCTGTTGAAACATTCAAATTTCTACACTGTAAGAGGGACCTACAGAACTTTTATTCAAAATGTGGTTTGATACTAATTTATTTCTTTTTTTTTTACTGTACTTTGTGAACATTGCTATGTCTTTTGTATATTTTCTGTCACGGCTGGGCCATGATGAGAACCAGCGGGTATCCGCTAATCATGTATTACCCAGGATAAATAAAAGGATCTTAAAAGGATCTAATGTGCTATTTGACTTCATGAGCTGGCCAATTACCAACAATCATACACTGAAAGATTTTTGACACCAAAGACAAAGCCCTAGTCACTTGGCGAAGATTCATGAATCCGATCTATCATTATGTCTGTGCATCAACATGAACATTCTATTGTTTTTGTTAGGTTTCTTTGGTTGTTTTGTGCTTCCGATTCTTCTTGCTTCCGAGTAAATTTTGGACAATCTTCTCAACAACTGTTAAAATTAGAAACTCCATACTTAGCACAATTATGGGTCCATACATTAAGTCAGCCTTTATTACAAAGAGGAGTGAACATTTTCAAAATTATTCAAATAAGGGCCAATTTAATCTTCACAACCCCCAAAATGGATGAGGTAATGCTTGTTAGGCAACACAGGGGTCTTGTCTTGTAGCTAGGGATATCTGTTGGTGGGAAGTTTGTAGGCAACAAGTTTCTGTAAGTAAAGAGCAAGCTAAGACCTGTAAAAGTCAAAACTTCTCTTTGAAGTATTGACTTAGGTATGAAACTTTGCATGTACGAAAACAAAACTTGCATCTGAAGGAGCAAGAGTATGTTTATGTCTTTATACCCCAACAGCTTGTATGGTGGCCGGCAATAAAGACGGGCCAGTCATAGATATAGGCTATAGTATGCCTTGCTGTGTGGATGAAAAGTCACACTTAGAAATATCCCCAGGCCATACAATGGCTCCATTTTTACACTTTGACAACAATGGAACAGTTAAAAAAATACACCACAGCTACACAGTACTTCACACCGTGTAGTAAGCTGGAACAAGATGGGTTATGAAATGCCTGCTGTTTTCCACCATGCACACAGCAAAACAACCAGATATGGGGGCAAACAGAGAGCTGCAAGATGGTTCCCATTTTGCAAGAGATCTTGTTTTGATTAGGCCAGGAAAAACTGCAACACACACACACAATTTTACTGAATACCTTCCAGACTTTTCTCAATACCCATACAAGCACCCTTTCTACCACAACATGTTATCTATCTCCATGATTTAATACAACCATTCGGCATGCATAAATACTTAGTTTGCAGCTCAGAACCTCTTTCTTAGGCAACTTACTATCCATGGTACAATTGACTGTCTGCTTTCAAAGCTCAGGTCTTGCAGGAAAGATAAAAAACAACCAACAAGAAGCAAATGACAAAAAAATCCCAACAGCTGTGTAGTAACTTCTCCGCCATACACAAAGCATCACATACTGTTCATGTTGAGCAGACCTCTAATGCCCAAACACCAAAGGGGCCCCAATCACAAAACTGTAGTGCTATATACATATACATAATGTGGGAAGAGCACAGTGCAAAGGTTATCAGAGTCAGCACTTGGCTCGTCCCAAAAGACCACTGTATCTCTAGGTAGATGCCTGTGAATCTATAGCCCTCATCACATAGGAGAAGAGTAGGCCCAGTTCGCTTGACCACTTAAAGCATAACAGTCGTCCAGACCACGATGACTGTTTTGAATTTTGTTTCACATTTTGACAACAATAGAAGTTCAAAAACCATACCACAACTACACACCCTATAGTAAGCCTAAACAAGATGGGATATCAAATGGCTGTGGGGAGTTTACCATGTATACAGCAAACAACCAGATATGCATGCCAAACAGAGTGCTGCAAGATGGTTTCCGAGTTCTAAGGCATTTTGAAGGCGAGGCACTGGTTTTTCCAGTGACTGTATGGTTGAATGGTTGTCAGGGCAACTTTCCGATGAGGCCAGTGAGAAATAATAGCACTTACGCATGAGTCGCACCCCCACATACATGCGTACATACATACATGCATACATACATACATACATACATACATACATACATACATACATACATACATACATTCCTCCCCAGTAAGAAGGGGTCATTCCAGTCACAGAGAGATTACATGAAAAATACAAATCTTGCTTTTACTTTAAGTAAGGAAGCAGTTCAATTGTTGGGTGTGACAGCTCAGTGGGATTTAGTGTTTGCGTATACTTGCTTGAGTGGGGTGGAACTGAATGTGGTGAAACGTTTTTCGATGCCTATGCTATGCTCAAACTCAATCATACACCAGTGTTTCAGAATGTTCCCGCACTGATGTATCAGCATGCATAAAGGTTACATAACTTGTGGACACTCGAAACGTACAATTGTATTTTGCCAACATCAGAGCGGTATACACTTGTGGCCACAAGTTATTTCAGCTGACTTGACAAAATTTTTTCACAATTACTCTGACTGCATACTGCAGTTTGTTTTTCAAAAAATATGTAATATTTTGTGGTAATCTATTTTTGGCTAATATGAAAGTCGTTTTGTCAGCTAAGTAACAGAGTGAGTCCAGTGAACTTGCCTGGCTGTCATTGGCTAACTGTTGTGTACCATCTGTTCACCATTAGAAAATCATTTATGCGAAGAAACTCCAAACTAGGCATACTGTACTTCCATACGTGGCTTTTTATGAAGACGGGTTGACAATTTTGAAAACTTTGGCAAAATAGTGCTATTTTTTTAAATTTAAACTTTGAATATCTTCAAAACTATTTCGGTATATGTGTTATTCCAACTACAATTCGTAGCTTTGTGCTCTAAGCACATCCAATAAACTACAAACGAAAGCTGGAGAAGTTTAATTTATGTTGGTTTGGGTATTTGGAAGGTTTAAATGTTCAATATCTTCACAATTATTATACATAGAGGTGTCATTCCAACTTCAGTTCGTAGTTTTGTGCTGCAGGTACATCCAGTAGACCACGAACAAAAATTGTAAAATTTGGATTTATACTTAATAGGGGAACTTGAAAAATTTAAATGTTGAAAATTTGTCTATCTTTAAAACCTCTATGTGTAGATGCCCATTTCAATGTTACATCTTTGCTGGTTCATCAGCAATTTTGTCCAGAGCTTATTTCTCATACACCACTGAAGGCAGAGTATCTAAACTGTCTGTGGCCGTCTCAGTGAAGTTTAAATATTGCAAATTAGGAGAAACAATAGTAGACTTGTACATAGTTGTGATAGACCAGAGATATAACAGGCCATGATGTGTCAGCAGCAGTCAATTACACATTATGTACATCACTAGGATTTATATTTTACACTCATGACAGGCATAACGCTTTTATCCTACCATATGGTGACCAATTTTTCTGAAGTGTAAACAGTGTTCCAAAAATGAAGCAAAGTTGGAATAAAAATGTAATAAAAGTAGCTGGAGTTTCTCATTACATGACAAAATTTTGTTTGTTTTCTGACACTTGCCATTCTGTTGTATCAAAAATTGTTTCTGCCTGTATGGCATTTTGTTTCCTGCATGACTTACGCCTACTCACAACGCTCTACACTAAGGGTATAGAAACAGCGGACAATTGGTATATAGCTCCTTCATCAATATAAACAGGATCCCAGGATGACAAAATTGGTCAAAATATTTAGGAGCATCTAAATAGGATACGAACAACACCGTGCATACATGCCCTAATGATGTCTTTAAACAGATAGATAGATAGATAGATAGATAGATAGATAGAGAGAGAGATAGATAGATAGACAGATAGATAGATAGATAGATAGATAGATAGATAGATAGATAGATAGATAGATAGATAGATAGATAGATAGATAGACAAGTAGGTATGTAACCAGCTTGCTAGACAGACAGACAGACAAATGGACAGACAGATAGACAGACAGACCGAGAGATACCTAAGAGCCCCACTGTGCATCGGTGAGCATGCTCAAGGTTGGGGCGGTTAAACCATAGGCGCTTGCCAGGCCTTACAGGAGCCACTTTTCATAAACCATGTGAGTTACCAATGTATAGGATAGGAAAGGCTGAATGTAAACACAATTTTCTGTCAGAGCACCGCTGGGATGTGCTAAAGTATAAAATATTTGTGCGCACGTTTTGAACATGAGGATCGATACGCCTTTTTCCTGTCGACCTGATAAAACAGATTTTCAAGTGTCAGCAAACAAACCAGAAGTGGTCATGCAGTAAAAAAACTCTAGCTAATTCTAGCGCTGTACACTTTTTATTTCAACTTTGATTTATTTATGGATCACAGTTGGCACTGCAGCATGCACTGATTACAAAATGGTCACCATATGGTACCATAAAAGTATACTGTCTTACATCAATGGAAAAACAAATCCTAGTGATGTATATATTATGTAAATTGACTGATGATGACAGATCATGGCCAATTGTATGTCTGGTCTAATAAAAATATGCTTAGGTATGCTGTTGTTGTTGCTCCTAATTTGTATTTCCACTTAACTGCCAGGGCCAACACACTGTCCAGAGATTCTAGGTTTAGTAGCATCTGAGAGCTTTGCGCTAGACAAAATTGATGATAGAGAAATCTAGAGTGTGGAGTTGGAAAGACATATCTACGCATGTTTTCAAGATATTAAACATTTATATTTTTAAGCCCCCCCCCCCCTCCATTAAGTATAACTCCAAACCTTTTTACAAATTTTCTTTTCATGATTCATAGGATGCCCTGCAGCAAAAACCTATGATTTGAAGTTGGAATGATGCTGCCTTGTATACCAATAATAATTTTGAAGATACTAAACATTTAGACTTTTCAAGTGCCCATAATTAGCATAAATTAAAATTTGATTGTTTTTGTTTTCTGGTTGGTCGGATGCACTTACAACAGAAAGCTATGAATTAAGGTTGGAATGGCACCTTTGCATTTTGAATATATTCAATTATCAAAACTATCACCCCTCTTTCATTAAACAGCAAGACTTTATGTATGGAAGTATAATCGTGTCAAGTTTGCATTTCTGCTTATAAAAATCTTCAAATAAAATGTTGGGACAAATTTGCTGGAATAGAAAGAAAAAAAGAAAGAAAGAAAGAAAGAAAGAAAGAAAGAAAGAAAGAAAGAAAGAAAGAAAGAAAGAAAGAAAGAAAGAAAGAAAGAAAGGAAGGAAGATAGAAAGAAGAAGAAAGAAAAAAAGAGTCTGTACGTATAACAGTCTTCAAATAAACTGTCGGCCAAATTTATTGAAAATGAAAGAAAGAAATAAGAAAGCTGAAGGAAGGAAGAAGTGTTGACACACAGACATAAAAAGAAGGAAAAAAGAAAGAAATAATGTGAAAAAATAGCAGAACTCAGACATAATTGATAAGAAAACAAGTCTCTTAATAAACAAGTACGCCGGTGTGATGATATCCACTTGACCTGGATCCTGCTAACGTTATGTTGTTTATTCATGTCCCAATTAAACACTGCCTCCCTTTTAATACTTGCAGACAGAGTGAAGAAATTACATGGCTGGCGTCTTCAGGGTTTTACACATCTGTACAAATAATTTACACATAACTTTAATTACGTCGGCACGTTTTTATATGGGAAGATTTACACATGCGCGAATTGTTTTGGACCTAAGTAAAATAAAGAGCATTTCACACATGTGAAAGCGCGGCACACAAATGCGAGATACGTTTACATATATGTTATTAGTTTTTTTACATGTGTGCAAATCATTTGCACATATGTGCAAATATTTTTACATATAAAAGATACCAATTTAGTTTATACATATGGAAATAATTTACACATGTGTACAAGATATTTACAAATATGTGCAAAAAAGTTCACACATATGTACAAATTTTTTGACTGGTTTTCAAAAGTATATATATTTCACATATGTAAAAAAAGATTAACGTATATATGACAAAATACACACCAATATCTGTATTTTATATGCAAAAACGGCTTGCCAGGATCGGTAGATATCCTATAGGTATCAAAAGTTTTGCGCCACCTTAAAATTAACAGTTCCTCAAATTAACAAATTATTGGGTTAAGATCATAATGGGCCATATCAGACAGAACCCTCTTTGTTTGAAGCTATTTACTTGTGTACATGTGAGGTCAAGCTTTATGTTTCTAGCAAATAAGAATGTGCAAGGTCCAGATACGAAAAGTTGCGAACGAGGCATCCGTAATGTGCCTTGTATTACTCAACTTTTTATGGGTGGGTCCTGATTCCGTGACTCTCAGGCCATTTTTTTTTATCTGGCTACTGGCCTGTGACTCCAATGCAGCAGTCAAAGACATGAGACCCTAGGTCTGCTAAGCAGGCAACATAATTCCCTGACACTATCAGACTGACCAGGTCTTAACTTTATAGAAAACACAGCTGACTTTGAAGTAATGTTTAATCATTATTCGTCCACTTAGGGCTAATGATTCTGCCAGGAAAGTGTCTGAACAATATTGTGTTCACAAGACTGACACAGAAAAACATCGTAAGGAATTTATGCATTATCAATGCATTCCTCGCAGTTTCTCTACGTCACGCTTGTCAACACAATATTGTCCGTCTCAGTGTCAGAAATAAGAAACATTTTTCACGTGCTCCGCAGATTGACCATTTTGGTGAGCAATAGTAGTCTTGTAGTTGTAAATGTTTGGACACGTACAGTAGCAACTTGACTTGTTCGTCGCATTTTTCACCTGCCTCGGCCAAGTAAAATGACCTTATTTGAATGATCGTGGACACGTCCCTACTTTTAATGAGATGTGTACTTGTTCATCTCAAGGACATTTACCGGTGACTTTGCCGTTAACCGCTTGTGAGTCTTATTCAAAATCACAATACACTGGTCTGCCTTTTTTTCTTTTCCTGCATGAGGAGCCATATATACACAGTCATAACAAACATCGCAAGTTTGGTCATTTGAGGAAGGAGACAGTTATTGTTTTGTGCGCGTAACACATGACCACACACGCATTCACACCTGTGTGTGTGCGTGCGTGTGTTTGTGTATATACCTTGATCTGTAAAATCAACTAGAAATTAGCTAACATATTTTGATTAAAAAAAATATTTGGACGTGGTGCAAAACTTTTGATTCCCACAAAAAAAACAAGTACAATACAGGAAATTGCAGTTTAACTCGAAAGAGACAAAACATGTATCAATAAGAAACCATATATATATATATATATATATATATATATATATATATATATATATATATGTGTGTGTGTGTGTGTGTGTGTGTGTGTGTGTGTGCATGTGTGTGTGTGTGTGTGTATGCATGTGTGTGTGTGTGTGTGTGTGTTAAGTTTTATCCCCAAGATCCATCCGAACGCAGTAATGTTTTCCCTTTTTTTTCAAAATTTTGTCAACGGGGGATGGTGCCTGGCTCAAAGGAGCCCTGGACACGGCACCGGTATTTTACTGTTACATGGTTTCAAAAGGGTAACACTGTAAGTGGTCGCCCTCAAAAATTATGTACATAAATATGAAACAAGTCACATATAAACTTGTAGAAATATTAAGATACATAAAGGTTCTTTGAAAATGATAAATGCATCATTATGTCAGCGTGTAAAAGTCCATGGAGACGACACTAGCAACATCATCCAATGACAATTGATGCCTTTTGCTTTTGAATGGTATTTAAAGTGTGTTTGTGTGTCAACACACACTTCCTGTTTTTCCTTAAGTTCTCTTTTTTTTTCTTTCTTTCTTTCTTCTTTACCAGTTAATTTGCCCGACACTTTTTTCTGACACTTTTATACATAGAAACTCCAAAATTGGCATGATTGTACCTCTATACAAGGAGTTCTGCCCTTCCATGCAGAAGAATGAAGATGTTTAAAATTTTGCAAACCGGGGGCATTTGAAATTTTAACCCTTTTTTTGACCTAGTGCTGTTTGACCCCAATAACTGACACATCAACCCATATAAAGGGCAAAGTTGAAAATAAAAAAAAAATCCTCAATTGATGCTACTTGCATTGCGTAAAAGTACTTTTTATATACATATTTATTTCACACTTCATTGAAAAATACTGTAATGACAGAGCAGGCAGCAGTTTATGTGGGTCTAGCCATACCCATTTTACGTCACCAATACCAATGTATACATATGCCAATGTATACATGTAAATGTTTTGCAATATATCTAGGAAGGGGAGGGCATATATTATTGTCCATTAGGTGACACATTTGCCATAATTCTAAAACTTGTATGTCCTATTCTAATACAAGCCTAAAAGACATTCAGAACAATAATACAATACTTTACAGAGCTCTACAATTTTGACCAGAATCTATGTGTCTAGGGATAAGTGCTACTAACTTTTACAGTTATTGTCCGCCGCCACCGAAGGTGGTATAGGGGGCATAGATATAATAGAGATAGGGGCTGTCAGATTGTCTGTCCGTCACATCAATCCAGACCCCTTCACAGCCTGTAACCCTTGTCTGGTTGACCTTGACGTCTTTTTAAGGTCACAGGGCTCCTAAATGTGTGTTTTCAGCACTCCTTTTTTTCCCATGGTTATTTCAAGTTCTATTAAAGCTAGGCCTTTCATTTTTTACCAAAGAATCATGAGCACTCCGCAGCGGGTGCAGGGACCCTTTAGTAATTAACCGGTTTGTCTGTCCGTTTTTGTTTTTGTTTTTGTTTTTTGCTTCCATACAATAACTATCCACCTTATTATTTAATTGCCTTCAAAGCTGGTGAAAGTATGCATTTAGGCCAAGCCTTGAGTGGGATTATGAGTGACCTTGACTTCAAGGTCAAGGTCACAGGAATTACAACTTAAATGGAGTTTTATGCAAAATCTCCAGAATTATTCAATGCAAGTTTCTCAAATTTTCTCACAATATGTATTCATACAGGTCTTTCCTAAAATGGAGTTTTATGATTTGATTGACCTCTACCAGTTTAATACAATTGAGATGGCGTGGGCCATGGTAAATAGGTGAATGATCGAACTCGTAGTAGTGTACGGGTCGCTTGCGCTCGCTATCTACAGTGCCAGCCGTTAACATATTAAAAATCACCAAATACAACCGGTCCAACAGTTTAATAATGAACACAAAATAAATCAATACACATAAATGATTGATCACAACTAACTCGGCAAGTTAGAGTAGATATATGTCTGGCCTAGCAAGGTGCTACCACGAGCCTAGGCCTGGGTGAGGAATTTCTTCACGTTTTTAGTTCGTTCATCTTATTACCAGGGAGTGCTGTGTGGATGGCGTTTTTCTTTCCTACTTTCAGACCCCCAATGGCAGCCCCTTTGGCTCCTTCTGGTAGAGTTTTGGCCCAGTGCACATCGTTTCTTTCACTACATCGAAAACAGGATCCACGCCTCCTGGTACAACCAATTTACCAGCCAACCGCTCGCCATACTTGTTCAAGAATCGTTACTTAGCTGACGTCACAAGCGTTGCGAAACTTTTCAATGTGAAAACGTAAAAAAAAAAATAAAAATAAAAATAAAATAGACAACTGCCACATTGTTGGACCAGGTCTTAAATGATTAACCATTCTATTTTATAAAATTAATCTTAATTGACTCCAGTATCTAATCCTTTGCTCCAGGATTAAATTCAGGTCAAATTAAAATCAATTTCACAAAATGAAAACCTTAATCTCAAAATTCATATTACAACCGAGAACAAAGTACATTTAATCATGGAAGTTTTGGTCAAACATTGAACCAACAATGCCATATTCAATACCTAAAGGCACTTTGATTTTTATTTTAGGACTAAATTCAGGGTCAGATTAAACTCTTTGTGAAAACGGCCACAGTTTATTACGTTAAGTGGCTGTATCTGTTATACAATGAAGTACCCATTGTACACTGCCGTAAACTTTCCATACCGATCATACACTTTAGTAGTGAAATACCCATTGTAAACTGTCGTTATATTGTCGTACCAATCATACACTTAGTACTGAAGTGCCCACTGTGCACTGTCGTAGTACTGTCGTGCAAATCAACACCGTTGTACTTGAAATACCCATTGTACATTGTTGTACCAATAATACACTGTAGTACCTTAATGCCAATTTTGTACATTGTCATACCAATAAGCTTTGAAGACACTCACACTGATTTGCTTTGCAGCAAATCATCATTGCTAGTTTCTTTGGAAGTCGTGGACAGAATTTGCTGTCTGGTTTTGTAAGTTTACTTTGTTACAGAAGGAAGGGCCAAGGTATTGAAAACTATGTTTTTATTTTTTTTTTAATTCTATATATCGGTATTGTAAGATTCATTCATAGAATTTTTTGTGCTTATAACAGATTCATTGCAATTCTAGAGTTGTTGTTTTTTTAAATTGAGACTTGCCCGCTGAACGACTAATCTTGTGACGTCGAAGATCCACACCTCTGTAATATTTGCATGAAAATTTCAACCTCCGTGCCCCTATATAATTTCCGTGTAAAGTTGTAAAGTCTGATATAACAATCAAAAGAAGCGGTACGTCATCCAACTTTGGAAATTCAAGTTCACGGATACTTGTCCGTTGTATATCCATAGCAGACAAATATTTTATGTCAAACCATGTATAGTCAACTATCCATGGTCAAACATATTAAAAAGTCCAAAATGTTCTCACAGTAGATATCTACTGAGTCCCACATTGCTGAATTTCCACATTTGTATAAAACAGTATGGTATTTTTCCTTAGTTGCCATAGATGTCGAGTGGGATTCCACATTCTTTCTTCATGAGAGAAGATTATGGGCAATTTTTTATTCATTTCCATATCCCTTAGCACTTCCAAGGAAACTCACAGTTGGTTGAAATAGATGTATGTAATTTCTACAGACGTGCCCAAGGACTCAAAATGTCACCTAGGAAGCACATGAACACGCCTCCCCTCCCCTCCCCTCCCCATTGAAGTTCAAACCGAAGGCTTCTCCCCTCAAAGAGATTTGTCACGTAATCGCTTTCACATTCATGGGGTCATACAGTCATGTTGCACGAACTATATTTGAAATATATGATGTTGTGTACTGTGTGCACTGTTGATAACATAGCATTACATATCTGTGAACGGAAGTCCATTTGGATCAGATGGATGTACGGCTATAATTTTGTCAACAGGAGGGCAATTCTGGGGGGATAAATAGCCAATGAGCCAAAGTGTGCCCTGATAACCAACACCAACGCAAGTGTCTCCTTGATTGGTAAAAGAGAGATAAAAAAAATTATCCGATCGTGACCTATCTCAGTTTTCAAGGATCACCTTGGTTCTTTCCCATAACTTGATACCGCAAGCTGTTCGGAGGTGTGCCCTGAAGTAGGTCAGGCACCATGGCAAGTTAGGTGGTTTTTCGGAATAATAGCATCCAAGAAAAACTCAAAAGCAAAAAAGAACTAAAAAAGAAGATTTGCTTCACAGCAAATCTGTCTGGGTGCCTTCAAAATGACAACAGTTTGCAATGTTATACTTTGTCATTGTAAGACATAATTTAAACTGTGTGTATTAGCCTAATTTGCACAAATCAAAATGCTACAACTTTGGTTCTTGGTTCATTGGATGTGGCCATGTCACAAACATATAAACCTATGTTTGAATGACATGAATATGTAAAGTAGTTTTTAGGCTATTCAACATTTCAATTTTGTGTGTGCCTAAATTGCATAAATGAAAAGCCTCCAACTTTGGTATGCGGATCATTATATGGGTCTATGTTACATACCTACAAATTGATGTTTGAATGGCACCTTTACGTATAACAGTTTTGAAACTATCCAAAATTTAAATTTCGTGTATTCATCTTATTTGCATAAATAAAAATTGTACAATTTTGGATCATGGTTCATTTGATGTGGCTATGACACAAACCCATAAATTGAAGTTGAAATGGTATCTCTGTGTATAATAGTTTTGGAGATATTCAAGTTATTGTCCATTATATTGGTAGGTGTCACGAACGTAAATGTGCACATTCGAATTTTGTATATCTGCAATAGTTTGGAAGAAATGGAGCTTTTCAAACTTTATTTGTCCCTAATTTGCATGATTTTAATCATTATGGCTGTTCCAAACAATAGGCATAATTTCATTGGTAGGTCAAGTCAGCATGGCAAGCTTGGTGGTTTCGAAATATAGTATCCGAGAAAAAACTCCGGACAAATTTGATGGTAAGGAAGAAAGAAAGAATTCTTTGAAGAGTAAAATGCTTGGGCTCATAGCCAGATACAGAAAGGCCAGAGAGTAAGAAAAAAGAAATCTTGGAAAAACAGACATAAATATTGATCAAATTCATGGAGGTTGTTAAAAATTGTCCAACATCCATAGAATTTGCCAAAATTTCTGCATTAAATTCAAGGAGTCCCCCGGGTACTGGCGGGGGAGGGGGGGAAGGCTGGCAACATTGTATGATGTATAGGTCTATGTAAAAAGTAAAAGTAAGGTTAGTTTATTGCCCTCCCCAATGTCACGGGGGTAGCAGCTGTTGAAGACTTTCAAAGCAGCAGCTCGAAGTCTTTGAATCCTAAGGGGTGCTAGGCCTGCGTTTGCCATTGTACATACTTAAGTTATATGGTCTGTGGCATTTTTACCAAGCTTTGCGCCAAAAACAAATTTAAGGGCACGAAACTGTATTCTATCCATCTTTGCCTCATTGGTTGGGCTGCAGAGTGCCATATCCCGGGACTATAATTGAAATTTGACAATATGTAGGTTTCATACATTACCATTTTAGTTTTGCTGAAGTAGATGGTATATATACATGGAGGCAAAGAAAGTTATTTTAGCGGTTCACAGGAAAAATTATTAATTTTACAAAATGGGATGGGTGATTTTCGTAACTCTTGATTGACGGGTTTTAATTTTACGTCATCTCTGAATTTTAGTGATAAATGTTCGTGAATTGTGACCTAAAATATTTTCGTGAAACATGAACCATCTTTTCCCAAAATTGGTGAAATGGAAATTTTCATCTGAATTCATCGTCAATTATAGAAGTTAGATTTTGTCCTGTGATTCGCAAATATACACTTTCTTTGTGAACTGAAGAAAGTACATTTTTTCTTAATGTAGGCTACTGTGAACCCCGTCCAACCACTCAGCATGGTGCTGTGCTGGCGGTACTCAAGTCTGAATGCTCAGACAACATACACCAAAATTAGAAGACAATGAAGGAGGACACTATTCTGGCAAGGTCAATTTTGAAAACTGTTCAACGAGTAAGTCTATTTACACCACTGCTATGTCACTACGAAAAGTTTGGAACATCATAGCATGTACCTTGTAGCGAATGTGGACAAAATGCAAGATGTGGTTCCACAGGGGCAGCCTGGCATAAAGGGGTGCATAACCATATTATATGATTGTGGAATTGGGTAAGCGTTGCTGAAAGAAAGAGCGACAAAATGAAAATTTGGTTAAAATAAATATATTCAGGTAGGACAGCTGGGCTCTGATTAAATATGTTTACTATCACGTTTTTAGCCACATAAAATGACATGTAGTCACATAAACACAAGCAATGTATACATAGATATACAAAAGTGGAAATAACTTTTCAATGGTTTTACCAAATAACGAACTGTTGACAGATGATAACTGGCCACATTTGTGGCAAAAAGAGCAATCTATAGAATTGTTTTATCTGTTCGCTTTGCAATTACAGTGCTGAAAAGTGGTTGCTTTAATTATGGGTTTGTGAGATTTAGCCCCCCCCCTAAATATATATACATATGTATATATATATATATATATATATATATATATATATATATATATATATATATATATATATATATGCATGTATTTCTAACACTAATAAAGAAAAACTATGGTACGTATAATTAAAGAGTAACAATTTTCTGGCAGCCGTTAAAGCAGGGTACCTTACTGTGAGCATGCGTGAACTTCAGTTTAGACAATTGCAACTTCACCTTTCATCATGAAATTGACAATGCTTTACACCAAGTAGTTAATTTATGATTTCAGAGTCCGATATGTGAGACCAAAAAGGTACAATAATTGGAGAGAGCTGACATAGTTTATCAAAAGTGTTCATAGATTGTTTCTTCATGTTGACCCATCATTGACCACCAACTCCATTGCCATTTCTCACGTTATTTTTCAGTTATTAGGGAATCATTATTCATGCCCAATAACTAATGCCTAAAAGTGATGAAGAATAAGGACACGTCATTCAATCAGGTCGAGGACTGTGGTTGTCCTGTTCTATTTGGTCTATGGTGTGCATGTTTATCGCAGACTTCATTGAAGGCAAACTGTTGACGATATAGGTAAGGTTGACTCCTCAACACCTTGTCTCCGGTAACTGGAAATAGAATGCAAACGTGTTATTGTAATGTCGAATCGAAAACTTACAATGTGTATCAAATTTCTTGGGCACATCATCAATTTTTACAATTATAGTATTATAATGGTGACGTTAGTGCCCATATGGTCGCCTCCTGACATGCTGATAGCCCAACACTAAATCTCGGAAAATGTCAAGAAATTAGAGTAGACACTACACCACCTGCCAATTACAATTTTTTCACTTTATAACGAAGGCTTATTACTCTAGTGTAATTTTCAAGACATTGTACAAAGAGTGTGGCAGGTGATAGCATTTAAAACGCAAATTTATTCATATTCGCTCTTTTACACACAAAGCAGTCTAAGCAAAATTGGAAATTACAATGTTATAAATTTATCACTATCAAACGCAACCTCATGGTGTATGTATTTTAAGCCAGAGTACCTTCAGTTTGCCAAACGTTTTGGCAGATACAACAAAGCATAGTGACTCTGGAGAGCATGAATTAAGTTTTTTTTTATGTACGTGGTCTGATGACGATGAAGAAGAATTAATACGAAAAGCTGAAGCAGCAGAAGAAACGATGAGATGGAGTTTTGTAGACCCGATTATTGAGAGCTGGCCGTGGACTGTCACAAACACTGGCACATGTCTGAAAAATATGGAAGGCCAGCCGCCCACTGGTCTTGGCAGCTGTGTAGATGAGGCGTGAATGTGGTAGATATCCAAACAAATATCATCTGATTGTGGGATTAAACACTTTGCAATATACAGTAGTAATTAGACATACACATAACAGTGGTCGGCTAACTAAACTTGTCATAGACTATGCAACCCTAGACCTGAGTATGGAACAAGTTCGGTCCTCGTTTGTCCATGTTTTCCACCCATTTTTTTTTCCATCAATTGAATAAAAATGGTTAAGCACACTGAAGTTTTGATACAATGTTACTTTGTAACATCATCTTAAACCAGCGCTGTCACTGTGACATTCAATTGAGAATTATGTGATACATTATGACAGTCGTAGAATTACTGGAGCTATACTTTGCTGTTATGCAAGCTTTGAAATCAGAATTATACTGAAGATTTTTTTTTTTTTTGTAAATACTGTAAAAAAAAAAAAAAAGACAAAAAACCCAAAACAATGAGTTACTGTTCCTCGCTTTATGAGTAATGGCTAATTTGGCCACTTTCATGAATCCTTTCATTGGCCAGTGATGGGACCATATTTTGCAACAGCAGCAGCTTTTTCTTGCCAAACCTATCCTAAACATCGTCACATTTGACAAATCAAAGTCCCTTTCACAAAGTGGTCGCTACATATGTTGGATAGGCTTCCAGGGCCTTGCCACTTGTACCTGTAAAGTGTGACTGTGTAGGTCCACGCTTTCTATAATTTCAGGTCTTTGAGGGAATGTAAACAAGCTGTAGAACTTGTATTGTTACAGTAAACAGCAACACACCAACCCATCCTGGCCGGGAATACGGACGAAAATGAATATTTCAACATGCATTTTAACCCTGTTGGTTGAAACATATTTTATTTTAAAAAAAAGAAAACAATTGGGGAGAAGGACAAGGCCATATATTGACCTGTCTGGTCAGAAGAAGACAATCCTGTTGATAAAGTGTGAATAAAATATTTTTTAAACCAAGTGACACTTGACAGCCATGGCTCACTAGCATGGTTGGAGTCTTCCCTGTCAGCCAGCGGTGTTGCGTTTGCGACGTCACAAGCCTTTCGCGCCTAGTGGGTGTCGGTAATGAACGGAGAGCGACGCTTGAAGGCGCAGTGGGTTTTTAAAATAAAATGTGAATAAAAGTATTATTTCACATCCATTTTTTTAATCGCACTTTAGGATGAGAACAACCCATGATTCACGCATGTATCAAATTTGAACATGGTCAATCAAGAGGACCTTTGAAAATATTATAAAACAAACAAACTGTATTTTACGAAAAAACGATAGACAATCTTTTAATTGCAGCAAAAGTACAGTTGTTTGTGTGATGCTTATATATTGCTCAGAAAACAAAAACTTAAGTTTCAGATTTTTTAAAAAAAAAATGCTATTTTTACAATGTTGCATTACAGCATGATTGAATGTGCAGATGTATATGACTGACTGTCTGTCCACCTGTCCTAATGAACATCATTCCATCCATTCATCCATCCAGGTATCCTTCTGGTAATGTACGTGTATCTCTTGGTCAGTCCGCGGGAATGTGGACATGACTTGTGAATTTTTTATATATATATATATGTATATATAAATATTAATATATATGTATATCATTCTCTCTCACACATATATATGTATGTATATGTATATATATATAAATATATATATATATAAATATATATATATATATATATATATATATATATATATACATATATATATATATATAAATATGAGAAAATATTTGTTTTCTGAAGGGAAAGATATTATATCTTAAAATTAAAAAAATCCTGATTAAATCTAAATAATAATTTACGTAGAGATTGAAAAAATATGATCAAAATAAAAGGTCAATTGTGTACAAAATGTGTGTGCAAAATTATAGTCTTCGTCAAAGATCTGCTTTCAACTTAAATATTTTCAAATGTGCAACTTAAAAAACTCATAAATACTGTTACTGACAAGGATGTATTACTTGGAAAAACATTTGCATTCTATATAAAATTATGTGTCAGTTTGTATCCTTCTCTCTCAATATTTTTGTCACAAATTAAATTTGCCTATTTCAAAGGACCAGAACTCCCTTAAAATGCAACTTTGAAAGGTGAAAACATATTATTGTTTTCAAAAGATCATGTCCTTTGCAATGAAAGAAATATTGATCTCCAGTAGGGTTGAACAAGGTCAGAATATCCACAGCATGCATAGCTCATGAACCTACATGATATTATTGCAATTGCATACCAGCGTAAAAGTTACAAAGATTAATGAATTTGTGTAAACACGATAATTATGGATTCTAGCCTATAAAATTAACTTAACTTTGAATGATTTTTTTTTAACTTTCATTGCTACGCGGACAGTGTAAGGGTAATCAAGGAGCCTGACAAGCCAGGAAAGAGGGCTTGTCTGTCACACTGTGCCTGGCCTTCTTTCCATTTATCATCATTCATGAACTTTCGGATTAGAGTAATTTTGTCATCACAAAATGGTTTCGAAATAACTTCGAATTCTGACTTTCTATCCAGATCACATGTTTCTAATCACAAGTGTGCTGTAATGACTGTGGTGTATGATGATGTGATTGAACAACGCCTGGGCAACATTGAAATTCAAAAAAATTATTCAAAATTTACTTTGTCGCTTACAGTACATATTATCGTATTTACACAAATTCATGAAACTTTGTAACTTTAACGCTAGTATGCAACTGCAATAATATGTTAGTCCATGAGCTCAACATGGTGTGGAAATTCTGACTTTGTTCAACCAACCTGGAGATCAATATTTTTTCCATTGTAAAGGGCATGATCTCCTGACAACAATAATATGTTTTCACCTTTCTAAGTTGCATTTTAATGGAGTTCTGGTCCTTTGAAGTAGGCAAGATTAATTTGTGACAAGTTATTGAGTAATAGGGATACAAATTGACACATAACTCTATGTAGAATGCAAATGTTTTTCCAAGTAATACATCCTTGTCAGTAACAGTATTTATGGGTTTTTTAAATTACACATTTGAAAATATTTAAGTTGAAAGCAGATCTTTGACTTAGACATGTATCCTGTCAGTAACAGTATTTATAATTTTTTAAATAGTAAAATTAAAAACATTGAAGTTGAAAGCAGATATTTGACGAACAATATCTTATATATCACTTATAATAATTTTGCGTGTGTGTCTATGCTATTTTTTACCATTGTACAAATCAGACAAACTAAATTTTTATCATTATTGTTTTTTAATCCGTACGTAGTTTATAACTCAAATTTCACCAGGAGTAATTAACTTTGAAGATGGCTTTCAGAAAACAATAAACAGTTTACTCATAAGTACTTATATAATATATTCTAAATGATACATGTATATATATATATATATATATATATATATATATATATATATATATATATATATATATTTCACAAGTCATATCCACCAGATGGATACCTTGATGGATGGATGGAATGATTTCCATTAGGGCTGGTGGACAAACAGACAGACAGACAGACAGACAGACAGACAGGCAGACAGACAGACAGACAAGCAGACAGAAATATCGGAACATTTAACCTTGCTGAAATGTAACATTGTCAAAATAGCAATTTCTTTGATGAATCTGTAACTTAAGTTTTTGGCTTTCTGAGCAATATACAAGCATCACACAAACATCTGCAGCAGTGCTGCAATAGATAATTTTCTGCAAGTAGTATCAAAATCTCCCTAAAATACAGTTTGTTTGCTGCATAATGTTTTTAACCCTAATTATGCACCCACCCATCCCGAATTTGTGACAGTGATAATCTATGAGATTTTAGCTCCCAATTTCGCTTGAATTTCAAAAAAAAAAAAAACTTCGACAAGGAACATTTCGGCTCTCAAAAATGAAGAACTCACTCTTCCCCGACAAAATCGACATAACGGCCAATGTATACATTGCATCCTTGTCACCGGACCATGGTGGTTTTAGCATTAAATCTATAATTATACATCTGTGTTCAAGTTTATTCATCTGTACAAATGTTTTACACATCTTTACAAATGTTTTACACATAAGTGTAATTACGTAAACACATTTTGCATATCTAACGAAGATTTACACATGTACAAATTATTTTCGATCCAAATAAAATAAAAGAGCATTTCACACATGTTAAAGAGCTGCACACAAATGTTAAATACTTTTACATATGTGTATACTTAATTTTATACATATGTGCAAATCATTTCACATATACAAAAATACCCATTTCGTTTATACATATGAAAATGATTTACACATATCTACAAGAGATTTACCAATCTGTGCAAAAAAGTTCGCACATATGTACAAATTTGTTGACTTATTTTCGAAAACATTTATTCCACATTTGTAAAAAAAAAAAGATCAACGTATATGTGAAAACATACACATCAATACCGATATATTAAATGCACAAACAGCTTGCCAGGATCAGGATAACCCGTTTTAGCATTTAATCTTCTATTTACTCCATAAACGTACGTATATAAGCATAATTCTACAAAACAATATTACATATGTGAAAAAGATTCAAGAATGTGCGAAAGAG